>CM053272.1:79421787-79874287 GCA_028583415.1 Protea cynaroides | reverse complement strand
AGAGAGAGTGAGAGAGAGAGAGGGGGGTAAAAGGGTGAGTGAGGGATAGAAAGAGAGTGAAAGTGAGGGGAGGGTGAGAGAAGTAAAAAGGGATATAAAAGTATAAATAAAAGTGAGAGAGAGAGAGAGAGTGAAGCAGAAATAGAGAGAGAGAGAAGTAAAGAGAGACATAGAAAGAGAGATAGAGAGAGAAGGAGACACAGAGAGAGTGGTAGGAGTAGATAAAGAGAGAGAAAGAGAGAGAGAAAAGTAAAAAGCGGGAGAAGTTGATAGAAACAGTGTAGGAAGGGAGTGATAGAGATAAAGGGAGAGAGAAAGAGAGATAGAAAAAGAGAGATATAGAGAGAGACAGAGAGAAAGAGAGAGAGATAAATAGACAGAGAGAAAGAGAATGAGGGAGAAAGAGAGATAGGAAAAGGGAGAGAGAAGTGGAATGTGAGAGAGATACTGAAAAAGACAGAGAGGCAAGTAGAAAGGGCGAGAGGGAAAGAAGAGAAAAGTAGAAAGTGAAAGAGACAAAGAGAGAGAAAGGAGAGAAAGAGACAGAGAGAGGTAAAAAGAGAAAGTGGGAGAGAAGTTGAGAGAGATAAGTAGAAAGAGAGGGAGCGAGAGAGATTGAGAGAGAAAGAGGAAGTAAAAAGAGATGGAAAGAGTAAGAGAGAGAGAGAAAGAAAGAGAAGTGGAAAGAGAGTGAGAGAGAGAGAGGGAAGTGGAAAGAGAGTGGGAAGTAAAAAAGGGGAGAGAGAGTGCGAGAGGGAGGGAAAAATACAGAGAAAGAGATAGAGAAGTAAAGAGAGAGAAGTAGAAAGAGAGAGAGAGAAGTGGAAATGAGAGATTGAAATATAGCGAGAGAGGGAAGTAAAGAGGGAGAAGAGAGAGTGAGAAATGTAGAAAGAGAGAGAAGTAGAGAAAGAGCGAGAGAGAGCGGGGGAAAGAAGGAGAGAGAGAGAGAGTAAGAAAGAGAAAGAGAGAGAAATAAAAGGAGAGAGTGAGGAAGAGAGAGAGAGAGGGAGAGAAAGAAACAGAGAGGGAGATATAGAAGTAGAGAGAGAAAAGTAAAAGGAGGGAAAAATTGAGAGAGAGCGAGAGAGAAAGAGAAGGGAGAGAAAAGTAGAACGAGATATAGAAGTAGAAATTGGAGAGAGTGAGAGAGAGAGAAAAGTAGAAACAGAGAGATAGGAAGAAAAGTAGAGAGATGTAGAAAAAGAACGATAAAGATAGAGGGAGAGATAGAGAGAGGGAAAGGTGGAGAGAGAAAGAAAGAGGTAGAAAGAGAACGATAAAAAGAGAGAGAGAGAGAGAGAGAGAGAAATAGAGAGAAATAGAGGGAAAAGTTGAAAGAGAGAGAGACAGAGGGAGAGAAGTATAGAGAGAGGATTTGAAAGAGAGAGAGAGAGACAGAGAGAGAGAGAGATGAGAAGTAGAGAGATAGAAGTGATAAGGCAGTGAGAGATAAAGAGAGAGAGAGAAGTATAGAGAGAGAGAAAGAGAGATGGGAAGTAGAGAGTGAAAAGTTGATAGCGAGAGAAGTATAGAGTGAGAAGTAGAAAGGGAGAGAGAGATAATGAGGGAGAGAGAGGGAGGGAGAGACATAGAGAGAGAGAAGTAAATAGAGAGAGATGGAGAGAGAGAGAGAGAGAAAAAGGGAGAGAGACAAATAGGGAGAAAAAGAAGAGAGGGAGAGAGAGGAAAATAGAGATAAGTAGAAAGAGAGAGAGACAAGAGAAAAGTAGAAAGTGAAAGAGAGAGAAAAACAGAAGTGAAAAGAGGGAGAGAAAGAGAGAGAGAGAGAGAAGTAGAGAGACCAAGAGAGAAAGAATAAGAGAGAAAGAGATAGAGAGAGAAGTATAAAAAGGGAGAGAAAGAGAGAGAAAAGTAGTGAGGGAAAGAGAGAGAGAAGTATAGAACGATAAAGAGTGAGTGAGTGAAAGAGATATGGAGAGATGGAGAGAAAGAGAGAGAGGGAGAGAAGTAGAAAGAGAGAGAGAAAAGTGGAAAAATAAAAGTAGAAAAAGGGAGAGAGGGAGAGAAGTGGAAAAAGTGAGACAGAGACATAGAGAGAGAGAGAGAGAGAGTAGTAAAGAGAGAGAGAGAGATAGAGAGTGGGAGAGAGAAAAGTTGAGAGAGAGAGATAGAAAGAGAAAGAATAGAGGGAGGGAGAGGTGTCAAAAGAAAGAGAGAGAGAGAGAGAGAGAGAGAGAGAGAGAGAGAGAGAGAGAGAGATAGGGAAGTAGAGAGGGAAAGAGAGATAAGTAGAGAGAGAGAATTAGAAAGGGAGAAAGGGAGAGAGAGAGAGATAGAGAGAGATAGAGAGAGTGAGAGAGAGAGAGAGTGAAAAGAGAGATAATTAGAAAGAGAAAAAAGTAAGATAGAGAAAGAGAAAAAGAGAGAGACAAGTATAAAGGGAGAAACAGAGAAATAAAAGTGTAAATAAAAGTGGGAGAGAGAGAGAGAAAGAGAGAGAATAAGGGATAGAAAAGAGAGATAAGTAGAAAGAGAAAAAAGTGAAATAGAGAAAGAGAAAAAGAGAAAGACAAGTATAAAGGGAGAAAGAGAGACCAGAGAAAGTAAAAAGTAAAAGAGAGAGAAAGAGAAGTAAAAAGTGGGACAGAGAGAGAGAGAGAGAGAGAAAAGTAGAGATTCAAAGAGAGATAGAAGTAGAGAGAAAGAGATAGATAGAGAGAAGTAAAGAGAGAGAGAGATAACTAGAGAGAGAGTGGAAAGAGAGGGAGAGAGAGAAACGTAGTGAGGGAAAGAAAAAGAGAGGGTGATAGGGAGAGATAAAGAGACAGAAAAGTAGAAAGAAAGAGAGATAAGTGGAAAAATAAAAGTAGAAAGTGGGAATAAGAGAGAGAAGTAAAAAATGTAAGACAGAGAGATACAGAGAGAGAGAAGTCAAGAGAGAGAGAGAGAGAAAGAGAGCAAGAGAGAGAAAAGTAGAGAGAGAAAAGTAGACAAAGAGAAAGTGAGAGGGAGAAAGAAAGAGAGAGAGAGAGATAGAAAGAGAAAGTGAGGGAGAGAGAGGAGTAAAAAGAGAGAGAGAGAGAGGGAGTTAGAGAGAGAGATAGTGAAGTAGACAGAGAAATGGAGATAAGTATAGAGAGAAAATTAGGAAGAGAAAAAGGGAGAGAGAGAGAAAGAGAGGGAAAACGAGTGAGTGAGGGAGAGAAAGAGAGTGAAAGTGAGGGGGGTGAGAGAAGTAAAAAGAGAGATAAAAGTACAAATAAAAGAGACAGGGAGAACTACAGAGAGAGGTAGAAAGTGAGATAGAGAGAGGGGGAGACACAGACATAGTGGGAGGAGTGGAGAAAGAGAGAGAGAAAAGTAAAAACAGAGAGAAGTTGATAGATAGAGATGTTAGAAGGGGGAGATAGAGAGAAAGGGAGAGAGAAAGAAAGATAGAGAATGAGTAAAGTAGAAAGAGAGAGATAGAAAGAGAGAGAGAAAGAGAGAGAGACAAATAGACAAAGAGAAAGAGAATGAGCGAGAAAGAGAGATAGGAAAAGAGAGAGAGAAGTGGAAAGTGAGAGAGAGAGAAAAAGAGAGAAAGACAAGTTGAAATGGCGAAACGAAAAGAAGAGAAAAGTAGAAAGTGAGAGAGAGAGAGAAGTTAAAAGAGAAAGAGAGAGAGAAGTTGAGAGAGATAAGTAGAATGAGAGAGAGAGAGATAGAGAGAGATATAGAGAGAGAGAGGAATTAAAAAGAGAAAGAAAGAGTAAGAGAGAGAGAGAGAGAAAAAAAAGGAGAGATTACGAGGCTAAGAATTAGAGAGAGAGATAGAGAGAGAAATAGAAAAAGTAAGAGAGGGAGAAGAGAGAGAGAGAGAAGTAGAAAGAGAGAGAAAGAGAAAAGTAGTGAGAGAAAGAGGGAGAGAAGTAAAAAGAGAGAGAGAGAGTGAGATAGAGGGAAAAATAAATTAAAAGAGAACGATAATTAAAGAGAGAGAGAAGTAGAAATAGAGAGAGAAGTGGAAATGAGAGATTGAAATATAGAGAGAGAGGGAAGTAGAGAGAGAGAAAGAGAAATAGAAAAAAGTAGAAAGAGAGAGAGAAGTAGAGAAAGGGTGAGAGAGAGAGGGGGTAAGAAAGAGAGAGAGAGAGCAAGAGAGAGAAGGAGAGAGAGAGAAGTAGAAAGAGAGAGTGAGGAAGAGAGAGAGAGAGAGAGGGAGAGGAAGAGAGAGAGAGGGAGAGAGAGATAGAGAAGTGGAGAGAGAAATGTAGGAAGCTAGCAGCAAACAACGCTAATAGCTGCTTTAATAGGTGCCTTCTTACTCGACGTCGCTTATGAGCTGCCAGGGAAAGAGAGAGGGAGAGAGAAGAGGGAGATAGAAGTAGAAATAGAAGAGAGATAGGAAAAGAGAGAGAAGTGGAAAGTGAGTGAGAGAGAGACAGGTAGAAAGATCGAGAGGGAATGAAGAGAAAAGGAGAAAGTGAAAGAGAGAGAGAGACAGAGAGACAGAGGGGAGAAAGTGACAGAGACAAGTAAAAAAGAAAAAGATGGAGAGAAGTTGAGAGAGACAAGTAGAAATAGAAAGAGAGAGAGGGAGAGAGAGAGAGAGGGAGACAGAGATAGAGAAGTAGAGAGAGAAAAAGTGAAAAGTGGGAAAGAGAGAGAGAGGGAGAGAGAGAGAGAGAGAAGATGGAGAGAAAAGTAGAACGAGAAATAGAAATAGAAATAAGAGAGAGAGAAAAGTAGAAACAGAGAGACAGGAAGAGAAGTAGAGAGAGAGGTATAAAAAGAGATATAAAGAGAGAGGGAGAGATAGAGAGAGGGAGAGGTTGGGAGAGAAAGGGAGAGGTAGAAAGAAAAAGATAAAGAGAGAGAGAGAGAGAGACATAGAGAGAGAAATAGAGGGAAAAGTAGAAAGAGAGAGACACAGGGAGAGAGTGAAGTATAGAGAGAGGACTAGAAAGAGAGATGAGAAGTAGAGAGAGAAGTAAAAAGGGAGAGGGAAAAGTATAGAGACAGAGAAAGAGAGATATGGGAAGTAGAGAGAGAAAAAAATTGATAGAGAGAGAAGTACAATGGGAGAGAGAGAAAGAGGGAGAGAGAGGGAGGGAGAGAGATATTGTAAGACCTGTGTCAATCTAACCCGGTCTTACCACCTTGAACCAGGTCTACCCATTATGGTGGAGTCAAATGGACCAAGGGCGTGAAGGAGATCGAGATCCCAGGTAACAAATCGACCCAAAAATACATAAAATAGGGGAAGGGTCGCATACCCATCAAAGCAGGGTTGGACATCTTAAGCCCTAGGGTCGACGGGATCATCGACCCTCCCATCGACCCTCGGATTCTGTCGAATATAGAAATTAGGAAATTTCTATATTTTTCGATTGGGATTCTTTCCTAATCTCAGAGGAACTTAATTAGGATGTTCCTAACCTATTTAAAGGACGTCCCTAAGCCACTTTAACTCCTTTCACAACCCTAATCGAATTGAGAGAAAGAGAGGAGAAGGAAAGAGGAAGAAGAAAGGGAAGGAAGAGAAATTAAGCCAAAAGATAAGAGTTGCAGAGAAAGATTATTCTTCTCAGGTATGGATACTAATTTCATGAGTTTCTACAGACCTTAGGTTAGTTAATGTTGAGAGTGATCTCGGAGAAACCCAAACCATAAATCTATGGTTATGTTTTCATGGAAAACCACAGGAAAGTGCATGAAAGCTATCTAGGTGGGTTATACATGGTTTCAGACCATGGGATGAATGTAGAATGGAATGTAGGAGCAAGTCATAGGATTCTAAACACGAAAAATGGATTAAAAGAGGGAATCGGACCAAAGTGCACCGAGGGTCGCACCGAGGGTCGATGACCATCCGATCCTAGGTGTTCCTGACCATCGACCCTCAGTGTTCGGGAAGTTCAGAGTTAAGGGAGGGTCGCACCCAGGGTCGATCCTGACTCCGACCCTACCTCCGACCCTCAGTTAACAGAGTAGTTTTTAAATTCCAAATAAATTCTAATTAAATTCTATCAACTTTGTTTGGTCTTCTAGCAATATAATAACACTGTAAAGGTGATTCTTAAGTTTGGAAAAACATCTTATAGCAAGCTAAGGTGAGGAACCAAAACTCCAAATTAAATTGGTTAATAACAAATTGTTTTCTATTTCTTGAGTCCTATGCTATGCTTGATTCTATGCGAATATGTTTGTAATGTGCATACAGCATGCCATCCAATATTTCTATTACTTGTTCATGCATATTTACTTTATTGTTTATAACATGATGATGATGATGATGATAGGAATAGGCATGTGCTTGTATGTGTGTGGTTGATGTACTTGATGCGAGCGAGTATCAGGGGAGGTGTGATGAGAACGTCAATAAACGTTAACCTTTGGCGGGTCTCAGCACTTTAGCTCTATCTCTAACTCAAGTCTTGTGCATTAGCATCGTTGTATCGCCATAACTTTAGCAGAACTATTATGTCGTAGAGTATCAGGGTAGGTGGTCTCGGTCCTTGTAGTCTCTGACTCTACCGGGGGGCCTTAGCTCTATCTCTATGGACATTCTGAGGGATGCTGGGGTGAGGCCTTGGATACACTTTTTGGCATTAGGATTGGTTAGTTGCGAGCCCAGTTTGCAGCCCTCGCTAACAGGGGCTTACATGTTGGTATGGCACTATATAGCAATAAACGTAACCTTTGTTATATAATGTTCATGATTGGGTGCATGTGAGTTGACGATAAACGTGATCTTCGGGTAACGTCACACACTCGTGTATAGAGGCGGGGTCAATAAACACGACCTTCGGCTACCTAAACCTTTCTATTACATACTGCAAACTTATATACCTGATAAGTGTATAATTTTATATTTTTTATTCCTTTTGCATTATGATTTTTAGGGTGTTTTATACCTTATTGAGCTTAATAGAATTTATTTTATGAGTTTGGTATATTTTAGAAATCTTGTTAATTAATTAATAAAAGATGAAAAAATTCTAGCACTCTTAATAATATTGTTTTGAATTTCATGTAGGATTCTGACATGGAAAGAGTTCGTTTGGGCTTCCAAATGTGGGTTTAAAATCTAATCTGGAAAATTGATCCAAATCTAAACCAGAGAAGGAAGGTTGCTACACATGGAAGGTTCACTATTGAAAGGCCTTGATTGATTATTGAAAATCTTGAGGAGAATATACACAACTATGAAATCTTACAAAATTTGGTAGATTTGGGGGTGACAATTGTTTAATAATGGAATGATTTTCATCTAATCTAGGAATGAAGATTTTGTTTAATTTTTATTTCCATGTAATAAGGTTGTCAAATCTAGGCATACCAATTTTAGTCTTGTATTTTGGCTATTTAAACAATGTAAAGCCTATGTAAATAGCATTCAAGAGTGATTGAGAAAGAAGACAATGGCTGAAGAACAACTCTCTTTCTTTTGTGTTCTTGAAGAAGTCATGTGTGGCTAAATTTCTTATCTTTGGTTAGACGGAGCTGAAGCCATCATTGTAAACTTGTGAGACTTGTTTTTATTCATTGATTTTTAATTGAATATTTGTTTTTCTTCCAATTTATGTGTATAATGATTGATGAATGGGTTGATTAGGAGTACTACTAATTGATTTATTTATTTAATCAATTGTTATATTAGAATTGAATTGCTATCAATTGATTCTATGTAAGTGGCAACGGGAATTGATGTTAATGGACAACTAAATGTTATATTCCTAGGAGAAATTAGATGAAAATAATTAAACCACGCTGCTGTGTGCTTAACGTTTAATTTCAATCGTCTTTCCAATTGTTATTGTTATTCCTGAATCAAATCGAGAGCCTAGTCTTGAGATTGATTTAAGAGTAAGGGTGCTATTAATAAGCTATCTTTTAATAGACCAATCTTAAGGAAAGACGAAGGATTTTAGGCATAGTCCTAATTTTCTTGATTGATTATTCAATTGGAATTGATTATCCTTTATGTCGATGAACAAGTTTATGAAGATGGTGTAAGTATCGTTTTGACCGAAGTTTTCTCTTATTGGTTTAATCTTTGATATTTGTATTACCTTGCTCTTTATTCTTGCATTTTAGATAATTAATTACTGTTCTATTCTACTGCAAACATCCCCCCCTCCATACATAGAATAGCCAATGAAGTTGTGCTAATAAGATTAACCAGAATCTATTTTAGTATAACAATTGGTTACTTTCTGAGTCTTATTTTATTTTATTTTTTTTCTCTCTTTAGGTTAATTAAACATTTTAATCTTGATCATACAATCCTTGTGGGTTCGACCCTTACTTGCTACTATCTACTTTTCAAAGTAAGGTAATTTAATTTGAGCGCTCGACACGCTTCAAATTTTGGCGCCGTTGCCGGGGATTGTTTTGATTAAATTGATTTGTTTGGTTATTTAATTGATTTTTTTATTTTTTATTATCTACTTGTTCTCTTAAGTGAATGACCCGATCTTCTCATTTGGGAGAGTTGCAATTTGATCCAGAAATAAAAAGAACTCTGCACCAGCTAAGGAGAGAAAGTAGAAAGACAGCAAAAAATTCTTCACCAGGCAACAACGTAGCCATTGATTTAGCTTCTGGCAGCACTAGTAATTCAGACTTTGAAGAATTGGCAGACAACAACAACCGCACTCTTAAGGAATTAGCGGCTCCTAATCTGAACCAACAACCACTCTGCATCGAGTATCCTAATCTCGATGTTTCCTTTGAACTTAAATCTGGTCTAATCCATCTCCTTCCTACTTTTCGTGGTCTTGTAGGTGATGACCCACACAAGCATCTAAAAGAATTCCATGTGGTATGTTCGAGCATGAAACCAACCGGAATTTCTGAGGAGCAAATCAAGTTGAGGGCGTTTCCATTCTCATTAGCGGACAATGCAAAAGATTGGCTTTATTACTTGCCATCAGGATCCATTACCACATGGAATGAGATGAGGCAGTTTTTCTTGGAAAAGTATTTTCCAGCTTCAAGGGCAGCCAATATTCGAAAGGAAATCTGCGGTATTAGGCAATATAATGGAGAAACACTTTATGAATACTGGGAGCGATTCAAGAAGCTTTGCGCCAGCTGCCCTCATCACCAAATTAGCGAACAATTACTCATTCAATACTTCTACGAAGGGCTTTCTCATACTGATAGGGGTATGATTGATGCAGCGAGTGGAGGAGCATTAGTGGATAAAACTCCAAGGGCAGCCCATAATTTGATTGCAAATATGGCTGCTAACTCTCAGCAATTTGGTGTAAGAAATGACCCTCCATCGAACAAGGTTAATGAGGTAAGCACTTCTTCTCTTGAATTAAAAATTATAGAATTGTCTTCACTTATTCGTCAATTGGCTGTGGATAAGGTACAACAGATTCAAACTTCTGGAATTTGCTACATCGCGGGACACCCAACTGATATGTGTCCCACGCTTCAAGAGGAATCTACAGAGCAAGCAAATGCTGTGGGTGGATTTCCAAGACAACCTCAACCTAAGTACGATCCATAATCAAATACTTACAATCCGGGATGGAGGAATCACCCAAATCTCAGCTATGGTAATCAAGATGGCCCCAATCGTCAGTATGGGTATGAACAAGGCCAACAACCTTTTCAATCCAAACAATAAGCACCTTCAAGTTCAGGTATGACCTTGGAAGATATTGTTAAAACACTTGCCAATGATTCATTACAATTAAAACAGGAAACAAGGGCAGGTATAAAGAACTTGGAGACTCAAATAAGCCAACTGGCCACTTCAATGAGTAGACTAAAGGCTCGAGGCTCGGGAAAGCTACCTTCGCAACCGATGGTGAATCCGAAGGAAAATGCAAATGCCATAATCTTGAGAAGTGGAAAAGAAGTGGAGAATATAGAAAAGGAAAAAGAGAAAGAGACCTCAAAATCAGCTCCGACATCTATTTTCTCATCTGGGGTAAACTCTAAACCTTCTATTTCCTCTATTCCTATTCAACCTCCTTTTCCTAGCAGGTTTGCTCAATCTAGAAAGGAAGAAAAAGAAAAGGAGATGTTGGAAATTTTTTGAAAGGTAGAGATAAATATACCTCTTATTGAAGCAATTAAACAAGTGCCACGGTATGCTAAATTTCTTAAGGAATTGTGCACATCCAAGAGAAAATTGAAAGGAGATGAAAAGGTGACTATGGGTGAAAATGTCTTAGCTGTTATTCAACGAAAGCTTCCCCCTAAGTGTAAAGACCCAGGTACATTCACTATCCCATGCAAAATAGGTAACACAAATTTCAATAGAGCTATGTTAGATTTAGGAGCATCAATTAATGTCATGCCTTATTCAATATATGCTTCATTAAATCTAGAACCTTTAAAAAAAACTGGTGTAACTATTCAATTAGCTGACAGATCAAATGTATATCCTGAAGGTGTGATTGAGGATGTGTTAGTTCAAGTTAATGAATTGGTATTTCCTGCTGATTTTTATGTATTAAAAATGGAGGATGGCTCATCTCATAATTCTACACCTCTTTTGTTTGGTAGACCATTTTTAAAGACTGCTAAAACAAAAATAGATGTTCATGATGGTACCTTATCTATGGAATTTGATGGCGAGATAGTTCGCTTTAATATTTTTGAGGCTATGAGGTATCCTAGTGATATAAATTCTATTTTTGCTATTGATATAATTGATTCTATGGTACAATAATTTTTTGAATTAAATGGTGTAGATGAGTTGATGCTGGCCATTAGCAAACATTTGAATAGCATGGATTTCAATTCAGAATTTGTGTTAAATGCTGAATTAGAGAAGATGTTGATGGCATTGCAGGCCTTACCCCCAATTCCAAAAAGACATGATGTTGCTCACATTGAGTTGCCTATATCTCATACAAGGTTGTTACCTTCCATTGTGCATGCACCTATCGTTGAGCTGAAACCACTTCCAGACCATCTCAAATATATCTACTTAGGAGACAATGAGACGTTACCTGTGATAATAGCAAGGGACTTGACCAAGCTACAAGAGGAGAAACTCATTCGAATTTTGAGAGACCATAAGACAGCCATTGGGTGGACAATAGCCGACATTAAGGGAATCAGCCCGGCCATGTGCATGCATCGCATACTTCTTGAGGAGGGAGCCAAACCGATTAGAGAAGCACAGCGTAGACTCAACCCTCCTATGATGGAAGTTGTGAAGAAGGAGATATTAAAGCTCCTTGATGTTGGAATTATCTATCCTATCTCTGATAATAAGTGGGTAAGTCCGGTTCAAGTGGTACCTAAAAAGACGGGCATAACAGTTTTTAAGAATCAAAATAATGAGTTAATCCCTACTAGGATACAAAATGGGTGGCGTGTTTGTATTGATTATAAGAAATTGAATGTTTCAACTCGTAAAGACAACTTTTCTCTTTCGTTTATCGATCAAATGTTGGAGAGGTTAGCAGGTCGTTCGCACTATTGTTTTCTTGATGGTTACTCAGGTTACTATCAAATTGTGATTGCACCTGAAGATCAGGAGAAAACGACATTCACCTGCCCATTTGGTACCTTTGCTTACCGACGAATGCCGTTTGGTCTTTGCACCACCCCAGCCACATTCCAGAGGTGTATGGTTAGCATTTTTTTTGATTATGTAGAGAACATTATAGAAATTTTCATGGATGATTTTACTGTTTATGGAGACTCTTTTGATACATGCTTGGATAACCTTACACTTGTTCTTAAGAGGTGTATAGAAACTAACCTTGTTTTGAATTCTGAGAAATGTCATTTTAGGGTAACACAAGGAACAGTTTTAGGTCATGTGATATCTTCTAGAGGTATAGAAGTTGACAAAGCAAAGATAGATCTTGTTCAATCTTTACATTACCCCACAACTGTGCGGGAAGTGCGTTCCTTTCTTGGACATGCAAGCTTTTATCGGCGCTTCATCAAGGATTTCTCAAAAATTTCATTGCCCTTATGCAAGCTCTTACAAAAGGAAGTGGTGCTTGACTTTAATGATGAGTGCAAAAGAGCTTTTGACAAGCTCAAAGAATTGTTAACAACAGACCCAGTGATTCAATCACCGAACTGGAAACTACCATTTGAGATCATGTGTGATGCTAGCAATTATGCTATTGGGGCTGTTTTGGGTCAACGTGTTGGGAAAGTTGCTCATGCTATCTATTATGCCTCTCGGACACTAACTGAAGCACAGTGTAACTACTCCACAATGGAGAAAGAGCTATTGGCTATAGTTTTTGCTTTGGAAAAATTTAGATCTTATTTATTGGGAACTAAAGTTATTGTCTATTCTGATCATGCAGCTCTTAGGCATTTGCTGGTGAAAAAGGAATCTAAGCCAAGATTGATCAGATGGATCCTTCTTCTTCAAGAATTTGATTTAGAGATTAAGGACAAGAAGGGAGCTGAGAATTTAGTTGCAGACCATCTTAGTCGGGTGGTTAAGGAGGGTGATGCGATACCATTACAAGATTTCTTCCCAGATGAACAACTACTTAAGGTGACAAATATAGTGCCCTGGTATGTAGATTTAGTCAATTATTTGGCTACCAAAACCTTACCACCAGAGCTACCTAGAGTACGAAGAGAGAAAATCAAGAGTGATGCTCGGTACAACATTTGGGATGACCCTTATCTTTGGAAACAATGTTCAGGCCAAATGGTAAGAAGGTGCGTACCTGAAACTGAATTTGAATCCATTCTTATCTTATGTCATTCATATGCATGTGGTGGACATTTCGGTCCTAAAAGAACAGCAAGAAAAGTGCTTGAATGTGGCTTCTTTTGGCCATCTTTATTTCATGATGCATATATATTTTGTAAGTCATGCACTCGTTGCCAATACTCAGGTAATGTGGCCCGTAGGGATCAAATGCCACAAACCCCCATACTTATTTGTGAAATTTTTTATGTTTGGGGCATTGACTTTATGGGTCCTTTTCCTAATTCTTTTGGAAATATTTATATTTTACTTTCTGTTGATTATGTGTTAAAGTGGGTGGAAGCAAAAGCCACCCGAACTGATGATTCTAAAGTGGTTGCAAATTTTGTCAAGTCTCACATTTTTGTTAGATTTGGGATCCCACGGGTAATGATCAGTGATAGAGGGACTCACTTTTGTAACCGCACTGTAGCAACACTGCTTAAGAGGTATGCTGTGACCCATAAGATTTCAACTGCCTACCATCCCCAAACTAATGGGCAAGCCGAGGTATCTAATAGAGAGGTGAAGTCAATTTTAGAAAAAATAGTTAATCCGAATAGGAAATACTGGAGTACAAGACTTGATGATGCACTATGGGCTTATAGGACTGCTTATAAGACACCTATAGGGATGTCTCCATATCGGTTGGTTTATGGAAAAGCATGTCATCTACCGGTAGAATTGGAGCACAAGGCATTCTGGGCAATTAAGCAGTGTAACATGGAGACGGATAAGGCGGGGGAGCAACGAAAGTTGCAATTGCAGGAGTTAGAGGAGATTCGCAATAAAGCTTATGAGAACTCTCGAATTTATAAGGAAAAGACGAAGGCCTTTCATGATAAAATGATTTATAAGAAGCAATTTGTTATTGGACAAAAAGTGCTCCTTTATAATTCAAGGCTTCGATTATTTCCTGGTAAGTTGCAATCTCGTTGGATTGGTCCTTTTATTGTTATTAATCTCTTTCCACAAGGTGTAGTTGAGATTCAAAGTTTGGACACTCAAAATATTTTTAAGGTCAATGGATATAGACTTAAACCTTACCATGAAGGTTTTCAAGTTAACTAGTTGATTGAGAAAATTATGGACTTAGAAGATCCACTTTATTCAGATTGAGGAAAGCTGCAAAGTTGAGCGAACGACGTTAAACAAAAGCGCTACTTGGGAGGCAACCCAAGAAATCAGATTTGCTTTCTTAACCCTTTCTCTTTTTATTTATTTATTTTCATAGATATTATGTTTGTATTTGTCTTTTTCTTTGCATTTAGCTTTACATTGGGGACAATGTAAGTTTTAAGTGTGGGAGAATTCTACAATGTGTTTTGTTTTTATTTTTACATGTTGTTAGTATATATTGGTTGTATATAGTAACTAAAAAAAATATTGGTTGTATATACTAACTGAAAAAAAAAATTGACTTCAAATTTTCTTTCCAAAAAAAAAAATTTAACCAGTTACAAGTTTGGATTAATTCTCTAAAGTGACCACGTTGAAACTTTATAAATATGATTAAATTATTGAGATTCTTGAACCTTAAATTAGATATGCAACTAAATTTGAATCACCATCTGAGATAAAGTTTTATTGTTATGTGTCTTTGTATTTCACGTTTGCACCAACTCTTAGTTGTGGGGAATAAACGGTAAATTTGAGAAATGACAATTTAAAAAAAAAAAAAAACTTGAAAAAGAATAAATAAGTGCTTCAATGTCCAAAATACCTCAAAAAAAATTGAGATGATGGTTATAAGCAGTTTAATTGACTAAGTCTGATTTTGTGGCATTTGTTACTTGAGTTATTAAGTCCTAGGGGTGTCTCTACACCTAGTGCCCTAAAGCCAACTGGTTTGGGAGTCACTGACCAAACACTTGCTACATGGGTAACTTAGAAAGCCTAAGAAAATGGACATTGCACAGGTTGATGAAAAAAAAATTGACTTCTAAATTTTCTGATTTTGTGGCCTTTGTTACTTGAGTTATTAAGTCCTAGGGGTGTCTCTACACCTAGTGCCCTAAAGCCAACTGGTTTGGGAGTCACTGACCCAACACTTGCTACATGGGTAACTTAGAAAGCCTAAGAAAACGGACATTGCACAAGTCAATAAAAAAAATGATGTTATTTTTCTTGAAGTATACTGTAAAGCCCCTTACTAATTGAGTTACATCACTTCACACTTCACACTATAGATGCATATTAATATGAATTTGTTGAAGATGGTGACTAAAATAAAGTTATTGTATATTTGATAAGATTTAAGTTTTCTATTGAGTTTAATTATGTTTATGAGTTATAATTGTGGAGTACTTAAGATTTTATTTAATTCTTGTAATTTGTCAAATCTAAAAATATTTTTCTTTGAATTTTATGGGTAGATTCACTGCAAACCCTCACGAGACACAACTCGTCCACTAGGGGTAACCTAGGGGTTCAATGGCTTGTTGTACATGCTAAGTGCAATCGTGGTTCCTACAAAAGTGGAATAGTTTATGATTTTTTTATTTTATTTTGCCCGAGGACGTGCAAAGGCTAAGTGTGGGGGAATTTGATAAGTATATAATTTTATATTTTTTATTCCTTTTGCATTATGATTTTTAGGGTGTTTTATACCTTATTGAGCTTAATAGAATTTATTTTATGAGTTTGGTATATTTTAGAAATCTTGTTAATTAATTAATAAAAGATGAAAAAATTCTAGCACTCTTAATAATAACGTTTTGAATTTCATGTAGGATTCTGACATGGAAAGAGTTCGTTTGGGCTTCCAAATGTGGGTTTAAAATCTAATCTGGAAAATTGATCCAATTCTAAACCAGAGAAGGAAGGTTGCTACACACGGAAGGTTCACTATTGGAAGGCCTTGATTGATTATTGGAAATCTTGAGGAGAATATACACAACTATGAAATCTTACAAAATTTGGTAGATTTGGGGGTGGTAATTGTTTAATAATGGAATGATTTTCATCTAATCTAGGAATGTAGATTTTGTTTAATTTTTATTTCCATGTAATAAGGTTGTCAAATCTTGGCATACCAATTTTAGTCTTGTATTTTGGCTATTTAAACAATGTAAAGCCTATGTAAATAGCATTCAAGAGTAATTGAGAAAGAAGACAATGGCTGAAAAACAACTCTCTTCTTTTGTGTTCTTGAAGAAGTCATGCGTGGCTAACTTTCTTATCTTTGGTTAGACGGAGCTGAAGCCATCATTGTAAACTTGTGAGACTTGTTTTTATTCATTGATTTTTAATTGAATATTTGTTTTTCTTCCAATTTATGTGTATAATGATTGATGAATGGGTTGATTAGGAGTACTACTAATTGATTTATTTATTTAATCAATTGTTATATTAGAATTGAATTGCTATCAATTGATTCTATGTCAGTGGCAACGGGAATTGATGTTAATGGACAATTTAATGTTATATTCTAAGAGAAATCAGATTAAAATAATTAAACCACGCTGGTGTGTGCTTAACGTTTAATTTCAATCGTCTTTTCAATTGTTATTGTTATTCCTGAATCAAATCGAGAGCCTAGTCTTGAGATTGATTTAAGAGTAAGGGTGCTATTAATAAGCTATCTTTTAATAGACCAATCTTAAGGAAAGACTAAGGATTTTAGGCCTAGTCCTAATTTTCTTGATTGATTATTCAATTGGAATTGATTATCCTTTATGTCGATGAACAAGTTTATGAAGATGGTGTAAGTATCCTTTTGACCGAAGTTTTCTCTTATTGGTTTAATCTTTGATATTTGTATTACCTTTCTCTTTATTCTTGCATTTTAGATAATTAATTACTGTTCTTTTCTACTGCAAACATACCCCCATCTATACATAGAATAGCCAATGAAGTTGTGCTAATAAGATTAAGCAGAATCTATTTTAGTACAACAATTGGTTACTTTCTGAGTCTTATTTTATTTTTATTTTTTTTTCTCTCTTTAGGTTAATTAAACATTTTAATCTTGATCATACAATCCTTGTGGGTTCGACCCTTACTTGCTACTATCTACGTTTCAAAGTAAGGTAATTTAATTTGAGCGCTCGACACGCATCAATACCAGACCAAAGATATAAATTGATTTTGCATACATATGTATTGTTGCATTGTTTTGGTTACTCACTGAGCCGTGATGTGTGCTCACCCCTCGACGTCGAATATTTTTAGTTGATGATGCAGGTTATACCGTTGAAGACTATATGAATGCGTCTGCGTACGGGAACGTGGCAGTGATGGAAGCTGAAGCTGTAGTGGATACACACGAATCCTCTTGCGAGTGCAACTCGTGTGTATTTGATTAGATATTTTATAGGTTTCTTTATTGGTTTTATTAAGACATGTATTTGGTATTTTAATATTTATGTCTCAGTTGAAAATAGAATAATTTTGCTATTAAATTATTAATATCATTTTAGTTTCTAAGTTCATGTTATTATAAGACTTCCGCTATTGTGTATTTACTCTGATTATGATTACGAATGTGTGTAAGTTTAGATAACGCGGGGATAGCCTATTTGAGATCCTGGTTGAACCGTTGGTTTGCTAGCGGTTCATCACACCTTTCTAAACAGTGTGGAATTGGGGTGTGATAACTTGGTATCAGAGCATCTCAGGCCTTGTCCGCTGAACTAGCATACATTCAAGACAATAGTGAACTGAGATAGGATAAATTAAAAACTTTAATACAAACACACTCTAAGCACAAGTGATGATTGAGACCAAATTTAAAAATAGAATAATGCATCTATTAAAGGGAAAACAAGTTACATACAATGAGTGAGAGAAACAAAACGTATATACATAACTAAACAGAGTACACTCCACAACCCGGACAGTTACTCTGTAGTACAAGAAAATAAATACAATCATGAAGCTGGAGGTGAAGGAGGAGCCGGGGCCTCACGATCTCGGTTATAGTCCTCAACATAGACCCTAGTCAACCAAGCCACCTGGGTCTGGGTCGCCTGGAGACTATCTGCAAGATCGGCTACTCTCCTATCAGTCGCCCACTGGACCGATAATAGCTCATCCACCCTCATACGCAGGGCGTCTAGCAACTCCTCCATCCTCAGATCAGATCTGCGCTGATCCTCCCTGATCTCCTGTAGCATCTCCATCATGTCAGAAGGTGGGAGTGAAGGACCAGCCACATGCGAAGGACCAGCCTCAGGTACAGGATCCGTCGCAGAAGAAGTACCAACACCAGCCGCATGCGTAGGTGAAGGCGGTGGTATCGCATCAACTTCCATATACATGCGGTCGTCATCATCAGCAGGATCCACATGGGCTCTAGCAGCGGCAGCAACAGCCTCGGCATCAGCCATCTCGATATGAGTGTGAGGTCGCACCATCGCGTTCCTCTCCTCATCACTAACCTGGGCATCCCGCATACCCATCTTGCAGATTGCCTCCCAATCTAGAGGCGACGATAAGGTCTTCTCCTGGATCTTCTCATCTACCAGGTCAACCCCCAGACGGGTCAGCAGGACTGCAATCATGCATCCATAGGGTAGATTACCCCTATGACCGGACAATGTAGCACTAATCATAGTCCGCATGATTATGTATGGAAGGCAGACGGGCTGGCGAGTGCAGATACTATAAATCAAAAACTGCGTCAGCTGAGAAACCCTCTCATAGTGTCCACTCTGTGGGATCAGATTATGCTAGATAATCTTGCAGAAGACCCGTGCAGCTGGACGCAGATAACAAGCTCTCATCTGCCAACGATCAGGACGGAGTATCTGATTATCGATCTCTGCCCTCATCTCCATCTCAACAAACTATGGCTCTCCAGGCGCACACTACAGCATGGGGCCATCATAAGGAATGCCCAACAAGTCGGCCAGCTGTCGATAATCGAAGGAGATATCTACCCCTTTGACGTAGCTGGTGATGCGCAACTCCTAACCATGCTCAACGTCAATGTAATTCCCCACCACCTGGAGATTACAATAGAACTGACGCACCAAATCCGGGCATGTGCATGCATCGTATGTAATGACAGGAAGCCACCCCATGTCACCAAAGGCTCCCTCTACATTGAACACGGCTAACTCAGCCAAGTTCACCATACGACCACCCTCAACCTTCTTTCGGGCATAGTCAGCATACCATGCCTCAGCTTCAATGGAACGGAAGCGAAGGGGATCACGAACTCTGGGTACCTTGGTACGAGCCATGGTATCTGCAAAATAAGAAAGAAAAGGAAAACAAGGAGTTAATAGGATAAAAATCCGAAACTTGATTTAATAACGACGTAAGTTGACCATAAAGCCCCAATTCTCACCATACAAGTGGGCATGAGAACTTAAATAGGTTAAAATACATCCTACAACCCACATACAGTAGGAAATTTCAACTGACGATGTCCAATTTGAAGAAATTCAAGAAAAATTGAAAATGCCGACAAATTAGGGCAAAAAGAGAAAATTTCAAGTTTCTCGATAACCAACCGATGAAACTCAAAAATTTTTTAGGGCTTTCGTTCCTCGAGACACCAATAACAAAAGCCCCCAATAAAAATCAAATTTTTATGGTTGGAAAAAGTTAAATTTGGAAAATACAAGTTAAAGGTGCAAAAACCTAGAAATGGAAACCTAGAAACAGGTAAAAATGGGAAGACATACCTGTAGTGATGACGTGGACGTCGAAACCCAGAGTCAAACCGATCAAAAACGGTAGAGTAGCACTGTAGCAACTCAGAGAGGAGAGACGAGTCGAAACAGAGGAGGAATAGTGAGAAATGACCCAAAATAGGATCTTAAAAATCTGATTTTTGGTCCGAGGGTCGGACAATTCGACTAGCACAATCGACCCTCGAATGGACCCTCCCATTGACCCTCGGCTCTCGGGAATCTGACAGAAAATCAAGGGTCGGAACTGAGGGTCGGACACCCATCGACCGTCGCATCTACCCTCAGCTCTCGGGAAGAACAGGTTATTCCCAGGGTCGGATACCAAGGGTCGGACATACCATCGACCCTGCATAGAAAAGACAGTATTTTTTTTTTATAAAATGAGCTAGAATTGGAATTGATTATCGGTTAGCATGCCTACATGAAATATGAATGACTTCTCACCTATTTTGATAATTTTCAGGGACCACCAATCACCGAAAGGAATCATGTCTGGACGTAGAGTAACCCAACAGACCCGAAATGCAGTCCCACCACCACCACCCGTGGAGGAGACTAGTTAAGAAAATAACTATGCACCGGGTAATCCAGAACCGGAAAACCCTACAAATTTGCCACCTCCACCACCAGAGCTAACAACCGTGGTGATGAACTTGGCACAGCAGCTACAGCAGATGCAACACGCGCAGGCTCAGATGCAGGTTGCCATGGGAATTATGTTTCAAGCCACTCAGGCTGCACCCATGCACATAGGACAAGCCAGTGCAGCACCGGTGGGTAACCACCCAGCTCATCAGACACCTCCACAACCTGCTGCACCGATTCCAGTGCAGGTTCCAGAAGCAGCTCAGGGTGATTACCAGTATCCACACCATATGTTTGGGGCAAACCCCCAAAACCAGTTGGACCACTCCCGACTAGTGGAGAGATTTTTGAAGATGAAACCCAAGGAATTCAACGGCAAACCGTCTGATCCATTGTGGCCAGCACACTGGATAGACGAGATGGAGAGAAATTTCCTCATGATGACTATCACAGAGGAAGAGAAAGTACTATGCACCACCTTCATGCTCAAGGACGACGCACATCATTGGTGGAAATCCACGAAGGCATATTTACTGACCAAGCACGCCCTATTGACATGGGCTATATATAAAGAAGCCTTCTTTGAGAAATATTTTCCACGGAGCTTCAGAGATTCGATGGAGAAGGAGTTCCTGAGCCTATATCAGGGACAGATGACTGTGGACTCATATCAACAGCGCTACGAGAGCTGTTTTTCTTTGCACCCGCTAGCATGCAAGAAAAAGATACCAAAAACCGTAGGTTCGTTACGGGACTGAGAGGAAGCATCATGGAACATGTTCTGGGCAAAGAAAAGAGAATTTATAATGAAGCTGTCCAGATCACTTGAGTTATAGAATCGAGCCAGAAGGAGAGTTACTTTACTCAGAACAGAGGCATCAAAAGGCCAGTCGAAAATTCTTACAACGGAGGTAGTAACAAGACATATAAGCCTTTCCGTCCTCAGAATTTTACTACTGCAACCAAGACAACTCCAGCAGCTCAACCACAGCCAAAGCCAAACTCTGAAGTCCTGAAGTGTTTTAACTGCAACTAGCCGGGACATATGGCAAGGGAGGGCCCTAAGCCCAAGAAGCAATTCAATCAGGGACTTGTATATGCTGTCACGTCCGAGGATGCGGCCGCATCAACCGATGTGGTCACAGGTATGACTGAAACTTTTAAAGTTATAATTACATTGAATGAACATGTAGACTAAGTAATGATAAATCACAGGTATTGTACCTATAAATGGCGTACCCGCCAGAGTACTCTTCGATTCCGGAGCTACTCATTCATTTATATCTGTGTCATTTGGAAAGAATACGAAATTACCCATCAAAACATTAGACTACAAATTACTTGTACGATCACCGATGGGGTTAGAAGTGGAACTAGAGAATGGTTATGGACCATGTCCAGTTTTCATTGGAGAGAAGACTTTAGATGCAACCTTGATACAACTTGAGATGGAAGACTTTGATGTCATCTTGGGAATGGACTGGTTAGCTCGGCATTCTGCAAATCTATTATGCGCCGCAAAGAAGCTAACGTTCAAAGACAAAGAAGAAGCAGAATTAAGTTTCTCGGGAACCAAACTTCCCCAGAGACGCAAGCTCATACTTTCAGCACTAAAGGCAAAGAAGTGCCTTGAGAAGGGGGCAATCGGGTATCTAGTATCCGTGGTCGACCTAACCAAGGAAGCGCCACGAATGGAAGATATTGATGTCGTGCGGGACTATCCTGACGTATTTCCAGAGGAACTACCCGGATTACCACCTGACCGAGCCACGGAGTTTGTGATAGACCTTATACCTGGAGTCGCACCCGTATCAAAAGCACCCTATAGAATGGCTCCTACGGAACTGAAGGAACTGAAGGTGCAACTACAAGAACTACTGGACAAGGGTTATATTCGACCCAGTATATCTCCATGGGGTGCACCGGTGTTGTTCGTAAATAAGAAGGATGGTAGCATTCGATTATGCATCGATTATCGGGAGTTGAATAAACTGACAATCAAGAATCGATATCCACTACCTCGGATCGATGACTTGTTCGATCAGTTACAAAGAGCAAGAGTATTTTCTAAGATCGATCTTCAATCAGGCTATTATCAGCTGAAGATTAAAGAAGGTGATATTCCAAAGACAGCATTCAGGACCAGATATGGACATTATGAATTTTTGGTTATGTCTTTCGGATTAACTAATGCATCGGTAACGTTAATGGAACTTATGAACCGAGTTTTCCACGATATGTTTGATACGTTAGTTATAGTATTTATTGATGACATATTGATATATTCCAAGGACAAGGAAACCCATATCAAGAACCTAAACGTAGCCCTACAGCGTTTAAGGAAAGAGAAGCTATATACCAAATTTTCAAAGTGCGAGTTTTGGCTAAGTGAAGTCGCATTCCTAGGCCATGTAGTATCCGCTGAAGGAATCAAAGTGGACCCCAACAAGATCGAGGCTATTGTAAAGTGGGAAGCACCAAAAAGCGTTTTGAAAATCAGAAGTTTTCTAGGTCTAGCTGGTTATAATCGGAGATTCGTAGAAGACTATTCTTGGATTGCCGTACCTCTCACCAGTTTGACTAAGAAAGGTGAAAAGTTTGTATGGACCGATAAATGTGAGAAGAGTTTCCAAACACTGAAGACCAGATTGATATCCGTCGTGATTTTGACTATTCCTATTCCAAGACAGACGTTTACCTAATACACTGATGCGTCGGGACTGGGACTAGGATGTATGCTTATGCAAGGAGAGAAAGTGATTGCTTATGCTTCAAGACAGTTAAAGGTACATGAGAAAAATTATCCCACTCATGATCTGGAGCTAGCGGCAATAGTACATGCTGTCAAGATATGGAGACATTACCTATACGGAGAGAAATTTCAGATTAAGTCGGACCATAAAAGTGTTACTTATTTATTTAATCAGAAGGAGTTGAATATGAGACAACGAAGATGGCTGGAACTATTGAAAGACTATGATTGTGATATCCAGTATCATCCGGGAAAAGCGAACGTAGTAGCGGATGCATTAAGCAGAAAAGCAATGATAAAATCTCAAGGAGAAGTTAGCACGACCGCAGCAATGTGTACCACCGGAATGGTATTCAATCACGGCAACGAGCAGTATGTGATACATACAATGGATGAATCAACCAACCAAGGGTTTATTCATCGATTTTCGAATATGTTTGCGGCATTGAAGATTATACCGGATATAGTGGACGAAGTGAAGACAGCTATCAAAGCAGATCATTATCTGAGAACAGTACAAGCAGATATTGAGAAAGGTAGGACTAACCCTGAGTTCACCTTGGATGACGAGGAAGTACTGAAATACAAAGGAAGAATATGTGTACCTGAAACAGAAAGTATGGACATTAGACACCGACTGATGAAAGAAGCCCATACCACCATCTATTCGATACATCCTAGAAGTACAAAAATGTATCATGATCTAAAGAAACTATATTGGTGGAGGGGAATGAAAGCAGATGTAGCCAAGTTCGCGTCTCAATGCCTGAATTGTCAGAAAGTAAAGGCTGAACGACAAAGACCCGTAGGACTGTTACAGCCATTATCGGAACTAGCATGGAAATGGGACTGTATCACTATGGACTTCGTTACGGGACTACCATTGACTCCTCGAGTAGTTGACGCAGTTTGGGTGATTGTGGACCGTCTGACTAAAACAGCTCGCTTCATACCTATACGACCTCAGTATACACTGGAAAGGTTAGCGAAGCTGTATGTGGATAACATTGTTCGATTACATGGTGTTCCAGAAAGCATTGTCTCGGATAGAGATCCACGATTTACTTCCAAATTTTGGGAAGGATTGCAAAAGGCTATGGGTACAACGCTTAAGTTTAGTACTGCATTCCACCCACAGACAGATGGACAGTCGGAGCGTACAATTCAGATTCTAGAAGATATGCTACGAGCATGTGTAATTGATTTCAAGGGATCATGGGATGAAAGATTACCACTCATTGAGTTCGCTTATAACAATAGCTATCAGGCTACTATACAGATGTCACCTTATGAAGCACTGTATGGCAGGAAGTGTCGAACTCCCTTGTTTTGGAATGAAGTTGGAGAACGTAGTATTGTTGGACCAGAATTTGTGGGAGAGACTTGTCGAGTGGTCGACATTTTCAAGGAAAGAGTGAGAACAGCTCAGAACCGTCAGAAGCAATATGTAGATACTCGACGAAGAGATCTAGAGTTCGCAGTAGGTGATAAAGTAGTTTTGAAGGTATCGCCCATGCGAGGATTGAAGAGGTTCAGACAGAAAGGGAAACTGTCGGGCCATATGAAATTCTAGCTAAGCGTGGAAAAGTAGCTTATCAGTTAGCACTACCACCATCTATGTCAAGTATGCATGACGTATTTCACATTTCCTTATTGAAGAAGTATGTCAAGGATCCAACGCATGTTTTGACAGTAGATTTGTCAGAATTGACTGATGATTTGACATTTGAGGTAACACCAACAGAGATCACTAGTCGAAAGGTTCAACGTCTACGCAACAGAGATATCTACTATGTTATGGTCACATGGAAAAGTAGAGACATGGAAGAAATTACATGGGAAGAAGAAAATGCTATGCGAAAGAAATACCCTCATTTATTTGATTCAGAAGGTACGTACAATTTCGAGGACAAAATTTTTATAAGTTGGGGGGAGTTGTAAGACCCGTATCAATCTAACCCGGTCTTACCACCTTGTACCAGGTTTACCCATTATGGTCGAGTCAAATGGACCAGGGGCGTGAAGGAGATCGAGATCCCAGGTATCAAATCGACCCAAAAACACTTAAAATAGGGGAAGGGTCGCATACCCAGCTAAGCAGGGTCGGACCTCCCAAAATAGAAAGTCTGACCCTCCGTTTTGAAGGGAGGGTCGGACATCTTAAGCCCTAGGGTCGACGGGATCATCGACCCTCCCATCGACCCTCGAATTCTGCCAAATATAGAAATTAGGAAATTTCAATATTTTTCGATTGGGATTCTTTCCTAATCTCAGAGGGACTTGTTTAGGATGTTCCTAACCTATTTAAAGGACGTCCCTATGCCACTTTCACTCCTTTCACAACCCTAACCGAATTGAGAGAAAGAGAGGAGAAGGAAAGAGGAAGAAGAAAGGGAAGGAAGAGAAATGAAGCCAAAAGAGAAGAGTTGCAGAGAAAGATTATTCTTCTCAGGTATGGATACTAATTCCATGAGTTTCTACAGACCTTAGGTTAGTTAATGATAAGAGTGTGATCTCGGAGAAACCCAAACCATGAATATATGGTTAGGTTTTCATGGAAAACCATAGGAAAGTGCATGAAAGCTATCTAGGTGGGTTATACATGGTTTCAGACCATGGGATGAATGTAAATGGAATGTAGGAGCAAGTCATAGGATTCCAAACATGAAGAATGGATTAAAAGAGGGAATTGGACCAAAGTGAACCGAGGGTCGCACCGAGGGTCGATGACCATCCGACCCTAGGTGTTCCTGACCATCGACCCTCAGTGTTCGGGAAGTTCAGAGTTAAGGGAGGGTCGCACCCAGGGTCGATCCTGACTCCGACCCTACCTCCGACCCTTAGTTAACAGAGTAGTTTTTAAATTTTGAATAAATTCTAATTAAATTCTATCGACTTTGTTAGGTCTTCTAGCAATATAATAACACTGTAAAGGTGATTATTAAGCTTGGAAAAGCATCTTATATAAAGCTAAGGTGAGGAATCAGAACTGTAAATTAAATTGGTTAATAACAAATTGTTTTCTATTTCTTGAGTCCTATGCTATGCTTGATTCTATGCGAATATGTTTGTAATGTGCATACAGCATGCCATCCAATATTTCTATTACTTGTTCATGCATATTTACTTTATTGTTTATAACATGATGATGATGATGATGATAGGAATAGGCATGTGCTTGTATGTGTGTGGTTGATGTACTTGATGCGAGCGAGTATTAGGGGAGGTGTGATGAGATCGTCAATAAACGTTAACCTTTGACGGGTCTCAGCACTTTAGCTCTATCTCTAACTCAAGTCTTGTGCATTAGCATCGTTGTATCGCCATTACTTTAGCAGAACTATTACGTTGTAGAGTATCAGGGGAGGTGGTCTCGGTCCTTGTAGTCTCTGACTCTACCGGGGGGCCTTAGCTCTATCTCTATGGACATTCTGAGGGATGCTAGGGTGAGGCCTTGGATACACTTTTTGGCATTAGGATTGGTTAGTTGCGAGTCCAGTTTGCAGCCCTCGTTAACAGGGGCTTACGTGTTGGTATGGCACTATATAGCAATAAACGTAACCTTTGTTATATAATGTTCATGATTGGGTGCATGTGAGTTGACGATAAACGTGATCTTCGGGTAACGTCACACACTCGTGTATAGAGGCGGGGTCAATAAACGCGACCTTTGGCTACCTAAACCTTTCTATTGCATACTGCAAACTTATATACCGGACCAAAGATATAAATTGATTTTGTATGCATATGTATTGTTGCATTGTTTTGGCTACTCACTGAGCCGTGATGTGTGCTCACCCCTCGACGTAGAATATTTTTAGTTGATGATGCAGGTTATACCGTTGAAGACTAAATGAATGCGTCTGCGTACGGGAACGTGGCAGCGATGGAAGCTGAGCTGAAGTGGATACACACGACTCCTCTTGCGAGTGCAACTCGTGTGTATTTGATTAGATATTTTATAGGTTTCTTTATTGGTTTTATTAAGACATGTATTTGGTATTTTAATATTTATGTCTCAGTTGAAAACAGAATAATTTGCTATTAAATTATTAATATCATTTCAATTTCTCAGTTCATGTTATTATAAGACTTCTGCTATTGTGTATTTACTCTAATTATGATTACGAATGTGTGTAAATTTAGATAATGCGGGGATAGCCTATTTGAGATCCTGGTTGAACTGTTGGTTTGCTAGCGGTTCATCACACCATTCTGAACAGTGTGGAATTGGGGTGTGATAGATATAGAGAGAGCAGTAAATACAGAGAGAGACGGAGAGAGAGAGAAAGAGAGAGAGCAAAAGAGAGAGAGACAAAGTGAAAGAAAAAAAGGGGAGGGAGAGGGAGGAAAAGAGAGAAAAAAAGTAGAAAGAGAGAGTTAGAGAAAGAGAAACAGAGGGAGAGACAAGTATAAATGGATAGAGAGAGACAAGAGAAAAGTTGAAAGTGAAAGAGAGAGAGACAGAAGTAAAAAGAGAGAGAGAGAGAAGTAGAGAGACAAAGAGATAAAGAAGTAGAGAGAAAGAGATAGAGAGAGAAGTAGAAAGAGAGAGAGAACTAGAGAGAGAGAAGCAGAAAGAGAGAGAGAGAGAGAGAGAGAGAGAGAAAAGTAGTGAGGGAAAGAGAGAGAAGTATAAAAAGAAAGAGAGAGTGAGAGTGAGAGAGATAGGGAGAAATAGAGAGAGAGAAAGAGAAGTAGAAAGAGAGAGGGAAGTGGAATAATAAAAGAAGAAAGAGGGAGAGAGAGAGAAAGAAGTAGAAAATGTGAGACAGAGACATAGAGGGAGAGAGAGAGAGTAGTAAAGAGAGAGTGAGAGAGAGAAAAGTATAGAGAGAGAAGTAGAGAAAGAGAAAGAGTGGGAGAAAGAAAGGGAGAGAGAGATAAAAAGGGAAAGAAGAGAGGGAGGGAGAGGAGTCAAAAGAGAGAGAGAGAGAGAAAGGGAGAGAGGGATAGAGAAGTAGTAAGGGAACGAGATAAGTAAAGAGAGAGAATTAGAAAGAGAGGGATAAAGAGAGAGAGGGAGAAAGAGAGGCAGAAATGTGAGTGAGAGAGAGAAAGAGTGTAAGAGAGAGGGGAGGGTGAGAGAAGTAAAAAGAGAGCTAAAAGTATAAATAAAAGAGAAAGAGAGAGAGAGAGAGATAAAGTGAAAACAGTGATAAGTAGAAAGAGAAAAGAGTGAGACAGAGAAAGAGAAAAAGTGAGAGACAAGTATAAAGGGAGAGTGAGAGATCAGAGAAAAGTTAAAAGTGAAAGAGAGAGAAGTAAAAAGTGGGACAGAGGGAAAGAGAGAGAGAGAGAGAGAGAGAGAGTGAGAGAGAGAAGTAGGAAGACAAAGATAGAAAGAAGTAGAGAGAAAGAGATAGAAAGAGAGAAGTAGAAAGAGAGAAAGAGAGTGAGAGAGAGAGAGAGAGAGGAAACAGAGAGAGAGAGGGAGATTGGGAAATATTGAGAGACAAAGAAGTAGAAAGAAACAGATAAAAGTGGAAAAATAAAAGTAGAAAGAGGGAGAGAGAGAGAGAGAAGTATAAAAAGTAAGACAGTGAGATATAGAAAGAGGGATGTAAAGAGAGAGAGAAGGAGAGTGAGAGAGGGAAAAGTAGGGAGAGAAAAGTAGAGTATGAGAAAGAGAAAGAGAGGAAGAAAGAGAGAGAGAGAGAGAGAGATAGAAAGAGAAATAGAGGGAGAGAGAGGAGTAAAGAGAGAGAGAGGAAGTTAGAGAGAGAGATTGATAAGTAGACTGAGAAAGAGATATAAGTAGAGAGAGAAAATTAGGAAGAGAAAAAGGGAGAGAGAGAAAGAGAGTGAGTGAGAGAGAGAGAAAGGGACAAAGAGTGAGTGAGGGAGAGAATGAGAGTGAAAGTGAGGGGAGGGTGAGAGAAGTAAAAAGAGAGCTAAAAGTATAAATAAAAGAGAGAGAGAGAGAGATAGTGAAGTAGAAATAGAGAGAGAGAACTAGAGAGAGAGGTAGAAAGAGAGATAGAGAGAGGGAGACATAGAAAGAGTGGGAGGAGTGGAGAAAGTGTGAGAGAAAAGTAAAAAGTGAGTGAACTTGATAGAGAGAGAAGTAGGAAGGGAGAGATAGAGAGAAAGGAAGAGAGAAAGAGTGATAGAGAAAGTGAGAAGTAAAAAGAGAGAGATAGAGAGAGAGAAAGAGAAAGTGACAAACAGACAGAGAGAAAGAGAATGAGGGAGAAAGAGAGATAGGAAAAGAGAGAGAGAAGTGGAAAGTAAGAGAGAGAGAAAAAGGGAGAGAGACAAGTAGAAAGGGCAAGAGGGAAAGAAGAGAAAAGTAAAAAGTGAAAGAGAGAGAGAGAGAGAGAGAGAGAGAGAGAGGAGAGAAAGAGACATAGAGAAGTTAAAAGAGAAAGAGGGAGAGAGAAGTTGAGAGAGATAAGTAGAAAGTGAGAGAGAGAGAAAGAGAGAGAGAGATAGAGATAGAGATAGAGAGACAAAGTTAAAAGAGAGAGAAAGAGTAAGAGAGAGAGAGGGAAAAAAGTAAAGAGATAAAGAGGCTAAGAAGTAGAGAGAGAGATAGAGATAGAGAAGTAGAAAGAGAGAGAGTGGGAGAAGAAGAGAGTGAGAGAAGTATAAAGAGAGAGAAAGCGAAAAGTAGCGATAGAAAGAGGGAGAGTGTCACACCCCAATTTTGGTCTAACCAGAATGGTGTGAAGAACCGCTAACAAACCAATGGTTCAACCAGGATCTCTAATAGGCTATCCCCGCATTATCAAAACTTTCACACATCCATAATCATAATTAGAGTAACACACACTAGCAAAAAATTTATAATAAAATGAACTGAGCAACTAAGAAGATATCATTAATTTAATAGAAAATTATTCTGTTTTCAACTGAGACATAAATATTTAAATACCAAATACATGTCTTTATAAATCCAATGAAAGAAACCTATAAAAATATCTAATCAAATACACATGAGTTGCACTCGCAAGAGGAGTCGTGTGTATCATCTTCAGCTCCAGCATCCATTGCTGCTATATTCCTGTACGCAGACGCGTTCATATAATCTTCAACTGTGTAACCTGCACCATCAACTAAAAATATTCGACGTCGAGGGGTGAGCACACAACACGGCTCAGTGAGTAGCCAAAATAATGCAACACTACATATGCATGCACATCAATTTATATCTTTGGTCTGGTCTGAAGTTTGCAATATGCAATAGAAAGGTTGAGGTAGCCAAAGGTCGCGTTTATTGACTCCGCCTCTATACACGAGTGTGTGACGTTACTCGAAGATCATGTTTATCGTCAACTCACATGCACCCAACCATGAACATTATATAACAAAGGTTACATTTATTGCTATATAGTGCCATACCAACACGTAAGCCCCTGTTGGCGAGGGCTGCAAACTGGGCTCGCAACTAACCAATCCTAATGCCAAACAGTGTAACCAGGGCCTCACTCCAGCATCCCTTAGAATGTCCATAGAGATAAAGCTAAGGCCCCCCGGTAGAGTCAGAGACTACAAGGACCGAGACCACCTCCCCTGATACTCTACGACATAATAGTTCTGCTAAAGTAATGGCGATACGACGATGCCAATGCACAAAACTTGAGTTAGAGATAGAGCTAAAGTGCCGAGACCCACCAAAGATTAACGTTTATTGACGTTCTCATCACACCTCCCCTGATACTCGCTCGCATCAAGCACATCAACCACACACGTACAAGCACATGCCTATTCCTGTCATCATCATCATCATCATGTTATAAACAACAATGTAAATATGCATGAACAAGTAATAGAAATATTGGATGGCATGCTGTATGCACATTACAAACATATTCGCATAGAATCAAGCATAGCATAGGACTCAAAAATAGAAAACAGTTTATTATTAACCAATTTAGTTTGGAGTTACGGTTCCTCACCTTAGCTTGCTAAAAGATACTTTTCCAAGCTTTAAAATCACCTTTATACTGTTATTATATTGCTAGAAGACCTAACAAAGTCGGTAGAATTTAATTAAAATTAATTCGGAATTTAAAAACCATTCTGTCAACTGAGGGTCGATGCTAGGGTCAATGATAGGGTCGATGGGTCTATCGACCCTCCCCTCTTTCTGGACTTCCCGAATGCTGAGGGTCGATGGTCATAAATACCTAGGGTCGGATGGCCTATCGACCCTGGGTGCGACCCTCGGTGCACTCTGGTCCAATTCCCACTTTTAAATCCATTCTTCGTGTTTGGGGTCCTATGGCTTGCTTCCTACATTCATTCAACACTCATTCCATGGTCTAGAACCATGTATAATCCATCTAAATAGTTTTCATGCATCCTCCTATGGTTTTCCATGGAAACCTAACCATAGCTTAATGGTTTGGGTTTCTCCGAGATCACATTCTTATTAATTACTACCCTAAGGTCTGTAATAGAATTAGTATCCATACCTAAGAAGGTTAATCTTTTTCTGAAACTCTTCTCTTTTGGCTTAATTTCTCTTCCTTCCCTTTCTTCTTCCTCTTTCCTTCTCCTCTCTTTCTCTCAATTCGATTAGGGTTGTGAAAGGAGTAAAAGTGGCTTAGGGACGTCCTTTAAATAGACTAGGAACATCCTAAATAAGTCCCATTGAGATTTGGAAAGAATCCCAATCGAAAAATATAGAAATTTCCTAATTTCTATATTCGGCAGAAACTGAGGGTCGATGGGAGGGTCGATGATCCCGTTGACCCTAGGGTCGTAAGCTGTCCAACCCTCCCTTCAAAACCGAGGGTCTGACTTTCTATTTTGGGAGGTTCGACCCTGCTTAGCTGGGTGTGCGACCCTCCCCTAATTTTAAATGTTTTTGGGTTGATTTTATACCTGGGATCTCGATCCCCTTCATGCCCTTGGTCCATTTGACTCGACCATGATGGTAAACCTGGTTCAAGGTGGTAAGACCGGGTTAGATTGACACGGGTCTTACAACTCCCCCCAACTTATAAAAATTTTGTGCTCGAAATTGTACGTACCTTCTGAATCAAATAAGTGTGGGTATTGTTTCTGCATAGCATTTTCTTCTTCCCATGTAATTTCTTCCATGTCTCTACTTTTCCATATGACCTTAACATAGTAGATATCTCTATTGCGTAGACGTTGAACCTTTCGGCTGGTGATTTCTGTTGGTGTTACTTCGAATGTCAAATCATCAGTCAATTCTGGAAAATCTACTGTCAGGACATGCGTTGGGTCTTTGACATACTTCTTCAATAGGGAAATGTGAAATACGTCATGCACACTTGACATAGATGGTGGTAGTGCTAACTAATAAGCCACTTTTCCACGCTTAGCTAGAATTTCATATGGTCCGACATATCTTGGACTTAGTTTTCTTTTCTGTCCGAACCTCTTCAATCCTCGCATAGGCGATACCTTCAGAAATACTTTATCACCTACGGCGAACTCTAGATCCCTTCGTCGAGTATCTGCATATTGCTTCTGACGGTTCTGAGCTGTTCTTACTCTTTCCTTGATAATGTCGACCACTCGACAAGTCTCTTCAACAAATTCCGGTCCAACAATACTATGTTCTCCTGTGGGTGGAATGCAGTACTAAACTTCAATGTCGTACCCATAGCCTTTTGCAGTCCTTCCCAAAATTTGGAATTAAATCGTGGATCTCTATCGGACACAATGCTTTATGGAACACCATGTAACCGAACAATATTACCCACATACAGCTTTTCTAACCTTTCTAGTGTATATTGGGGTCGTATCGGTATGAAGCGAGCTGTTTTAGTCAGACGGTCCACAATCACCCAAACTGCGTCAACTACTCGAGGAGTCAATGGTAGTCCTGTGACGAATTCCATAGTGATGCAGTCTCATTTCCATGCTGGTTCTGGTAATGGCTGTAACAGTCCTGCGGGTCTTTGTCATTCAGCTTTTACTTTCTGACAATTTAGGCATTGAGACACGAACTTAGCAACATCTGCTTTCATTCCCTTCCACCAATATAATTTCTTCAGATCATGATACATTTCTGTACTTCCAGGATGTATCGAATAGATGGTGGTATGGGCTTCTTTCATCAGTCGGTGTCTAATGTCCATACTTTCTGTTTCAGGTACAGATATTCTCCCTTTATATTTCAGTACCTTCTCGTCATCCAAGGTGAACTCAGGGTTGGTCCTACCTTTCTCAATATCTTCTTGTATTGTTCTCAGATAAAGATCAGATTTGATAACTGTCTTCACTTCGTCCACTATATCCGGTATAATCTTCAATGCCGCGAACATATTCGAGAACCGATGAATAAACCCTTGGTTGGCTGATTCATCTGGTGTATCTATCACATACTTTTCGTTGCCGTGATTGAACACCATTCCGTTGGTACACATTGCTGCAGTCGTGCTAACTTCTCCTTGAGATTTTATCATTGCTTTTCTTCTCAATGCATCCGCTATCACGTTCGCTTTTCCCAGATGATACTGGATATCACAATCATAGTCTTTCAATAGTTCCAGCCATCTCCTTTGTCTCATATTCAACTCCTTCTGATTAAATAGATAAGTAAAACTTTTATGGTCCGACTTAATCTGAAATTTCTCCCCGTATAGGTAATGTCTCCATATCTTGACCGCATGTACTACTACCGCTAGCCCCAGATCATGAGTGGGATAATTTTTCTCATGTACCTTTAACTGTCTTGAAGCATAAGCAATCACTTGCTCTCCTTGCATGAGCACACATCCTAATCCCAATCCCGATGCATCAGTGTATAAAGTAAATGTCTGTCCTGGAACGGGAATGGTCAAAATTAAGGCGGATATCAATCTGGCCTTCAATGTCTGGAAGCTCTTCTCACATTTGTCGGTCCACACAAACTTCTCACCTTTCTTAGTCAAACTGGTGAGAGGTACAACAATCCGAGAATAGTCTTCTATGAATCTCCAATAATAACCAGCTAGACCCAGAAAACATCTAATTTCTAAAACGCTATTTGGTGCTTCCCACTTCACAATAGCCTCAATTTTGCTGGGGTCCACTTTGATTCCTTCAGATGATACTACATGGCCTAGGAAGGCGACTTCACTTAGCCAAAACTCGCACTTTGAAAATTTGGCGTATAGCTTCTCTTTCCTTAAACGTTGTAGGGCTGCGTTTAGGTTCTTGATATGAGTTTCCTTGTCCTTGGAATATACCAATATGTCATCAATAAATACTATAACCGACGTATCCAACATATCATGGAAAACTCGGTTCATAAGTTCCATGAACGTTGCCGGTGCATTAGTTAATCCAAAAGACATAACCAAAGATTCATAATGTCCATATCTGGTCCTGAATGCTGTCTTCGGAATATCACCTTCTTTAATCTTTAGCTGATGATAGCCTGATCGAAGATCGATCTTAGAAAATACTTTTGCCCCTTGTAACTGATCGAACAAGTCATCGATCCTGGGTAGTGGATATCGATTCTTGATTGTCAGTTTGTTCAACTCCCGATAGTCGATACATAATCGAACGCTACCATCCTTCTTTTTCACGAACAGTACCGGTGCCCCCATGGAGATATACAGGGTCGAATATAACCCTTGTCCAGCAGTTCTTGTAAATGCACTTTTAATTCCTTCAGTTCAGTAGGAGCCATTCTATAAGGTGCTTTTGATACTGGTGCGGCTCCAGGTATCACGTCTATTACAAACTCTGTGGCACGGTCGGGTGGTAATCCGGGTAGTTCCTCCGAAAATACGTCAGGGTAATCCCACACGACGTCAATGTCTTCCATTCGTGGTGCTTCCTTGGTTAGGTCGACCACTGATACTAGATACCCGACTGCTCCCTTCTCAAGGCACTTCTTAGCCTTTACTGCTGAAAGTATGAGCTTGCGTCTCCGGGGAAGTTTGGTTCTCGAGAAACTGAATTCTGCTCCTTCTTTGTCTTTGAACGTTAGCTTCTTTTCGGCGCATAATAAATTTGCAGAATGCCGAGCTAACCAGTCCATTCCCAAGATGACTTCAAAGTCTGCCATCTCAAGTTGTATCAAAGTTGCATCTAAGGTCTGCTCTCCAATGAGAACTGGACATGGTCCATAACCCTTTTCTAGTTCCACTTCTAACCCCATCGGTGACCGTACAAGTAATTTGTAGTCCAATGTTTTGATGGGTAATTTTGTCTTCTTTCCAAATGATACAGATATAAATGAATGAGTAGCTCCGGAATCGAAGAGTACTCTCGCGGGTACGCCATTTATAGGTACAATACATGTGACCACATCGGGTGATGCGGCCGCATCCTCGGATGTAACAGCATATACCCGTCCCTGATGTAACTGCTTCTTGGGCTTTGGGCACTCCCTTGCCATATGTCCGGGTTGGTTGCAGTTAAAACACTTTAAAACTTCAGAATTTGACTTTGACCGAGGTTACACCGCTGAAGTGGTCTTGGGTGCAATAGTAGAGTTCTCGAGGACGGAAAGGCTTATACGTCCTGGCATTTCCTCCGTTGTAGGAGTTTCCGGCTGATCTCTTGATGCCTCTGTTCTGGTTCAGATAACTCTCCTTCTGGCTCGATTCAATCATTCGAGCAATTTGGACGGCTTCATTATATATTGTCTTTTCTAATACCAGAACATGTTCCCTGATGCTTCCTCTCAGTCCCGTGACAAGCCTACGGGTTTTAGTTTCTTCTTCTTGCATACTCAGTGGTGCGAAGAAAAACAGCTCTTCATAACGCTATTGGTACGCATCCACCGACATCTGTCCCTGATAAAGACTCAGGAACTCCTTCTCCATCGAATCTCTGAAGCTTCGTGGAAAATATTCTCAAAGAAAGATTCTTTGTATATAGCCCAAGTCAGTAGGGCGTGCTTAGTCAATAGATAGGCCCTGGTCGATTTCAACCAGTGATGTGCGTCGCCTTTGAGCATGAAGGTGGCACACAATACTTTCTCCTCTTCAGTAATAGTCATCATAAGAAAATTTCTTTCCATCTCGTCTATCCAGTGTGCTTGCCATAATGGATCAAACGGTTTGCCATTAAATTCCCTAGGCTTCATCTTCAAAAACCTCTCGACCAGCCGGGAGTGATCCATCTGGTTTTGATATGCCCCAAACATATGGGGTGGATACTGATAATTAGCCTGTGCTGCTTCCGGGACCTGCACTGGAATCTATGCAGCCGGTTCTTGAGGTGTTTGAGGAGCTGGGTGGTTACCCCACGGAGCTGCACCGGCTTGCCCCGTGTGCATGGGTGCAGCCCGAGTGGCTTGAAACATTATTCCCATGGCAACCCCGCATCCGAGCCTGCGCGTGTTGCATCTCGCTGCAGCCCGCTGTGCCGGATTCATCACCACTGTTGCTAGCTCTGGTGGTGGAGGTGGCAAGTTTGTAGGGTTTACCGGTTCTGGATTTTCCGGTACATGGTTATTCTCTTGACTAGTCTCCTCCACGGGTGGTGGTGGTGGGACTGTGTTTCGGGTCTGTCGGGTCACTCTACGTGCAGACATATTTCCTTCTGAAATGGGTTGTGCCTGAAAATCGTCAAAATCCGTGAGAAATCATTTATACTTCATGTAGGCACGCTAACCGATATAAAATTCAAAATCCTCAATTCATTCTGTAAAAAAAATACTGTCTTTTCTATGTAGGGTCGATGGTGAGGGTCGATGGTATGTCCGACCCTTGGTATCTGACCCCGGGAATGATTTGTTCTTCCCGGAGCTGAGGGTCGATGCGAGGGTCGATGGGTATCCGACCCTCATTCCGACCCTCGATTTTCTGTCAGATTCCCGAGAGCCGAGGGTCGATTGGAGGGTCGATCCGAGGGTCGATGGTGTCAGTCCAATTGTCCGACCCTCGGACCAAAAATCAGATTTTTAAGATCAGATTTTGGGTCATTTCTCACTATTCCTCCTCCGTTTCGACTAGTCTCTACTCTCTGAGTTGCTACAGTGCCACTCTACTATTTTTGGTCGGTTTAACTCCGGGTTTCGACGTCCACGTCATCCCTACAGGTATGTCTTCCCGTTTTTACCTATTTTTTGGGTTTTTTTTCTCGGTTTTTGCCAGTTTAACTCCTATTTTTCAAATTAAATTTTTTCCTACCGTAAAAATTTGATTTTTGTTGGCGGCTTTTATTATTGGTGTCTCGAGGAACGAAAGCCCTCAAAAATTTCTGAGTTTCATCGATTGGTCATCGAGAAACTTGAAATTTTCTCTTTTTGCCCTAATTTGTCGACATTTTTTATTTTTCTTGAATTTCTTCAAATTGGACATCGTTAGTTAAAATTTCCTACTGCATGTGGGTTGTAGGATATGTTTTAACCTACGTAAGTTCTTATGCCCACTTGTATGGCGAGAAATGGGGCTTTATGGTCAACTTACGTCGTTATTAAATCAAATTTTAGATTTTTATCCTATTAACTCCTTGTTTCCTTCCCCTTTCTTATTTTGCAGATACTATGGCTCGTACCAAAGTACCCGAGGGTGCGTGATCCACTTCGCTTCCATTAGAATGAAGCCGAGGCACGATATCGCGACTATGCCAGTAAGAAGGTTGAAGGGGGTCGCATGGTGAACTTGGCTGAGCTAGCCTTGTTCAATGTAGAGGGAGCGTTTGGTGATATGGGGTGGCTCCCTGTCATCACATACGACGCGTGCACATGTCCGCAGACTTGGTACGCCCGGTTCTATTGTAATCTCCCGGTGGTGGGGAATTACAACGACGTTGAGCCCGGTCGGGAGTTGCGCATCACCGGTTATGTCAAGGGGGGTGCACATTTCTTTTGATTATCGGTACCGGCCGATCTGTTGGGCATTCCCTATGATGGCCCTATGGTGTACTGCGGCGTCGGGAGAGCCACGGTTTGTTGAGATGGAGATGAGGACGGAGATCGACAACCGGTTGCTCCGTCCCGATAGGTGGCGAGATGAGAGCTTGCTACTTGCGTCCATCTCCACGGGTCTTCCGCAAGATTATCCAAAGCATAATCTGATCCCGCAGAGTGGGCACTATGAGAGGGTGTCTCGACTGACCCAGTTCTTGATCTACAAAGCATCTACACTCGTTAGCCGGTTCGCCTTCCTTACATCATCATGCGGATGATGATTAGTGCCACATTGTCCGGTCATAGGGGTAATCTACCCTATGGACGCATGATTATAGTGTTACTGACCCATCTGGGGGTGGATCTGGTAGATGAGAAAATCCAAGAGAAGACCTTCTCGTCGCCTCTAGATTGGGAGGCTATCTGCAAGATGGGTCTGCGAGATGCTGAGGCTAGCGATGAGGAGAGGAACGTGTTGGTGCGCCCTCACACTTGTATCGAGATGGCTGATGCTGAGGCTGCTGCTGCTGCTGCTAGAGCTCGTGGGGATCCGGTCGACGATGACGATCGCATGTATATGGATGTCGACGCGATACCCCTGCCATCACCCACACAGGGCGGATGGAGTTGGTACATCTTCGCGGCGGCTCCCGCACCCGAGGCCGGTCCTTCTCATGAGGCTGGTCCTTCGCATCCACCTTATGATATGATGGAGATATTGCGTGAGCTCAGGGGATGCTCAGCGCGCAGACTGATTTGAGGATGGATGAGTTGTTGGCTGCTCAAAGACGCATCGACGCACGGATGGGAGAGCTCCTAGAGGTGCTGCAGTGGTGACCGATCGGAGGATAGTCGGTCTCACGGCTAGTCTACGGGACGACCCGGACCCGGATAGCCCGGTTGACTAGAGTCTATGCTGAGGACTACGACAGGGACCGTGAGGCACCGCCTCCTCCTTCGCCTTCAGCTTCCTGAGTGTACTTTTATTTTTCCTTGTACTACAGAGTAACTGTCCGGGTTGTGGACTGTACTCTTCTTTAGCGATTTATATACATTTTGTTTCTCTCACTCATTATATGTAACTTGTTTTCCCTTTAATAGATGCATTATTCACTTTTTAATTTGGTTTCAATCATCACTTGTGCTTACAGTGTGTTTGTATTAAAGCTTTTAATTTATCCTATCTCAGTTCACAATGGTCTTGAATGTGTGTCAGTTCGGCGGGGAAGGCCTGAGACGCTCTGATACCAAGTTGTCACACCCCAATTTTGGTCTAACCAGAATGGTGTGACGAACCGCTAACAAACCAACGGTTCAACCAGGATCTCTAATAGGCTATACCCGCGTTATCCAAACTTTCACACATCCATAATCATAATCAGAGTAATACACAGTAGCGGAAAATTTATAATAAAATGAACTGAGCAACTAAGATGATATCATTAATTTAATAGAAAATTATTCTATTTTCAATTGAGACATAAATATTTAAATACCAAATACATGTCTTTATAAATCCAATGAAAGAAACCTATAAAAATATCTAATCAAATACACACGAGTTGCACTCGCAAGAGGAGTCGTGTGTATCATCTTCAGCTCCAGCGTCCATTGCTACTATATTCCCGTACACAAACACGTTCATATAATCTTCAACTGTGTAACCTGCATCATCAACTAAAAATATTCGACGTCGAGGGGTGAGCACACAACACGGCTCAGTGAGTAGCCAAAACAATGCAACACTACATATGCATGCACATCAATTTATATCTTTGGTCTGGTTTGAAGTTTGCAATATGCAATAGAAAGGTTGAGGTAGCCAAAGGTCACGTTTATTGACTCCGCCTCTATACACGAGTGTGTGACGTTACCCGAAGATCACGTTTATCGTCAACTCACATGCACCCAACCATGAACATTATATAACAAAGGTTACGTTTATTGCTATATAGTGCCATACCAACACGTAAGCCCCTGTTGGCGAGGGCTGCAAACTGGGCTCGCAACTAACCAATCCTAATGCCAAACAGTGTATCCGAGGCCTCACCCCAGCATCCCTCAGAATGTCCATAGAGATAGAGCTAAGGCCCCCCGGTAGAGTCAGAGACTACAAGGACCGAGACCACCTCCCCTGATACTCTACGACATAATAGTTCTGCTAAAGTAATGGCGATACGACGATGCCAATGCACAAGACTTGAGTTAGAGATAGAGCTAAAGTGTTGAGACCCGCCAAAGATTAACGTTTATTGACGTTCTCATGACACCTCCCCTGATACTCGCTTGCATCAAGCACATCAACCACACACATACAAGCACATGCCTATTCCTATCATCATCATCATCATCATGTTATAAACAACAAAGTAAATATGCCTGAACAAGTAATAGAAATATTGGATGGCATGCTGTATGCACATTACAAACATATTCGCATAGAATCAATCATAGCATAGGACTCAAAAATAGAAAATAGTTATTATTAACCAATTTAGTTTGGAGTTAAGGTTCCTTACCTTAGCTTGCTAAAAGATACTTTTCCAAGCTTTAAAATCACCTTTATACTGTTATTATATTGCTAGAAGACCTAACAAAGTCGACAGAATTTAATTAGAATTAATTCGGAATTTAAAAACCATTCTGTCAACTGAGGGTCGATGCTAGGGTCGATGCTAGGGTCGATGGATCTATCGACCCTCTCCTCTTTCTCGACTTCCCGAATGCTGAGGGTCGATGGTCATAAACACCTAGGGTCGATGGCCTATCGACCCTGGGTGCGACCCTCGGTGCACTCTGGTCCAATTCCCACTTTTAAATCCATTCTTCGTGTTTGGGGTCCTATGGCATGCTTCCTACATTCATTCAACATTCATTCCATGGTCTAGAACCATGTATAATCCATCTAAATAGTTTTCATGCATCCTCCTATGGTTTTCCATGAAAACATAACCATAGCTTAATGGTTTGGGTTTCTCCGAGATCACATTCTTATTAATTACTACCCTAAGGTCTGTAGAAACTCATAGAATTAGTATCCATACCTGAAAAGGTTAATCTTTCTCTGAAACTCTTCTCTTTTGGCTTAATTTCTCTTCCTTCCCTTTCTTCTTCCTCTTTCCTTCTCCTCTCTTTCTCTCAATTCGATTAGGGTTGTGAAAGGAGTGAAAGTGGCTTAGGGACGTCCTTTAAATAGACTAGGAACATCCTAAATAAGTCCCATTGAGATTTGGAAAGAATCCCAATCGAAAAATATAAAAATTTCCTAATTTCTACATTCGGCAGAAATCGAGGGTCGATGGGAGGGTCGATGATCCCGTCGACCCTAGGGACTTAAGCTGTCCGACCCTCCCTTCAAAACCGAGGGTCTGACATTCTGTTTTGGGAGGTCCGACCCTGCTTAGCTGGGTGTGTGACCCTCCCCTAATTTTAAATTTTTTTGGGCCGATTTTATACCTGGGATCTCAATCTCCTTCACGCCCTTGGTCCATTTGACTCGACCATGATGGGTAAACCTGGTTCAAGGTGGTAAGACCGGGTTAGATTGACACGGGTCTTACAGAGAGAGAAGTAAAAAGAGAGAGAGGGAAAAATACAGAGAAAGATAAAGAGAAGTAATGAGGGAGAAAAGTAGAAAGAGAGAGAGAAGTGGAAATGAGAGATTGAAATATAGAGAGAGAGAAAAATAGAATGAGAGAGAAGTAGAGAAAGAGTGAGAGGGAGTAGGGGTACGAAAGAGAGAGAGAGAGAGAGAGAGAAAGAGAGAGAAAGAGAGAGAGAAAAGTAAAAAGAGAGAGTGAGGAAGAGAGAGAGAGGGAGAGAAAGAGAGAGAGAAAGGGAGAGAGAGATAGAGAAGTGGAGGGAAAGAGAGAGGGAGAGAGAGAGAGAGAGAGAAGAGGGAGAGAAAAGTAGAATGCGAGATAGAAGTAGAAATAGATGAGAGATAGGAAAAGAGAGAGAGAAGTGGAAATGAGAAAGAAAGAGAAATAGAGAGAGAGAGAAGTAGAAAGGCCGAGAGGGAAAGAAGTGAAAAGGAGAAAGTGAAAGAGAGAGAGGGAGAGACAGAGAGACAGAGGGGAGAAAGAGACAGAGTGAAGTAAAAAGAAAAAGAGAGAGATAGAAGTTGAGAGAGATAAGTAGAAGGAAAGAGTGGGAGAGAGGGAAGTAAAAAGAGAGAGAAAGAGAGAAAAAGTAGAGAGATAAAGAGGGTTAGAAGTAGAGAGAGATGTAGAGAGAGAAGTAGAAAGAGAGAGAAAGATAAAAGTAGTGAGAGAAAGAGAGAGAGAAGTAGAAAAAGGGAGAGAGAGTGTAAGGGAGATAGGGAAAAATTGAGAGAAAGAGAGAGAGAAGTCAAGAGAGAGGGAGAGACGTAGAAAGAGAGAGAGAAGTGGAAAATTAAAGTAGAAAGAGGGAGAGAGAGATTGAGATAGAGAGAGAGAGAGAGGGAAGTAAAGAGAGAGAATGAGAGTGAGAGAGAAAAGTAAAAAGAGAGAGAGAAGTAGAGAAAGTGCGAGAGAGAGGGGGAAAGTAAAAAAGAGAAAGAGAGAAGTAGAAAGAGATAGAGAGAGAAGTAGAAAGCGATAGAGAGAAATAGAGAGAGAGAGGGAGGGAGGGATAGAAAAGTACAGAGAGAAGAGTATAAAGAGAGAGAGAGAGAGAAGAGGGAGAGAAAAGTAGAATGAGAGATAGAAGTAGAAATGGAAGAGAGAGAGAGAGAGTGAGAGAGAAGTAGAAATAGAGAGAGGAATAGAAGTGGAGAGAGAGGTTAAAAAAAGAGAGATAAAGAGAGAGGAGTGATAGAGTGATAGTAGTAATGGTGGAGAGAGAAAGTAAGAGAAAAGTAGAAGGAGAGAGAGAGAGAAATATGCAGAGAGAAGTGAGAAGAGACAGAGAGATGTATAGAGGGAGAAGTAGAAAGAGAGAGAGAGAGGAAGGGGGTCATTAGAGTGAGAAAAGTAGAGAGAGAGGGAAAAGTAACAAGAGTGAGAGAACGATATAGAGTAAGAGATGGAGACATGTAAAAATAGAGAGAGAAAAAAGAGAAGTAAAAAGTGATAGAGAGAAATAGAGGGAGAAGGAGAAAGAGAGAGAGAAAAAAAGAAAAAGAGAGCGGGAGAGAGAGAGAGAGAGAAGTTGAGGGAGAGAAGTAGAATAAGAGAGAGAACGAGAGAGAGAGAAAGTAGGGAGAAAGAGGGAGAGAAGTAAAAAGAGAGAGAGAAATAGAGAGACAAAGAGGGAGAGAGAAATAGGGAGACGTAGAGAGAGAGTGTGAATGAGAAAAGTCGAAAGAGGGAAAGAGAAGTAATGTCACACCCTAATTCTTCATTATTCAGAATGGTGTGATGAACCGCCAATAAACCAACGGTTCAACCAGGATCTTGAATAAGCTGTGTCCGTTTGCTTAAACCATACACGTGACAACCATCTGTCGGAGTAAATAAACAATAGCGAAAGTCTTTAATATTAAATGAGCTGAGAGTCTAGTGGTGATAAAGTAAATAAATTATCCAATTATCTCCAAATGACTAAGACATAAAATAAAATAAATTAATCAATTACATCTTCTTAATAATCCAACAAATAAGCCTAATAAGACGTATGAGTTGTACTCGCACGACGAATCTTGCGACTTCATCATAGCTTCTGCATCCATCGCTGCAACATGCCCATACATCGGAGCATTCATATAATCTTCTACAGTAATACCTACATAATCAAATAAAAATATTCGATGTAAAATGAAAGAGAAATAAGAGTGAAGTAGAAAGTGAAAGAGAGAGAGAGGGAGAAAGAGAGTGAGAGAGAGAGAGAGAGAAAAGTAAAAAGAAAGAGAGAGAGAAGTAGAGCGAGAAAAGTAAAATGAGAGACCGAAGTAGAGATAGACAGAAGTTGGGAGAGATAAGTAAAAGGAGAGAGTGTGAGAGAAGTAAAAAGTCTGAAGGAAAGTGAGAGAGGGAGTGGAGTGAGAGAGAGAAAAAGAAGTAGAGAGATAAATAGGGAGAGAAGTTGAGAAAGATTGAGAGAAATAGAGAGAGGGAGTGTGGGAAATAGGAAGTGAGAGATAGAAAGAAAAAAAGTAGAGAGAGAGAAAGAAATAGAGAGAGAGAGATAGAAGTAGTAAGGGAAAAAGAGAGAGAGATAAAAAAAAGAGACGAGTAGAAACAGAGAGAGAAAGAAGAAGTAGAATGTGATAGTGAGAGAGAGAGAGAGAGAGAGAGAGAGAGAGAGAGAGGGAGAGAAAGAGAGAGGGAAGTAAAAAGAAAGAGTGGGAGACAAAGAGAGAGAGAGAGAACTAAAAAGATAGAGAGAAGTGAAAAGAGAGAGAAAGCGAGAGAGAAAGAGAGGGAGTGTGAGAGAGAGAAAAGTAGAGAGAGGGAGGGAAGTAGAAGGAGAGAGAAAAAGGGAGAAAGAGGGAGAGAGACGTATAGAGAGAGTGTGATTGAGAGAAATAGAGAGAGAGAGAGAGAAATAGAGTGTGAGAGAAGTAGAGAGAGATTTTGATTGAGAGAAGTAGAAAGATAGAAAGTAGAGAGAGAGTATGGAGAGAGAGGGGGAAGTAGAAAGAGAGAGAGAGAGAGAGCGAGAGAGAGAGTAATAGAAGAAGAAAGTGAGAGAGAGAAAGAGAGAAAAAGGGAGAGAGAGACAAAAAAGTAGAATGAGATAGAGAGAAGTAAAAAGTGGGAGAGAGAGAGTGAGAGAGAGAGAGAGAGAGAAAGAGAGAGGGAGAGGGAGAGGGTGTGGTGTAGTAAGAGAGAGGGAGAGAACTAGAAACAGAGGGAAAGAGACAGAGAAAGAGAGAGAGTAGTAGAAAGAGAGGGAAAGCAAGAGAGAGAGAGAAGTAAAAAGAGAGAGAGAGACAGTGAGAGAGAGAAAGAAAGAAGTAGAGAGAGAAAGGAAATGAGAGAGAGAAGTAGAAAAAGAAAAGAGAGAGAGAGAGAGAGAGCAAGAGAGAGAGAGAGAGAAAGGGAGAGAGAGAAGTAGAAAGATATAAAGAGAGTGGGAGAAGAGAGAGAGAATAATAGAGAGAGAATGATAGAGAGTGATAAAATGTAAAAATAGAGAGAGAAAGAGAGAGGGAGAGGGAAGTCAAAAGAGAGAGAGAGAAGTAGAATGGGAGAGAGTGAGAAAGAGTGAGAGAGAGAGAGAAAGGGAGAGAGTAGAGAGAGAGAGAAAAAAAAGATAAAGAAGTTATGAGAGGGAGAAAATAAGAAGAAAAAAGAGAAAATGAGAAAAGGGAGAGAGGGAGAGACAAGTAGATAGAGAGAGAAAATGACGAGTGAAGTAGAAAGTAAAAGGGAGAGAGAGTGAGAAAGAGAGAGAGTGAGAGAGAGAGAGAGAGGGAGAGAGATAGAGAGAACAAGAAAGGGAGATGTAAAAAGTAGGAGAGATACGTAGAGAGAAAAGCAAAAAGATAGGAAGTGGGAGAGAGAGTGATGTAGAAGGAGAGAAAAAGCGATCGAGAGAAAAGTAGAATGACAGAGAGAGAGAGGGCAGGAGAGAAGTGGAAAGAGAGAGAGAGAGAGAGAGAGAGAGAGAGAGAAATGTAGAGAGAGAAGGTGAGCGAGAGAAGTGGAAAGGAAGAGAGATAAAGTGTCACACCCAATTTTGGTCTAACCAGAATGGTGTGATGAACCGCTAACAAACCAACGGTTCAACGAGGATCTCAAATAGGCTATCCCCGCGTTAACTGAACCTCCATACATCCATGTCATAATCAGAGTAAATACACAATAGCGGAAGTCTTATAATAAAATGAACGGAGAACTAAATGATATTAATAATTTAATAGTAAATTACTCATATTCAACTGAGACATAAATATTAAATATCAAATACATGTCTGAATAAAATCCAATTAAAGAAACCTATAAAATATCTAATCAAATACACACGAGTTGCACTCGCAAGAGGAGTCGTGTGTATCCACTTCAGCTTCAACTTCCGTAGCTGCCACATTCTCGTACGCAGACGCATCCATGTAGTCTTCGACGGTATAACCTACATCATCAACTAAAATATTCGACGTCGAGGGGTGAGCACACAACACGGCTCAGTGAGTAGCCAAAACAATGCAACAATACATATGCATGAAAAAAATTAATTTATATCTTTGGTCCGGTTTAAAGTTTGCAGTATGCTATAGAAAGGTTGAGGTAGCCAAAGGTCGCGTTTATTGACTCCGCCTCTATACACGAGTGTGTGACGTTACCCGAAGATCACGTTTATCGTCAACTCACATGCACCCAATCACGAACATTATATAACAAAGGTTACGTTTATTGCTATATAGTGCCATACCAACACGTAAGCCCCTATTGGCGAGGGCTGCAAACTGGGCTCGCAACTAACCAATCCTAATGCCAAACAGTGTATCCAAGGCCTCACCCCGGCATCCCTCAGATTGCCCATAGAGAAAGAGCTAAGGCCCCCCGGTAGAGTCGAAGACTAGAAAGACCGAGACCACCTCCCCGGATACTCTACGACATAATAGTTATACTAAAGTAATGGCGATACGACGATGCCAATGCACAAGACTTGAGTTAGTGATAGAGCTAAAGTGCTGAGACCCGCCAAAGGTTAACGTTTATTGACGTTTTCATCACACCTCCCCTGATACTCGCTCGCATCAAGCACATCAACCACACACATACAAGCACATGCCTATTCCTATCATCATCATCATCATGTTGTAAACAATAAAGTAAATATGCATGAACAAGTAATAGAAATATTGGATGGCATGTTGTATGCACATTACAAACATATTCGCATAGAATCAAACATAGCATAGGACTCAAGAAATAGAAAATAGTTTATTATTAACCAATTTAGTTTGGGGTTATGGTTCCTCACCTTAGCTTGCTATAAGATACTTTTCCAAGCTTTAAATTCACCTTTACATTGTTATTATATTGCTAGAAGACCTAACAAAATTGATAGAATTTAATTAGAATTTATTCGGAATTAAAAACCATTCTGTCAACTGAGGGTCGATGCTAGGGTCGATGGGTCTATTGACCCTCCCTTCTTTCTGAACTTCCCGAATGCTGAGGGTCGATGGTCAGAAACACCTAAGGTCAGATGGTCATCGACCCTGGGTGCGACCCTCGGTGCACTCTGGTCTAATTTCCATTTTTTAATCCATTCTTCGTGTTTGGGGTCCTATGGTTTGTTCCCACATTCCATTAAACATTCATTCCATGGTCTGAAACTATGAATCATCCTCTTAGATGGCTTTCATGCATTCTCCTAGGGTTTTCCATGAAAACCTAACCATGGATGGATGGTTTGGGTTTCTCCGAGATCGCTCTCTCTCTAATAACTATCCTAAGGTCTGTAGAAACTCATGGAATTAGTATCTATACCTGAGAAGATTAATTTTTCTCTGTAACTCTTCTCCATTTTGCTAGGTTCTCTTCCTTGCCTCTCTTCTTCCTCTTTTCCTTCTCCTCTCTTTCTCTCAATTCAATTAAGGTTGTGAAAGGAGTGAAAGTGGCTTAGGGACGTCCTTTAAATAGAGTAGGAACATCCTAAATAAGTCCCTTTGAGATTTGGAAAGAATCCCAATCGAAAAATATAGAAATTTCCTAATTTCTATATTCGGCAGAATCCGAAGGTCGATGGGAGGGTTGATGATCCCGTTGACCCTTGGGACTTAAGCTGTCCGACCCTCCCTCCAAAACCGAGGGTCTGACTTTATGTTTTGGGAGGTCCGACCCTGCTTAGCTGGGTATGCGACCCTTCCCCTATTTTAAGTGTTTTTGGGTTGATTTGATACCTGGGATCTCTATCTCCTTTATGCCCTTGGTCCATTTGACTCGACCATGATGGGTAAACCTGGTTCAAGGTGGTAAAACCGGGTTAGATTGACACGGGTCTTACATAAAGAGGGGGAGAGAGAGAAGTAAAGGGGGAATTTGAAGAGAGAGAGGTATAAAGGGAGAGAGTGAAGAGGAAAGAGAGAGAGAGAGAGAGATAGAGAGAGGGGAAGAGAGAGATGTAGATGGAGAGAGAGAGGTAGAGCAAGAGAGAAGTAGAAAGTGAGTGAGAAGTAGAAGGGGAGAGAAAGAGGGAGAGACAAAGAGAGAAGAGAAAGAGAGAGAGAGAGAAGTAGAAAGAGAGAGAGAAGTAAAAAGAGAGAGAGTGAGAGAGAGAGTGGGAAAGAAGTTTGGGTGAAAAGTAGAAAGAGGGAGAGAGATATAGAAAGAGAGAGAGAAATGGAAGAAAAAGAGAGCGAGAGAGAGAAGAAGAAAGCGACAGAGGGAGAGAGTAGAAAGAGAGAGAGAGAGAGAGAGAGAGAGAGAGAGAGAGAGAGAGAGAGAGCACAAAGAGAGAGGGAGAGAGAAATAAAATGATAGAAAAAGAGAGAGAAGGGAGGGAAAGAGGCAAAGTAGAGAGAGATAGAGATAGAAATAAAAGCAGAAAGAGAGAGAGATAGAGAGGGAGAGAGAAGGAGGAGGAGAGGGAAAGAGAGAGAATGAGAGAAGTAGAAAGAGGGAGGGAGAGGGAGAAAAGTGGATAGAGGGAATGAGTGTGAAAGAGAGAGGTCGAAAGAGGGAAAGAGAGAGAGCGAGAGAAAGAAAGAGAAATTGAAATAAAGAAAGAAGTACTAAGATAAAGAGAGAGGGAGGGAGAAAGTGAGAGGTGGAGAGAGATATATAAAAAGAGATAGATAGATAGAGAGAAACAACGAGAGAGAGATATAGAAAGAAAGAGATATAGAAAGAGAGATAGAGAGAGATTTAGAGAGAGAAAAGTTCAGAGAGAGAAATAGAGAGTGAAAGAGAAAGAGAGACAATGGGAAGGAGAGAAAGAATAAAGTCGAGAGAGAGAGAAGTAGGAAGAGGGAGACAGAAGATAAGTATAAAGAGAGAGAGAGTGAGAGAGAGAGAAAGAGAGGTTAAGAGAGAAAGAGAGAGGTAGAAAGAGAATGATAAAGAGAGAGAGAGAAAGAGAGAGAGAGACAGAGAGGGAGAGAGAGAGAGAGAAGGATAGAGAGAAGTATAGAGGGAGGATTATAAGGAGACTGAGAGTAAGAGAGAGAGAGAGAGATGAGAAGTAGAGAGGGAGAAGTGAAATGGGAGAGAGTGATAAAGAGAGAGGGAGAGAGAGAAGTATAGAGAGAGAAAGAGAGAGATGGAAAGTAGAGAGAGAAAATTTGATAAAGAGAGAAGTTGAATGGGAGAGAGAGAGAGAAAGAGAGAGAGAGAGGGAGGGAGAGAGATAGAGAGTGAGATGGTGAGAGAGAGAAAGTGAGAGAAAAAAAGAAAAAGAGACAAAGAGAAAGAAAAGAAGGAGAGTGAGAGAGAGGAAAAGAGGGATAAGTTGAAAGAGAGAGAGAAAGAGAAAAAGAGAGAGAGACAAGTATAAAGGGAGAGAGAGAGACAAGAGAAAAGTAGAAAGTGAGAGAGAGAGACAGAAGTACAAAGAGAGAAAGAGAGAGAGACAGAAGTAGAGGGACAAAGAGAGAAAAAAGTAGGGAGAAAGAGATGGAGAGAGAGTAAAGTAGAAAGAGAGATTGAGAACTAGAGAGGGAGATGTAGAAACAGTGAGAGAGGGAGAAAAGTAGTGAAGGAAAGAGAGAGAGAAATATAATATGAGAGAGAGAGTGTGTGAGAGAGAGAGAGATAAGGAGAGATATAGAGAAAGAGAGAGAGAAGTAGAGAGAGAGAGAGAGAAGTGGAAAAGTAAAAGTAGAAAGAGGGCGAGAGAGAGAGAGCGAAGTAGAAAAAGTAAGATAGATATATAGAGAGAGAGTGGTAAAGAGAGAGACAAAGGGAGTGAGAGAGAGAAAAGTAGAGAGAGAGAAGTAGAGAAAGAGAAAGAGAGGGAGAAAGAAAGGGAGAGAGAGAGATAGAAAGAAAAAAAGGAGAGGGAGAGAGAGGAGGCAAAAGATTGAGAGAGATAGAAAAGTAGAGAGCGAAAGAGAGATAAGTAGAGAGAGAGAATTTGAAAGAGAGAAAGAGAGAGAGAGAGAGAGAGAGAGAGAGAGACAGAGTGTGAGTGATAGATAGAAAGAGAGAGAGAGAGAGTGGAGGGTGAGAGATGTAAAAAGGGAGATAATAGTATAAATAAAAGAGAGAGAGAGAGAGATAGAGAGAGAGAGACATAGAGAGAGAGAGAGAAAAGATAGGTACTAATAAAGAGAAAAAAAGTGGGATAGAGAAGGAGAAAAAGAGAGAGACAAGTATAAAGGGAGAGAGAGAGACCAGAGAAAAGTAAAAAGTGAAAGAGAGAGAGAGAAGTAAAGAGAGGGAGAGAGGGAGAGCGAGAGAGAGAGAGAAGTAGAGAGACAAAGAGAGTAAGAAGTAGAGAGAAAATGATAGAGAGAGAGAAGTAGAAAGAGAGAGAGAGAACTAGAGAGAGGGAGTAGAAAGAGAGAGAGAGAGAGAGAGAGAGAAAGAGAGAGACGTAGTGAGGGAAAGTGAGAGAGGGGGAGATAGGGAGAGATAGAGAGACAGAGAAGTAGAATGAGAGTGAGAAAAGTTGAAAAACAAAAGTTAAAACTAGGAAAGAGAGAGACAGAAGTTATAAAAGTAAGACAGAGAGATACAGAGATAGAGGTAAAGAGAGAGTGAGAGAGAAAGAGAGTGAGAGAGAGAAAAGTAGAGAGAAGTAGAGAGAGAGAAAGGGAGAGGGAGAAAGAAAGAGAGAGAGAGAGAGAGAGATAGAAAGAGAAAGGGAGGGAGAGAGTGGAGTAAAAATAGAGAGAGAGAGAGAGGAAGTTAGATAGGGAGATAGAGAAATAGATAGAGAAATAGAGATGAGTAGAGAGAGAGAATTAGAAAGAGAAAAAGAGAGAGAGTGTGAGAGAGAGAGAGGGGTGTGAAAGGGTGAGTGAGGGAGAGAAAGAGAGTGAAAGTGAGGGGAGGGTGAGAGAAGTAAAAAGAGATAAAAGTATAAATAAAAGTGAGAGAGAGAGAGTGAAGTAGAAATAGAGAGAGAGAAGTAGAGAGAGACATAAAAAGAGAGATAGAGATAGAAGGAGACACAGAGAGATTGGTAGGAGTAGATAAAGGGAGAGAGAAAAGTAAAAAGCGAGAGAAGTTGATAGAGAGAGTGTAGGAAGGGAGAGATAGAGAGAAAGGGATAGAGAAAGAGAGATAGAAAAAGAGAGAGATAGAGAGAGATAGAGAGAAAGAGAGAGATAAATAGATAGAGAGAAAGAGAATGAGGGGGAAAGAGACATAGGAAAAGAGAGAGAGAAGTGGAATGTGAGAGAGATAGTGAAAAAGGGAGAGAGGCAAGTAGAAAGGGCGAGAGGGAGAAGAGAAAAGTAGAAAGTGAAAGAGAGAGAGAAAGGAGAGAAAGAGAGAGAGAGGTGAAAAGAGAAAGAGAGAGAGAAGTTGGCAGAGATAAGTAGAAAGAGAGAGAGCGAGAGAGATAGAGAGAGAAAGAGGAAGTAAAAAGAGAGGGAAAGAGTAAGAGAGAGAGAGAGAGAAAGAGAAGTGGAAAGAGAGAGAGAGAGAGAGAGTGTGCGAGAGGGAGGGAAAAATACAGAGAAAGAGATAGAGAAGTAAAGAGAGAGAAGTAGAAAGAGAGAGAGAGAAGTGGAAATGAGAGATTGAAATATAGTGAGAGAGGGAAGTAAAGAGAGAGAAGAGAGAGAGAGAAATGTAGAAAGAGAGAGAGAAGTAGAGAAAGAGCGAGAGAGAGCGGGGGAAAGAAGGAGAGAGAGAAAGAGTAAGAAAGAGAAAGAGAGAGAAGTAAAAGGAGAGAGTGAGGAAGAGAGAGAGAGGGAGAAAAAGAAAGAGAGAGGGAGACAGAGATAGAGAAGTAGAGAGAGAAAAGTAAAAAGAGGGAATGATTGAGAGAGAGGGAGAGAGAAAGAGAAGGGAGAGAAAAGTAGAACGACAGATAGAAGTAGAAATGGAGAGAGAGAGAGAGAGAGAGAAAAGTAGAAACAGAGAGACATGAAGGGAAGTAGAGAGAGGTGGAAAAAGAATGATAAAGAGAGAGGGAGAGATAGAGAGAGGGAAAGGTGGAGAGAAAGGGAGAGGTAGAAAGAGAACGATAAAGAGAGAGAGTGAGAGAGAGAGAGAGACAGAGAGAGTGATGAGAAGTAGAGAGATAGAAGTCAAAAGGCAGAGAGAGATAAAGAGAGAGAGAGAGAAGTATAAAGAGAGAGAGAAAGAGAGAGATGGGAAGTAGAGAGAGAAAATTTGATAGCGCGAGAAGTATAGAGAGAGAAGTAGAAAGGGAGAGAGAGATAATGAGGGAGAGAGAGGGAGGGAGAGACATAGAGAGAGAAGTAAATAGAGAGATGGAGAGAGAGAGAAAGAGAGAGAGAGAAAGGGAGAGACAAATAGGGAGAAAAAGGACAGGGAGAGAGAGGAAAAGAGAGATAAGTAGAAAGAGAGAGATAGAGAAAGAGAAAAAGAGAGAGAGAGACAAGTTTAAAGGGAGAGAGAGAGACAGAAGAAAAGTAGAAAGTGAAAGAGAGAGAGACAAAAGTGAAAAGAGAGAGAGAAAGAGAGAGAGAGAGAGAGAAGTAGAGAGACAAAGAGAGAAAGAGATAGAGAGAGAGAAGTAGAAAGAGAGAGAGAGAAAAAAAAATTTGTGAGGGAATGAGAGAGTGAAGTATAAAACGATAAAGGGAGACTGAGTAAGAGAGAAATGGAGAGATGGAGAGAAAGAGAGAGAGGGAGAGAAATAGAAAGGGAGAGAGAGAAGTGGAAAAATAAAAGTAGAAAGAGGGAGAGAGGGAGAGAAGTGGAAAAAGTGAGATAGAGACATCGAGAGAGAGAGAGAGTAGTAAAGAGAGAGAGAGATAGAGAGTGGGAGAGAGAAAAGTTGAGAGAGAGATAAAAAGAGAAAGAAGAGAGGGAGGGAGAGGTGTCAAAAGAGAGAGAGAGAGAGAGAGAGAGAGAGAGAGAGAGAGAGAAAGTGAGAGAGAGATAGGAAAGTAGAATGGGAAAGAGAGATAAGTAGAGAGAGAGAATTAAAAAGGGATAGAGAGAGAGAAAGTGAGAGAGTGAGAGAGAGAGTGAAAAGATAGATAATTAGAAAGAGAAAAAAGTAAGATAGAGAAAGAGAAAAATAGAGAGACAAGTATAAAGGGAGAAACAGAGAGATAAAAGTATATATAAAAGTGGAAGAGAGAGAGGGAGAGAGAGAGAGAGAGAGAAGAGAGAGAGAGAGAGAAGAGAGATAAGTAGAAAGAGAAAAAAGTGAGATAGAAAAAGAGAAAAAGAGAGAGACAAGTATAAAGGGAGAAAGAGAGACCAGAGAAAGTAAAAAGTGAAAGAGAGAGAAAGAGAAGTAAAAAGAGGGAGAGAGAGAGAGAAAAGTAGAGATTCAAATAGAGATAGAAGTAGAGAGAAAGAGATAGAGAGAGAGAGAAGTAGAAAGGGAGAGAGAGAACTAGTGAGAGAGTGGAAAGAGAGGGAGAGAGAGAAACATAGTGAGGGAAAGAAAAAGAGAGGGAGATAGGGAGAGATAAAGAGACAGAGAAGTAGAAAGAAAGAGAGATAAGTGGAAAAATAAAAGTAGAAAGTGGGAATAAGAGAGAGAAGAAAAAATAGTAAGACAGAGAGATACAGAGAGAGAGAAGTCAAGAGAGAGAGAGAAAGAGAGTAAGAGAGAGAAAAGTAGAGAGAGAAAAGTAGACAAAAAGATAGTGAGAGGGAGAAAGAAAGAGAGAGTGAGAAAGAGATAGAAAGAGAAAGAGAGGGAGAGAGAGGAGTAAAAAGAAAGAGAGAGAGAGAGGGAGTTAGAGAGAGAGATAGAGAATTAGATAGAGAAAGAGAGATAAGTAGAGAGAGAGAATTAGGAAGAGAAAAAGTGAGAGAGAGAGAGAGAAAAGAGGGAAAAAGAGTGAGTGAGGGAGAGAAAGAGGGTAAAAGTGAGGGGGGTGAGAGAAGTAAAAAAGAGAGATAAAAGTATAAATAAAAGAGACAGGGAGAACTACAAAGAGAGGTAGAAAGTGAGAGAGAAAGAGAGGGAGACACAGACATAGTGGGAGGAGTGGAGAAAGAGAGAGAGAAAAGTAAAAAGACAGAGAAGTTGATAGATAGAGAAGTTGGAAGGGAGAGATAGAGAGAAAGGGGGAGAGAAGGAAAGATAGAGAATGAGTGAAGTAGAAAGAGAGAGATAGAAAGAGAGAGAGAGAGAGAGAAAGAGAGAGACAAACAGACAAAGAGAAAGAGAATGAGGGAGAAAGAGAGATAGGAAAAGAGAGAGATAAGTGGAAAGTGAGAGAGAGAGAGAAAAAGAGAGAAAGAGACAAGTTGAAATGGCGAGAGGAAAAGAAGAGAAAAGTAGAAAGTGAAAGAGAGAGAGAGAGAGGAGAGAAAGAGACAGAGAGAAGTAAAAAGAAAAAGAGAGAGAAGTTTAGAGAGATAAGTACAATGAGAGAAAGAGATAGAGAGAGAGATATAGAGAGAGAGGAAGTAAAAGGAGCAAAAAAGAGTAAGAGAGAGAGAGAGAAAAAAAAGTAGAGAGATAAAGAGGCTAAGAATTAGAGAGAGTGATTGAGAGAGAAGTAGAAAAAGAGAGAGAGGGAGAAGAAGAGAGAGAGAAGTAGAAAGAGAGAGAAAGAGAAAAGTAGTGATAGAAAGAGAGAGAGAAGTAAAAAAAGAGAGAGAGTGTGTGAGATAGAGGGAAAAATAAATTGAAAGAGAATGAGAAGTAATGAGAGAGAGAAGTAGAAAGAGAGAGTGAAGTGGAAATGAGAGATTGAAATAGAGAGAGAGAGGGAAGTAGAGAGAGAGAATGAGAAATTGAGAAAAGTATAAAGAGAGAGAGAAGTAGAGAAAGTGCGAGAGAGAGCGGGGGTAAGAAAGAGAGAGAGCGCAAGAGAGAGAAAGAGAGAGAGAAAAGTAGAAAGAGAGAGTGAGGAAGAGAGAATGAGGGAGAGAATGAGAGAGAGAGGGAGAGAGAGATAGAGAAGTGGAGAGAGATAGGTAGAAAGAGGGAAAGGGAGAGGGAGAGAGAAGAGGGAGATAGAAGTAGAAATAGAAGAGAGATAGGAAAAGAGAGGGAGAAGTAGAAAGTGAGAGAAAGAGAGAAAAAGAGAGAGAGAGACAGGTAGAAAGACCGAGAGGGAATGAAGAGAAAAGGATAAAGTGAAAGAGAGATAGAGAGAGAGAGACAGAGGGGAGAATGAGACAGAGACAAATAAAAAGAGAATGGGGGAGAGAAGTTGAGAGAGATTAGTAGAAAGAGAGAGAGAGTAAGAGAGAGAGAGAGAAGTAAAAAGAGAGAGAAAGAGTAAAAGAGAGACAGAGAGAAAAAGTAGAGAGATAAAGAGGGTAAGAAGTAAAGAGAGAGATAGAGAGAGGGAGAAGTAGAAAAATGAGAGTGGGAGAAGATGAGAGAGAGAAGTAAAAAGAGAGAGAAAGAGAACAGTAGTGAGAGAAAGAGAGAGAGAAGTAGAAAAAGGGAGAGAGAGTGTGAGGGAGATAAGGAAAAATAGAGAGAAAGAGAAAGGGAAGTAAAGAAAGGGGCAGAGAAGTAGAAAGAGAAAGGGAGAAGTGGAAAAATAAAAGTAGAAAGAGGGAGAGAGAGAGAGATTGAGATAGAGAGAGAGGGAAGTAAAGAGAGAGAATTAGAGTAAGAGAGAAAAGTAGAAAGAGAGAGAAGTAGAGAAAGTTAGAGAGAGAGGGAAAAAGTAAGAGGGAGAGAGAGAAGTAGAAAGAGATAGAGAGAAAGTGGGAGAGATAGAGGGAGAGAGAGATAGAGAAGTAGAGAGAGAAAAGTAGAAAGAGAGAGAGATAGAGCGAGAGAGAGAGAGAGATAGAGAAATTGAGAGAAGAGGGAGTGAAAAGAAGAATGAGAGATAAAAGTAGAAATAGAAGAGAGAGAGATTGAAGTAGAAATAGAGGGAGGTAGAAAAAGAGAGATAAAGAGAGAGGAAGCGATAGAGAGAGAGAGGGAAAGGTGGAGAGAGAAAAAGAGAGAGAAAAGTAGAAAGAGGGAGAGAGAAGTATATAGAGAGAAGATAGAAGAGACAGAGAGACATATATAGGGAGAAGTAGAAAGGGAGAGAGAGGGAGGCAGGGTGATAGAGAGAGAAAAGTAGAGAGTGAGTGAGAAGTAACAAGAGAGAGAAATAGAGATAGAGTAAGAGATAGAGACATGTCAAAATAGAGAGAGAAAAAAAATGTAAAAAGTGAATGAGGGAAATAGAGAGAGAAGGAGAAAAAGAGAGAGAGAAGTAAAGAGGAAGGAAGAGAGAGAGAAAAAGAGAAAGAGAGCGAGAGAGAGAGAGAGAGAAGTAAAAAGAGAGAAAGAAGTAAAAAGATAGAAATAGAGCAGTTGAGGGAGAAAAGTAGAATAAGAGAAAGAATGAGAGAGAGAGAGAGAGAGAGAGAGAGAAAGAAAGTAGAGAAAAAGAGGGGGAGAAGTAAAAAGAGGGAGAGAAATAGAGAGACAAAGAGGAAGAGAGAAAAAGGGAGACGTAAAGAGAGAGTATGAATGAGAAAAGTCGACAGAGGGAGAGAGAAGTAATGTGAGAATGAGAGAGAGAAAAAAGTAGAAAGAGAGGGAGAGAGTAAAGTATAGAGAGGGTAGTAGAAAGAGAGAGTGAGAGAGAGAAATGGGGAGATAAGTTGTGGTGGGTGAGAAGTAGAAGGAGTGAGCGATAGAGAGAGAAAAGTATAGAGAGAAAAGTAGAAAGAGAAAGGGAAAGGGAAAGAGAGTGAGAGTGAGATGGAGAGATATTGAGAGATAAGAAGACGAAAGAGAGATGGAGGGAGAGAGAGAGAGAGAGGGAGAGAGAGAAGGGAAAGAGAGAGAGAGAATTAGAAGGAAAGAGGGAATGAGAAAAAGAGAGAGAGAAAGACAAGTAGAAAAAGGGGAAGAGAATGAAGAGGGGGGAAGTAGGAAGTCGATGAGAGAGAGTGTGTGTGTGTGTGAGAGAGAGAGAGTGGGTTGAGGTAGAGAGAGGGAAAAAGAGAGAAAAAAAGAGAGAGAAAGAAGTAAAAAGGAAGGGTGAGAAGTAGAAAGAGAGAGAAATAGAAAGATATTGAGAGAAGTTGAGGGAGAGAAGTAGAAAGAGAGAGGGAAAGAAATGGAGGGGGAGAAAGAAGTAGAAGGAGAGAGGGAGAGAAGTATAAAGTGGGAGAAAGAAAGAGAAAGAGAAAGAGAGAGAGAGAGAGAGAGAGAGAGAGAGAGAGATAGAGAGAGAAAAAGTAAGAAGGGAGAGATAAGAGAAGTACAAAGAAAGAGAGAAAGAAAGAGAGAGCAAAAAAGATATAGAGAGTGGTAAAAAGGCAAAGAGAGAGAACTAGAAAGTGATCTAGAAAGGGAGAGAGAGATAGAGAGATAAGTAGAGAGAAAGAGGAAGAGAAAGGGAAGAGGGAGAGAGAGAAGGAAATAAAGGTTAAAAGAGAAAGAGAGGTAGAAATAGAGAGATACAAAGAGAGAGAGAAAGAAAGGGAGAAGTGGAGAGAGATAGATGAAGAAAGAGAGAGAGATGGAAAAAGTGAGAGAGAAGTATCGAGAGAAAAGTGGAATGGGAGAGAGAGAGATTAGAAGTAGAGAGAGAGAGAGGTTAAAAGAGAGAGAGGTAGAGAGAGAAGTATAAAGAGAGAAGTAGAAAGAGAGTGAGAGAGAGAGAGAGCGAGAGAAAGAGAAAGAGTATGAGTGAGAGAGAGAGAGAGAGATCGAGAGAGAGAAGTAGAAAGACAGAGAGAGAAAAAGAGAGAGGCAGAGGGAGAGAAAGAAAAAGTAAAAGAAAGAGAGTGTGGGAAAGAGAGAGAAAAGTAAAAAGAAAGAGAAAGTGAGAGAGAGAATGAGACAAGTAGAAAGGGGGAGAGAGAAATAAGAGTGAAGTATAAGGTAAGAGAGAGAGAGAGTGAGAGAGAGAGTGAGAGAGAGAGAGCGAGATAGAAGTAAAAAGAAAGAGAGTGAGTGAAGTAGAGAGAGAAGTAAAATGAGAGACAGAAGTAGAGATAGAGAGAAGTTTGGAGAGATAAGTAAAAAGAGAGAGAGAGACGTAAAAGTGGGAAGGAAAATGATAGAGAGAGTGGAGAGAGAGAGAGAAAAGTAGAGAGAAATATAGGGATAAAAGTTGAGAAAGAGAGAGATATAGAGAGGGAGTGAGAGAAATAGAAATTGAGAGAGAGAATTATAGAGAGAGATGTAGAAAGAGAGAGAGATAGAAAGAAAAAAGTAGAGAGAGAGAGAAAGAGAAAGTGTGTAAGACCCGTATCAAACTAACCCGGTCTTACCACCTCGAACCAGGTCTACCCATCATGGTCGAGCCAAATGGATCAAATGCGTGAGGGAGATCACGATCCCAGGTATTAAACTGACCCAAAAATAGCAAAATAAGGGGGAGGGTCGCATACCCAGCAAGGCAGGGTCGGACCCCCCAGTATAAAAGTCAGACCCTGAGTTTTTAACTGGGGGTCAGACATTTTAGTACCAAGGGTCGACGGGATCTCCGACCCCCTCATCGACCCCTAATCTACCGACAGAAACCGAGAATTAGTAACTTTCTAAATTTCAATGGGATTCTTTCCTAATCTCAATGGGATTTATTTTGGGAGTTTCCACTCTATAAATAGGACGTCCCTAAGCCTCTTCCACTCCTTTTAGAACCCTAATTGGATTGAGAGAAAGAGAAGAGAAGGAGAAGAGAAAGAGAAGAGAAGGAAAGTAGAGAAGAAGATAAAAGAGAAGGCTTCATAGAAACAAGCCTAATTCTCAGGTATGGATACTATCTCCATGTAGTTCAATAGACCTTAGAATAGATAGTGAAGAGGGAATGATCTAGGAGAAACCCAAATCATCCATCCATAGTTAGGTTTTCATAAAAAACCATGGGAAAAATCATAGGAACCATGTAGGGGAATAAACTATGGTTCTAAGCAATGGGACATGTATGTAATGGATTGTAAAAGCAAGCCATAGGACCCAAACACGAATGAATGGACTATAGGATGAAAAATTTACTAAACCCACGGGGGGTCGCACGGGGGGTTTAAGCACCCCATTTTTTCCACCCTCTGCATAAGTGAACCAATATGGTAGGTTTTCGGCCTTTAACCCAAAGGTTGGTGATTCTCTAATGAACCCCACAGTAGGGTCATAGGCTATTACCTACTTGGATGAATAGGTCGTGAAATTATCTTTGAAATGAGACTGGAATCATCAAATTTTGACGTCAAACAAGGAAGATATCGTAGTTTGAAAATGTAAGGGCATTTACGTAATTATCGTATCATGCATGCATTATCATTCAAACTTCAAGACATCATATCTTGGTCATCTGATATCGAAATCAGATGATTCAAAGGCCAATATTCCTTATTTTCAGTCCTCTTCAATGTGGACATAAAAAAAATCCTAGGTAGAAGTCACCAGTAGGTCCCATGCAAGATTACACATGGAAATGGTTATTTAATCAACAAAAATTCATAAGTTGGCCATTACATTTCCAAATGAGATGATTCAAGCTCCAATATTCTTTATTTTTAATGTTCTACAAAGTGAACGTAGAAAATTTAGAACAGATGCTATCAAAAAATTCCATATGGAAGGGTGATAGAAATGGACTATGAAATGTCAACCTTAGTCCAAACCAGCTTAATCCAGCTTAGTCTAACATAGCTTGGCCCAGCTCATACCAATCTAGACCAATTTATGTCAGTCCATATGCATGCATTTCTTTTATATATGTATAATGTATAATATATTATTGTATATAATACATATATGTATCTTATGGATATATATATATATATATATATATATATATATATATATATATATATATATATATATATATATATATATTAGGAAAGAGGGAGGAAAGTGAGGTCGTGGAAAGAGAGAGAAAAGAGAGGCCATAGGAAAGAGAATGGGAGAATGAAAAAAAGGAAAGAGAGAGAAATAAAAGAAAAAGAAAAGAAAAAAAGGGGGAAAAGATTCCCCTTCACGTTTTCTAGAAAGAAAAAGTGAATGAGAGAGGGAGAAAGAAAGAAAGAAAAAAAGAAGGAAAGAAAAAGGAAAGAAAAAAAAGAAAAAAGGAGAAAAAGAAAAATAAGAAAAAAAGAAAATGTTTTCTAAGAAAGAAAACATGAAAAGAGAGGGAGAAAAGAAATGAAAGAAGGAAAAGAAGGAAGAAGAAAAGGAAAGAAGAAAGAAAGGAAAGAGAGAAGGATTTTTTTAGAAGAAGGAAGGAGAGAAAGGAAAGAGAGAAGGGGTTTTCTAGAAGAAGAAGGAGAAAAAGGAAAGAAAGGAAGAAGAAAAAAACGTGGGAAGGAAGAAAAGAAAGGAAAAAAGAAAATATGAAAAAAAAAAGATTTTCTAGAAAAAAGAAGAAAAGGAAGGAAGAGAGAAGAAGGAAATAGGAGGAGAGGATTTTCTAGAAGAGGGAGAGATAGAGAACGTGTGGAATGGAGAAGGAGAAGAGAAAAAGGAAGGAAAAGAATAAAGGAAAGAAGAAAAAGGAAGAAAAAAAGATTTTCTAGAAAAAAGAAGAAAGGAAAGAAGGATCTTCTAGAAAATGGGAGAAAAATATAAATAGGCAAGAAAAGAGAGAGGAGGGCCTCTTTTTCCAGACCATAGAGAGAGGAGAACGTGGGTGAGGGAGAGAAAAACGTGAGTGAGAGAGAGAAAACGTGAGAGAGGGAGAAAGAAAGGGAGAGAAAAGAGAAAAGAACGAAAAGAGAAGAAGAAAAGAGAGAAAGAGAAGAGAGAAAGAAGCCGAAGAGAGGAGTAGGAGGATTCACATTCATAGGGGGTTGATCCCTTCATCAACGGTTTCGCTTGATTTGAGCCCAAGGTTAGTACTCTAAACAAATTTAGAGGTCGTTATAATTCTCGAATGCCAATTTTGCTTGAAAAAGGTTAATTTTCATGAAATCTCAATCATGAATGCTCTATTACATGCTTGTTAATGTTAGGATGCCTATGTCTAACATTTTTCATAAATTATAATTTGTCTAAGCTATTCAATGATGAATTTTTGAATGATATACAATGATGTTTGATGTTTTTTACAAATTTCATAAAGTGGTTTTCCGATCTGAAAATTCCAGATTTAGGGTTCGAACTTAGGACGTACATCATATGTATTTTTTCTAAGATTTTGAAGCCCAAACATTTATGGGAGTCTCTATTTTATGTTAGAAGACTATTCTAAAAATTTCGTTCCATTTGGAATTGGGTAAATATATCAAAAAATTTATCTTTGATATTGCTATTTTCCTCGGATGTAATGCAATCCTCCATCTGAAAGTTTCTAGACAAAGGCCTTATGGCCATAATCAGAAAATCCACTTAACATGAAATTTTTAGACATGAAAGTCTTCTAAAAAATGGCACTAGTTTTATATTTGTTCCATTTTTTTTTTTTGAATTGATATCAATTTTTAAGTGCATAGTTCTTTGATTTTGAACCTGTCATGATGTACTGATTGGCATGATTGAAAAAGTCATTTTTTACAAAGAAAATATACTGTTTTAACTTGTTTTTCTTAGTGCAATTTTAGATCATACAGTTATCTACATAAACATATGTCTGTATTTAAATTTCATTAAGAATAGAATTTTATTTGGAATTTATGGTGCAACTGGTCAAAAATCTGTAACAGATTTGACCAGTGCACAAGTTCGGTCTTAGGGCATATCTTTGACCTATTTTTGCTTTCTGTTGGGATTCAAATCCTTCATATGAAATATAATATATTAAGTCATCTTTCAATGAAAAAAATTGAACTTGATTTGAGTTTTGAAAGACCTAATTATGGTCATTCTTGTATAATCTGACAAATCGGAATACAGTTCATAGTTTTGTCCATTATCTGGAACCTTGTGTCACAATTTTCACAGTATTGAGTCATTAATCTTCCCAAATTTCTTCATAAAAATTACAATTTTTTCAAAGAACATTGAACATATGTTTGTTTTGATAATTTTGCACTTTTCAAAAAAAGTTTCACTGATGTTTCATTCAATATAACATCAATGATTGTTTAAATAAATTCTGCCATATTTGGATAAATGGCTATATTTGGAGCATTCATATGCTTTGTTTGGATTGTGCATACCATGTTTGTCACATTCCATGTATTGCTATTTTTGATAGAATAGATAAATTTTTATCATATTTTAGCAAAATCTTATTTTTTTAAGTCTTACTATGCTTAGAAAATAATATATAAGATCTTTCCTTTTTTTGAAAAATTCATGTCATATATGTATTCTATGATTGGTACTTACTATTGATATATAGATGCATATTAGATCCTGCATATTAGATCTTGTCATATTTAGATGCTCATTGCCATATTTAGATGCTCATTGCCATATTTGGATGCTCATTGCCATGTTTAAATGCTCATTGCCATGTTTAAATGCTCATTGCCATATTAGAAATTGCCATGCTTAAAAGATAGCATACAAGATCATACCATATAGGTTCTTGCCTTATTTGCAATACATGCCATATTTGAGAGATTTTAAACAATCTTACTAAATGTGAATTTCTTGCCATAAATGTTTTATATGCAACATTTAGATAGAATATTCTATTTTTGGCAATAATTTAATTTATGCAACACCTTAGTCGAACTGCCATATATGCACAGTTCTAGAAGACAATCTAGGTGGGGGGACGTGCATTTAGGCACCCACATTCTTGGGAAGGGCATAATGGGAATAATAAAGCCTTAATATAGAAAGAAAAATGCTTTGCCAAACCTTCTAAAATTAGAATTCAGGATGAAAAGGGTAATTTAGGACGATTTTGGCCCTCCGTAAACCCTGAACCTAGAATAGGTTCTAAACCCTAAACCTAGAATAGGTTCTCAATCCCAAACCTAGAACAGGTTCTCACTTTCTAACCTAGAACAGGTTATTTTTTGAACTACGTGGATTCTGATTCCTAGGTCAAACCCTAGGTGTAAGACCCGTGTCAATCTAACCCGGTCTTACCACCTTGAACCAGGTTTACCCGTCATGGTCGAGCCAAATGGACCAAGGGCGTGAAGGAGATCGAGATCCCAGGTATCAAATCGACCCAAAAAAACATAAAATAGGGGGAGGGTCGCATACCCAGCTAAGCAGGGTCGGACCTCCCAAAACAGAAAGTCAGACCCTCAGTTTTGGAGGGATGGTCGGACAGCTTAGAACCCTAGGGTCGACGGGATCATCGACCCTCGGTTACCGTAGGAAATAGAATTAGGAAATTTCCTAATTTTCGATTGGGATTCTTTCCTAATCTCAAAGGGACTTATTTTAGGATGTTCCTACTCTATTTAAAGGACGTCCCTAAGCCACTTTCACTCCTTTCACAACCCTAATTGAATTGAGAGAAAGAGAAGAGAAGGAAAAGAAGAAGAAGAGAAACAAGGAAGAGAATTAAGCCAAAGGAGAAGAGTTGCAGAGAAGGATTATTCTTCTCAGGTATGGATACTAATTCTATGATTTTCTACAGACCTTAGGTTAGTTATTGTTGAGAGTGTGATCTCGGAGAAACCTAAACCATCAATCTATGGTTAGGTTTTCATGGAAAACCATAGGAGAATGCATGAAAACTATTTTAGATGGATTATACATGGTTTTAGACCATGGAATGAATGTAGAATGGAATGTAGGAGCAAGCCATAGGATCCCAAACACGAAGAATGGATTAAAAGAGGGAATTGGACCAAAGTGCATAGAGGGTCGCACCAAGGGTCGATGACCATCCGACCCTAGGTGATATTGACCATCGACCCTCAGTGTTCGGGAAGTTCAGAGTTTGGGGAGGGTCGCACCGAGGGTCGATCAGAACTCCGACCCTACCTCCGACCCTCAGTTAACAGCATGGTTTTTAAATTCAGAATTAATTCTAATTAAATTCTATCAGCTTTTTTAGGTCTTCTAGCAATATAATAGCATTGTAAAGGTGATTCTAAAGCTTGGAAAAATATCTGTTAGCAAACTAAGGTGAGGAACCAGAACTCCAAACTAATTGGTTAACTGTTTTTCTATTTCTTGAGTCCTATGCCATGCTTGATTCTATGCGAATATGTTTGTAATGTGCATACAACATGCCATCCAATATTTCTATTACTTGTTCATGCATATTTACTTTATTGTTTATAACATGATGATGATGATGATGATAGGAATAGGTATGTGCTTGTATGTGTGTGGTTGATGTACTTGATGCGAGCGAGTATCAGGGGAGGTGTGATGAGGACATCAATAAATGTTAACCTTTGGCGGGTCTCAGCACTTTAGCTCTATCTCTAACTCAAGTCTTGTGCATTAGCATCCTCGTATCGCCATTACTTTAGCAGAACTATTATGTCGTAGAGTATCAAGGGAGGTGGTCTCGGTCCTTGTAGTCTCTGACTCTACTGGGGGGCCTTAGCTCTATCTCTATGGACATTCTGAGGGATGCTTGGGTGAGGCCTTGGATACACTTTTTGGCATTAGGATTGGTTAGTTGGGAGCCCAGTTTGCAGCCCTCGCTAACAGGGGCTTACGTGTTGGTATGGCAATATATAGCAATAAACATTAACCTTTGTTATGTACTGTTCATGGTTGGGTGCTTGTGAGTCGACGATAAACGTGATCTTCGGGTGACGTCACACACTTGTGTATAGAGGGGGGGTCAATAAACGCGACCTTTGGCTACCTAAACCTTTCTATTGCATACTGCAAACTTTAAACCGGACCAAAGATATAAATTGATTGCATGCATATGTACTGTTGCATTGTTTTGGCTACTCACTGAGCCGTGATGTGTGCTCACCCCTCGACTTCGAATATTTTTAGTTGATGATGCAGGTTATACCGTTGAAGATTATATGAATGCGTCTGCGTACGGGAACGTAGTGACAATGGAAGCTGGAGCTGAAGTGGATACACACGACTCCTCTTGCGAGTGCAACTCATGTGTATTTGATTAGATATTTTATAGGTTTCTTTATTTGGATTTATTACGACATGTATTTGGTATTTAAATATTTATGTCTCAGTTGAAACAGAATAAATTTTTATTTAAATTTTAATATCACATAGATTCTCAGTTCATTTATTTGTAAGATTTCCGCTATTGTATATTTACTCTGATTATGATTACGGATGTGTGTAAGTTTAGATAACACCGGGATAGCCTATTTGAGATCGTGGTTGAACCGTTGGTTTATTAGCGGTTCATCACATCATTCTGAATAGTGCAGAATTGGGGTGTGACAACTTGGTATCAAAGCATCTCAGGCTTTGCCCACTGAACTAACATACATTCGAGACAATTGTGAACTGAGATAGAATAAAAAGTAAAAACAGTAATATTAACACACTGTAAGCACAAGTGATGATTGAGACCAAATTTAAAAAGAGAATAATGCATCTATTAAAGGGGAAACAAGTTACATACAATGAGTGAGAGAAACAAAATGTATATACATCACTAAAGCAGAGTACAGTCCACAACCTGGACAGTTACTCTGTAGTACAAGAAAATAAGTAGAATCAAGAAGCTGGAGGCGAAGGAGGAGGTAGGGCCTCACGGTCTCTGTCGTAGTCCTCGGCATAGACTATAGTCAACCATGTCACCTGAGTCTGAGTCGTCTGCAGACTAGCTATGAGATCAGCCACCGGCTGATAAGTCCGGCGCTGGGCGTCTAGAAGCTCCCCTATCCTCAGATCCGATGCGCACTGAGCCTCTCTAATCTCATGAAACATACTCAGCACGTCATCAGCAGGTGGGCGTGAAGGACCAGCCGCATGAGAAGGACCGGTCTCCGATACAGGACCTGCCGCAGAAAAAGTACCAACACCAGCCGCATGCGTAGGTGAAGGCGGTGGTATCGAGTCGACATCCATATACATACGGTCATCATCGTCGACGGGATCCACATGAGCTCTAGCAGCGGCAGCAGCAGCCTCAGCATCAGCCATCTCGATACGAGTGTGAGGGCGTACCATCTCGTTCCTCTCCTCATCACTAACTTGGGCATCCCGTATGCCCATCTTGCAGATAGCCTCCCAATCTAGGGGCGACGAGAAGGTCTTCTCCTGGATCTTCTCATCTACCAGGTCAACCCCCAGATGGGTCAGTAGAACTGTAATCATGCGTCCATAGGGTAGATTACCCCTATGACCAGACAATGTAGCACTAATCATGGTCCGCATGATGATGTAAGGAAGGCAGACCGGCTATCTGGTGCAAATACTGTATATTAGAAACTGGGTCAGCTGAGAAACCCTCTCATAGTGCCCACTCTGCGGGTTCAGATTATGCTGGATAATCTTGCAGAAGACCTGTGGAGCTGGACGCAAGTAACAGGCTCTCATCTGCCAACGATCAGGTCGTAGCAGCTGGTTGTCGATCTCTGCCCTCATCTCCATAGAAACAAACTATGGCTCTCTAGGCGCACAGTACACCATGAGGCCATCATAAGGAATGCCCAGCAGATCGGCCAGTTGTCGATAGTCAAATAAAATGTGCACCCCTTTAACGTAACTGGTGATGCGCAACTCCTGACCATGCTCAACGTCATTGTAATTCCCCACCACCTGGAGATTACAATAGAACTGGCGCACCAAATCCGGACATGTGCAAGCGTCGTAGGTGATGACAGGGAGCCACCCCATATCACCAAATACCCTCTCTACATTGAACAAGGCTAGCTCAGCCAAGTTCACCATACAACCACCTTCCACCTTCTTACGGGCATAGTCGGCATACTGTGCCTCGGCTTCATTAGAACGGAAGTGAAGTGGATCATGCACTCTGGGTATCTTGGTATGAGCCATGGTATCTGCAGATAAGAAAGAGGAAGGGAGACAAGGGGTTAGTAGGATAAAAATCCAAAATTGATTTAATAACGACGTAAGTTGATCATAAAACCCCATTTCTCACCATACAAGTGGGCATGAGAACTTACGTAGGTTTAAACATACCCTACAACCCACATGCAGTAGGAAATTTTAACTCACGATGTCCAATTTGAAGAAATTCAAGAAAAATAAAAAATGTCGACAAATCAGGGCAAAAAGGGAAAAATTCAAGTTTCTCGATAACCAACCGATGAAACTCAGAAATTTTTGTGGGCTTTCGTTCCTCGAGACACCAATAACAAAAGCCCCCAATAAAAATCGAAATTTTTACGGTTGGAAAAATTTTAATTTGAAAAATACAAGTTAAATGGACAAAAACCAAGAAATGAAAACCTAAAAACAGGTAAAAATGAGAGAACATACCTGTATGGATGACGTGGACATCGAAACCCGGACTAAAATCGACCCACAACAGTGGTGTAGCACTGTAGCAACTCAGAGAGGAGAGACGAGTCGAAACGGAAGAGAAATAATAGGAAATGACTCAAAATCGGATCTTAAAAATCTGATTTTTAGTCCGAGGGTCGGACAATTCGATTAAAACAATCGACCCTCGAATCGACCCTCGGCTCTCGGGAATCTGACAGAAAACTAAGGGTCGGAACTGAGGGTCGGATACTCATCGACCCTCGCATCGACCCTCAGCTCTCGGGAAGAACAGGTCATTCCCAGGGTTCGATACCAAGGGTCGGACATACCATCGACCCTCACCTATTTTGGAAAATTTTCAGGCACCACCAATCATAGAAAGGAATTATGTCTGGACGTAGAGTAACCCGATAGACCGGGAATGCAGTTCCACCACCACCACCCGTGGAGGAGACTAGTCAGGAAAATAATTATGCACCGGGTAATCCAGAACCGGCAAACCCTACAAATTTGCCACCCCCACCACCAGAGTTAACAACCGTGGTGATGAATCTGGCTCAGCAGCTGCAGCAGATGCAACACGCACAGGCTCAGATGCAAGTTTCCATGGGCATTATGTTTCAAGCCACTCAGGCTGCACCCATGCACACAGGACAAGCCAGTGCAGCACCGGTGGGTAACCACCCAGCTCCTCAGACACCTCAATAACCTGCTGCACAGATTTCAGTGCAGGTTCCGGAAGCAGCTCAGGGTAATTACCAATATCCACCCCATATGTTTGGGGCAAACCCCCAAAATCAGTTGGACCACTCTCGACTAGTGGAGAGATTCTTGAAGATGAAACACAAGGAATTCAATGATAAACCGTCTGATCCGTTGTGGCCAGCACACTGGATAGACGAGATGGAGAAAAATTTTCTCATGATGACTATCACAGAGGAAGAGAAAGTATTATGTGCCACCTTCATGCTCAAGGGCGACGCACATCATTGGTGGAAATCCACGAAGGCATATCTACCAACCAAGCACGCCCTACTAACTTGGACTATATATAAAGAAGCCTTCTTTGAGAAATATTTTCCACGGAGCTTCAGAGATTCTATGGAAAAAGAGTTCCTGAGTTTATATCAGGGACAGATGACTGTGGACGCATATCAACAGCATTACGAAGAGCTGTTTTTCTTTGCACCAATTAGCTTGCAAGAAGAAGACACCAAAACCAGTAGGTTCGCCACGGGACTGAGAGGAAACATCAGAGAACATGTTCGGGGCTTAGAAAAGAAAATTTATAATGAAGCTGTCCAGATTGCTCAAGTTATCGAATCGAGCCAAAAGGAGAGTTATTTTACTCAGAACAGAGGCATCAAAAGGCCAGCCAAAAATTCTTACAACGGAGGCAATAACAGGACATATAAGCCTTTCCGTCCTCAGAATTTTACTGCTGCAACCAAGACTACTTCAGCAGCTCAACCTCAGCCAAAGCCAAATTCTGAAGCCCCGAAGTGTTTTAACTGCAACCAACCGGGACATATGGCAAGGGAGTGCCCTAAGCCCAAGAAGCAATTCCATCAGGGACGGGTATATGCTGTTACGTCCGAGGATGCGGCCGCATCACCCGATGTGGTCACAGGTATGACTGAAACTTTTTAAAGTTGTAATTACATTGTATGAGCATGTAGACTAAGTAAAATAAGTCACAGGTATCGTACCTATAAATGGCGTACCCGCCAGAGTACTCTTTGATTCCGGAGCTACTCATTTCTTTATATCTGTGGCATTTGGAAAGAAGATAAATTTACCCATCAAAACATTAGACTACAAATTACTTGTACGATCACCGATGGGGTTAGAAGTGGAATTAGAGAAAGGTTATGGACCATGTCCAGTTCTCATTGGAGAGAAGACCTTAGATGCAACCTTGATACAACTTGAGATGGCAGAATTTGATGTCATCTTGGGAATGGACTGGTTAGCTCGGCATTCTGCAAACCTATTATGCGCCGAGAAGAAGCTAACATTTAAAGACAAAGAAGGAGCAGAATTCAGTTTCTCGGGAACCAAGCTTCCCCGGAGACGCAAGCTCATACTTTCAGCACTAAAGGCTAAGAAGTGCCTTGAGAAGGGGGCAATCGGGTATCTAGTATCAGTGGTCGACCTAACCAAGGAAGCACCACGAATGGAAGACATTGACGTCGTGCGAGACTACCCTGACGTATTTTCGGAGGAACTACCCAGATTACCACCCAACTGAGCCACAGAGTTTGTGATAGACCTTATACCTGGAGCCGCACCAGTGTCAAAAGCTCCTTATAGAATGGCTCCTTCGGAACTGAAGGAATTAAAAGTGCAACTACAAGAATTGCTGGACAAGGGTTATATTCGACCCAGTATATCTCCATGGGGGGCACCGGTGTTGTTCGTAAAGAAGAAGGATGGTAGCGTTCGATTATGCATCGACTATCGGGAGTTGAATAAACTGATAATCAAGAATCGATACCCACTACCTCGGATCGATGACTTGTTCGATCAGTTACAAGGAGCAAAAGTATTTTCTAAGATCGACCTTCGATCAGGCTATCATCAGCTGAAGATTAAAGAAGGTGATATTCCAAAGACAACATTCAGGACTAGATATGGACATTATGAATTTTTGGTTATGTCTTTCGGATTAACTAATGCACCGGCAACATTCATGGAACATATGAACCGAGTTTTCCATGATATGTTGGATACGTCAGTTATAGTATTTATTGATGATATAATGGTATACTCCAAGGACAAGGAAACCCATATCAATAACCTAAACACAGCCCTACAGCGTTTAAGGAAAGAGAAGTTATATGTCAAATTTTCAAAGTACGAGTTTTGGCTAAGTGAAGTTGCCTTCTTAGGCCATGTAGTATCCACTGAAGGAATCAAAGTGGACCCCAGCATGATCGAGGCTATTGTAAAGTGGGAAGCACCAAAGAGCATTTCGGAAATCAGAAGTTTTCTGGGTCTAGCTGGTTATTATCAGAAATTCGTAGAAGACTATTCTCGGATTGCCGTCCCTCTCACCAGTTTGACTAAGAAAGGTGAAAAGTTTGTGTGGACCGATAAATGTGAGAAGAGTTTCCAAACGCTGAAGACCAGATTGATATCTGCTCTGATCTTGACTATTCTCGTTCCAGGACAGACCTTTACTTTATACACTGATGCGTCGGGACTGGGATTGGGATGTGTGCTTATGCAAGGAGAGCAAGTGATTGCTTATGCTTCAAGACAGTTAAAGATACATGAGAAAAATTATCCCACTCACGATCTGGGGCTAGCGGCAGTAGTACATGCGGTCAAGATATGGAGACATTACCTATACAGGGAGAAATTCCAGATTAAGTCGGACCACAAAAGTCTTACTTATTTATTTAATCAGAAGGAGTTGAATATGAGACAAAGAAGATGGCTGGAACTATTGAAAGACTATGATTGTGATATCCAGTACCATCCGGGAAAACCGAACGTAGTAGCAGATGCATTAAGCATAAAGGCAATGATAAAATTGCAAGGAGAAGTTAGCATGACTGTAGCAATGTGTACTACCGGAAGGGTATTCAATCACGGCAACGAGCAGTATGTGATAAATACAACGGATGGATCAGCCAACCAAGGGTTTATTCATCGATTTTCGAATATGTTCGCGGCATTGAAGATTATACCGGATATAGTGGATGAAGTGAAGTCAGCTATCAAAGAAGATCCTTATCTGAGAACAGTACAAGAAGATATTGAGAAAGGTAGGACCAACCCTGATTTCACCTTGGATGACGAGAAGGTACTGAAATACAAAGGAAGAATATGTGTACCTGAAATAGAAAGTGCAGACATTAGACACCGACTGATGAAGGAAGCCCATACCACCATCTATTCGATACATCCTGGAAGTACAAAAATGTATCATGACCTAAAGAAACTATATTGGTGGAGGGGGATGAAAGCAGATGTAGCTAAGTTCGTGTCCCAATGCCTAAATTGTCAGAAGGTAAAGGCTGAACGACAAAGACCCGCAGGACTGTTGCAGCCATTACCAGAACCAGCATGGAAATGGGACTGTATCACTATGGACTTCGTCATAGGGTTACCATTGACTCCTCGAGTAGTTGACGCAGTTTGGGTGATTGTGGACCGTCTGACTAAAACAGCTCGCTTCATACCTATATGACCTCAGTATACACTGGAAAGGTTAGCGAAGCTGTATGTGGATAATATTGTTCGGTTACATGGTGTTCTAGAAAGCATTGTGTCTGATAGAGATCCACGATTTACTTCCAAGTTTTGGGAGGGATTGCAAAAGGCTATGGGTACAACGTTGAAGTTCAGTACTGCATTCCACCCACAGACAGACGGACTGTCAGAGCGTACAATCCAGATTCTAGAAGATATGCTACGAGCATGTGTAATTGATTTTAAAGGATCATGGGACGAAAAGTTACCATTGATCGAGTTCGCTTATAACAATAGCTATCAGGCTATCATACAGATGTCACCTTATGAAGCACTATATGGCAGGAAGTGTCGAACTCCCTTGTTTTGGAATGAAGTTGGGGAACGTAGTATTGTTGGACCGAAATTTGTTGAAGAGACTTTTCGAGTGGTCGACATCATCAAGGAAAGAATGAGAACAGCTCAGAACCATCAGAAGCAATATGCAGACACTCAATGAAGAGATCTGGAGTTCGCCGTAGGTGATAAAGTATTTTTGAAGGTATCGCCTATGCAAGGATTGAAGAGGTTCGGACAGAAAGGGAAACTAAGTCCAAGATATGTCGGGCCATATGAAATTATAGCTAAGCGTGGACAAGTGGCTTATCAGTTAGCACTACCACCATCTATGTCAAGTATGCATGACGTATTTTACATTTCCCTATTGAAGAAGTATGTCAAAGACCCAACGCATGTTTTGACAGTGGATTTGCTGGAATTGACTGATGATTTGACATTTGATGTAACACCAACAGAAATCACTAGTTGAAAGGTTCAACGTCTACGCAACAGAGATATCTACTATGTTAAGGTCACATGGAAAAGTACAGACATGGAAGAGATTACATGGGAAGAAGAAAACGCTATGCGGAAGCAATACCCTCACTTGTTTGATTCATAAGGTACGTATAATTTCGAGGACGAAATTTTTATAAGTTGGGGGGAGTTGTAAGACCCGTGTCAATCTAACCCGGTTTTACCTCCTTGAACCAGGTTTACCCGTCATGGTCGAGCCAAATGGACCAAGGGCGTGAAGGAGATCGAGATCCCAGGTATCAAATCGACCCAAAAACACTTAAAATAGGGGGAGGGTCGCATACCTAGCTAAGCAGGGTCGGACCTCCCAAAACAGAAAGTCAGACCCTCAGTTTTGAAGGGAGGGTCGGACAGCTTAGAACCCAAGGGTCGACGGGATCATCGACCCTCCCATCGACCATCGGTTACCGTAGGAAATAGAATTAGGAAATTTCCTAATTTTTTATTGGGATTCTTTCCTAATCTCAAAGGGACTTATTTTAGGATGTTCCTACTCTATTTAAAAGACGTCCCTAAGCCACTTTTACTCCTTTCACAACCCTAATTGAATTGAGAGAAAGAGAAGAGAAGGAAAAGAATAAGAATAGAAACAAGGAAGAGAATTAAGCCAAAGGAGAAGAGTTGCAGAGAAGGATTATTCTTCTGAGGTATGGATACTAATTCCATGATTTTCTACAGACCATAGGTTAGTTATTGTTGAGAGTGTGATCTCGGAGAAACCCAAACCATCAATCTATGGTTAGGTTTTCATGGAAAACCATAGGAGAATGCATGAAAACTATTTTAGATGGATTATACATGGTTTTAGACCATGGAATGAATGTAGAATGGAATGTAGGAGCAAGCCATAGGATCCCAAACACGAAGAATGGATTAAAAGAGGGAATTGGACCAAAGTGCACAGAGGGTCGCACCGAGGGTTGATGACCATCCGACCCTAGGTGATATTGACCATCGACCCTCAGTGTTCGGGAAGTTCCGAGTTTGGGGAGGGTCACACCGAGGGTCAATCAGGACTCCGGCCCTACCTCTGACCCTCAGTTAACAGCATGGTTTTTAAATTTGGAAATAATTCTAATTAAATTTTATCGGCTTTGTTAGGTCTTCTAGCAATATAATAGCATTGTAAAGGTAATTCTAAAGTTTGGAAAAATATATATTAGCAAGATAAGGTGAGGAACCAGAACTCCAAACTAATTGGTTAATAACAAAATTGTTTTTCTATTTCTTGAGTCCTATGCCATGCTTGATTCTATGCGAATATGTTTGTAATGTGCATACAACATGCCATCCAATATTTTTATTACTTGTTCATGCATATTTACTTTATTGTTTATAACATCATGATGATGATGATGATGATAGGAATAGGCATGTGCTTGTATGTGTGTGGTTGATGTACTTGATGCGAGCGAGTATCAGGGGAGGTGTGATGAGGATGTCAATAAACGTTAACCTTTGGTGGGTCTCAGCACTTGAGCTCTATCTCTAACTCAAGTCTTGTGCATTAGCATCGTCGTATCGCCATTACTTTAGCAGAACTATTATGTCGTAGAGTATCAGGGGAGGTGGTCTCGGTCCTTGTAGTCTCTGACTCTATCGGGGGGCGTTAGCTCTATCTCTATGGACATTCTGAGGGATGCTGGGGTGAAGCCTTGGATACACTTTTTGGAATTAGGATTGGTTAGTTGCGAGCCCTGTTTGCAGCCCTCGCTAACAGGGGCTTACGTGTTGGTATGGCAATATATAGCAATAAACGTTAACCTTTGTTATATATTGTTCATGGTTGGGTGCATGTGAGTCGACGATAAACGTGATCTTTGGGTGACGTCACACACTTGTGTATAGAGGCGGGGTCAATAAACGTGACCTTTGGCTACCTAAACCTTTCTATTGCATACTGCAAACTTTAAACCGGACCAAAGATATAAATTGATTGCATGCATATGTATTGTTGCATTGTTTTGGCTACTCACTGAGCCGTGATGTGTGCTCACCCCTCGACATCGAATATTTTTAGTTGATGATGCAGGTTATACCGTTGAAGATTATATGAATGCGTCTGCGTACGGAAACGTAGCGGCGATGGAAGCTAGAGCTGAAGTGGATACACACGACTCCTCTTGCGAGTGCAACTCGTGTGTATTTGATTAGATATTTTATAGGTTTCTTTATTTGGATTTATTACGACATGTATTTGGTATTTAAATATTTATGCCTCAGTTGAAACAGAATAAATTGTTATTTAAATTTTAATATCACATAGATTCTCAGTTCATTTATTTGTAAGATTTCCGCTATTGTGTATTTACTCTGATTATGATTACGGATGTGTGTAAGTTTAGATAATGCGGGGATAGCCTATTTGAGATCCTAGTTGAACCGTTGGTTTATTAGCGGTTCATCACATCATTCTGAATAGTACAGAATTGGGGTGTGACACCAGGATACGTAGGCTATTTGGGAGAAACCCAAATTTGGATCCACACATTTAGTCCACTCGGACTATCCATAGATCCACTAGGACATCCTTCTAATTTCAAACTACGCGGATTCTAATTCCTAGGGCAAACCCTAGGATACGTAGGCTATTTGGGAGAAACCCAAATTCGGATCCACACATTTAGTCCACTCGGACTATCCATAGATCCACTAGGATATCCACCTAGAGTCCCGAACTACGCGGATTCTGATTCCTAGGTCAAACCCTAGGATACGTTAGCCATTTCAGAGAAACCCAAATTCGGATCCAAAATTTAGTCCACTTGGACTATCCATAGATCCAATAGGATATCCCCCATATTTTAACCCAAATAGGGTTATCCACACCTTAGTCCACTCGGACTATCCATAGATCACTAGGATATTTATCCACACATTTATTCCACTCGGACTATCCATAGATCCACTAGGACATCCACCCAAGCCCAAACTACGCGGATTCTGATTCCTAGGTCAAACCCTAGGATACGTAGGCCATTTGGGAGAAACCCAAATTTGGATCCACAATTTAGTCCACTCGGACTATCCATAGATCCACTAGGATGTCCCCCATATTTTAACCCAAATAGGGTTATCCACACCTTAGTCCACTCGAGACTACCCATAGATCCACTAAGATATTCAACCATTTCAATATAAGCCCCATTTTGACCCAAATAGGGTTATCCAAGTTCGAACTACGTGGATTCTGATTCCTAGGTCAAACCCTAGGATACGTAGGCTATTTGGAAGAAACCCAAATTTGGATCCACACCTTAGTCCACTCGAACTATCCATAGATCCACTAGGATATTTACCCATATTTTAACCCAAAGAGGTTATCCAGCCTGAACTATGCGGATTCTGATTCCTAGGGCAAACCCTAGGATACGTAGTCTATTTGGGATAAACCCAAATTCGGATCCATACCTTAGTCCACTCGGACTATCCATAGATCCACTAGGATATCCATCCATTTCAACCCAATTTCGAACTACGCGGATTCTGATTTCTAGGTCAAACCCTAGGATACGAAGGCTATTTAGGAGAAACCCAAATTCAGATCCAAACCTTAGTCCACTTGGACTATCCATAGATCCACTAGGATATTTATCCATATTTTGACCCACATAGGGTTATCCACATTCCAAGCCAGAATGGGTTATCCATATTTCAACCCAAATAGGGTTATCTTTAGATCCACTAGGACTATCTATCAGTCCACATGGACTATTCAGATCCTAACCCATAGGATTTCTCAGTCTTTCAAGCATAAATTTCAACTTGAACAAAGAACTTAATCATGCACAAGCATAAATCACATCCATAAACTTTAATCACACCTGAACTACGATGGTGAACCTGATTTTCAGAATAATTCCATAATACGTAGGCAATCTGATGGATACAGATTCAGTTCAATGATATCAAACCACTTGGTTTGGCTTGGTTTAATAGATAGAGTCTAGCATAGGAAAGGCATAGGAGACCGATTTCGATCGGGCGGTTTGGGTGCCTAACCCTTCCAATAACCGTAACCTGACGCTTACACAATCTCTGATGATCAGAAATCCAATCTAAGGGTCATAAGTCAATCAAAGTCTTACCTTGGGGTGAGATTTCACATTTCTATGGTCCTAGACCTTAATCTAGGTAGCAACTCCAAAAGATTTCCATCTTTGTCCTCACAGTGGCGACTTCACTGGGGATATGAACGTCAAACTCCTAAATGAAACTTTCCTTGTGTGAATTGGATGCTAGCTCTTAGGATACTATATTTATGCTTGTATCATACTGTTTTGGGGGGAATGGGTTTAGTCACACATTCGTGTGAGTAGCCAAACCGTGTCCCATGCATATGGGGCAGCCCGCTAGGCGAAACACACAGCCTTGGCCTGTACTTTGTGAGACCACGACCGGCGAGCAGCCTCTAACGAGAGTTTCTTGGGTCCGCCTGGGAATGCGTTATACTACTCCACGTCGCTTGCATCCTTGCAACATAGTATATAAAGGGATTGGGGCCTATTATTCATCGAGCATTCGGTGATAGGTTACCCCATCCTCGTCAAGGTGGCCTTTTCTGTCTTGACCTAGTTTGAGCCACATGTATGTTATTTTTGGTCCATTTTTGAACCAATATGGTAAAATCCACTCGATTATAATATTTACATCCGAGACGTCGAAGTTCTGCCTATTTTTGTCCTTGACTTGTCAACATGTTTGGATCCACACTTGAGTAATCTTGTCTCTCACTTATTGGGAGCGTGAGGGTTACGTATACCTGCATACACATTAGTGTGGGCGGTCTGTACACGTCCTCCATCGTACAAAGCTCATTGTGTTGACCGTTCAATATTGATACATCAATCTCAAAAACGATCAAAAAATCTTCATCACAGCATAGATACTATGATCAAGTAGAAATTTACCGATTTTTTCAATCATGAACCGCTTTTGCTTACCATCCCTAATAAGGACAATGGATTAATATATCCATTTCAATTTCATCGAATTCGGTAATCCAATTGGCCAGACCTTGGTACCACTGATTATCCATTTTGGAATCACGAGGTCCCAAGACTGAACACATGGCTTAATCAAATTCAATTAAATTGACTCGGATAATGTTTACCCAATCGCCCTTATGAGGGAGCTAACTTTGTTTGGTTAAGTCATCTTTGATTGTGAATGTGACTTCTTCCATTCCCTCTAGATGTCTAGAATCTCAATATTCCTCCATTGGGAATTAAACTGCAACCATATCCACCCTTTTAGGGTGAGAGGCCCCTACAATTAGGGAATTGTCTTAATCTCCCACCTTGAGATCCATCCATATTATCTTTCTAAATGAATCAATGGAAGTCATGAATCTAGATCTTGATTGAACATCAAATTTTGTAAAAAAGAAGGAAAGATTTAGCCCCTAGGCAAATCCAATTATTGTTCCCTATTCACCTTTGAATTAAGGAAAGATTTAGCCCCTAGGCAAATCTAATCATTATTCCCTATTCACCTTTGAATTAAGGAAAGATTCAACCCCTAGGCAGGTCCAATCATTAATTTGGTTCATCCAGAATTAAGGTAAGATTTAGCCCCTAGCAGATTCAATCACATCCAGTTCATCTTAGAATCAAAAAATTATTCAGCCCCTAGGCAGGTCCAACCACCATTTCTGATTCATCTCAGAACTGAAGGAAAGATTCAGCCCCTTGGCAGGTCCAATCATCATTTCGGTTATCCAGAATTAAGGAAAGATTCAGCCCCTAGGCAGATTCAATCACATCCAGTTCATCTCAGAATAAAAAAAAAAAAATATTCAACCCCAGATTCAACCACCATTTCTTGTTCATCTCAGAACTGAAGAAGGCTTTAACCCCTAGGCAGGTTCAATCATCACTCCCAGATCATGTTAAAATGGAGGAGGCATTTGGCCCCTAGGCTTTTTTCACCTTTCACCTCCTATTTAGGTTCTGGTTCATGTTGGAACTAGGAAAAGTTTCATTCATATGAATTCAATTAGCCACTAGGCTTATCCAACCATCAACTTTGGTTAGGATTCTGATTCATGTCAGGAACTAGGAAAAGTTTCATTCATCTTAATTCAATTAGCCACTAGGCTTATCCAACCATCAATTTTGGTTAGGGTTCCTGTTCATGTCGGAACTAGGAAAAGTTTCATTCATATGAATTCAATTAGCCACTAGGCTTATCCAACCATCATCTTTGGTTAGGGTTTCTGATTCAGTCAGGAACTAAGAAAAGTTCCATTCATCTTAATTCAATTAGCCACTAGGCTTATCCAACCATCAATTTTGGTTAGGGTTCCGGTTCATGTTGGAACTAGAAAAAGTTCCATTCATCTGAATTCAATTAGCCACTAGGCTTATCCAACCATCAACTTTGGTTAGGGTTCTTATTCATGTTGGAACTAAAAAAAGTTCCATTAACCAACCATCAACTTTGGTTAGGGTTCTGATTTATGTCGAACTAGGAAAAGTTCCATTCATCTGAATTCAATTAGCCACTAGGCTTATCCAACTGTCAATTATGGTTCAAGTTCTGATTCATGTTGGAACTAAGAAGAGTTCCATTTATTTGAATTCAATTAGCCACTAGGCCTGTCCAACCATCAACTGTGGTTCATGTTCTGATTCATGTTGGAACTAAGAAGAGTTCCATTCGTTTGAATTTAATTAGCCCCTAGGCTTGCCCAACTGTCAACTCCAGTTCAGGTTATAATTCATGTTGGAACTAAGGAATGTTCCATTTATATGAACTCAATGTGAGCATGAGTTAGCCTCTAGGCCTGTTCAACCATTACCTCTGGTCCATGTTCCATTTCATGAAGGAATCAAAGATAATTTCAGTCATTTCAACTCAATCAATCCATCATCTCTATCAATTAGAGTCCAATCCATGATTGTCTTCCTTGGCCTCTATCAATCGGAGCACAACTCAAGCAATCCTTGCCTCTAGCAATTAGAGCCCAGTCCATGACTGTCAATCTTGATCTCTATCAATCAGAGATCAATTCAAAATCAATATTGATCTCTATCAATCAGAGACCAATTCAAAGTCAATCTTGATCTCTATCAATCAGAGACCAATTCAACGTCAATCTTGATCTCTATCAATCAGAGACCAATTCAAAGTCAATCTTGATCTCTATCAATCAGAGACCAATTCAAAGTCAATCTTGATCTCTATCAATCAGAGACCAATTCAAAGTCAATCTTGATCTCTATCAATCAGAGACTAATTCAAAGTCAATCTTGATCTCTATTAATCAGAGATCAATTCAAGTCAATCTTGTCTCTATCAATCGGAGACCAATTCAAAATCAATCACTGGCTCTATCAATTAGAGCCCGATCCATGTCTATCATAGCCCAGTGCTACAAGTTAGGATAGCCGTCAGGAATGGTGAATGAGAAGCATTCCTCATTGCTTGTCAGTAAAGATCAATTCCAGATTCTGGAGTCATCAAGAAATCATGAACCTTCAGCTATGATAGTGCTATCCCATCTCGGGCATTTCTGCCCCATTGGCCAAGGAAAAGCTAGAATCCAAAGATTTGCCCTCATATTTCTTATTATTCAAAGAAAAGAAATAGAATTTCCCCGAGCAGTAGAGTAGACCAAAGATGATATCCGATATGCCCTAGGCTAGGATAAGAAATCAGAATCACGACTAGGGAATGGTCCAATGATGAAATCCTTAACCCTAAGTTGGGCATGAACCAGATTGAACTTGGACTTAAATTGAGTGCAGTCTAATAAGGAAAGCCATTATGCCCTAAACTGGGGCATAGACCAAATTGACCTTAGACCCAAATTGAGAGTGGTCTAATGAAGAAATCCATTGAACCCCCAAGCCGAGGCATAAACTAGTCTAATCTTAGACTCAAAATGGTGTAGTGCAATGGCGATACCCCTTGTTCCCCAAGCTGGGGCATAAGCCAAATTGATTTTGAATCAGCTAGAAGTGGTCCATTGATGAATCCACTGAACCCCAAACTACGGCATGAACCAGAGTAACCTTGTGCTTAAAAAGCAATAGTCCGGTTATGAATGGATCCTAAACTAAAAATAAGAGAGGTAAGAATTGTATGGAACCTTAAAAGGTAGGTATCTTGCACCTATTGATAGAGGGGCATGATGAGTCCTGCTATTAGAGATCTGAAGGAAGACTTATTCCCGCAACGACTGAAGGTGGTCGTCGAAGGCGTTATGCCCAACTGGAGCCGCTTGGACGAACCAATTGTTTCAATTTTCTATTATCGGTATTCGATAGGTCATCCATGTCTAGGTCCAAGATTGATATGCTCGTTGAAAAGTCCAGCCCAATTTGCCCTGTAATTAAAAGAAAACCAAACCGCTTGGGATTTCAAACTCTGTGCTTTATCTCTTACATATATTTTCTCCCAGTTTCATACATCCTCTTATTCTATGTGCGCAGTCAATTCTGACTCTGAAGGTAATTGAAATGATGAGCCGTCTCTTGACCTTCTATGCCACCCGGCCTCTTGAGAAAGAAAGGTCCAACCCATCTGGGAAAGCTTTAAATGATCAATCAGGAGACACAAGAGTACTCTCAAGAAAGATGCAGTAGAGAAGCTGCCATTTTCTCTACCTGTGAAAAGATTCCAAGGAAAGCATTAGAAAGTAACAGATCATATCAGCAGGTCAGCCAATCAATACAAATGAGTGGAGGACAGAAGTGCCACCAAAAATATGGAAATACCAAAGTTCTTACAAAGTACATCATCTGCAAGCAAGAGATACATGATGAATGATCCATCTCAAAATCAAAGAATGAGGTCATTGGAATACCCAAAAAAAAAAATTCAAGCCTATGTTATACCTACATCAATAATGGGAGGCAGTCACATCAGATAGAAGGTGATGATCAACTTCCATAGGACAGCATACAGATTCACCATTCAGATAAAATCAGATCTAGATGAGCAGTCACAAATGCTCATAAAGTTTACAGAAGATCAGAGTACTAACTAGGGCAAAGATGCTCTATCTGATTGGAAATATTTGGAAGAAGAAGATTCAAATCCAATATTGAAAGTCAGGATTCAATTTTGCGATCAAGCGAAGCACTGCATTATATGGCCTTCACATCCAAAAAAAAAAGAAAAAAAGAAAAAAGAAAAGCAAAAAAAAAGAGAAGAAAAGAAAATAGTAAGATGATGAATGGCATTGGAGCTCGACAGTAAGCTAATTGTCACTCTCATTTCAAGAAGATGGTAGTTCCAACTAAAGCCTGAAAGCAAGTGCGATCATTCTTCAGGATTCATAGCATGTTGGACTGGACTTTTGATTTTGGCCAATTATATCCCGCCTTTACAGGAGACGATCTCATCACTTCTTCATCATCAGAGAAAGATTTCTCATCGGCATTAGACTCTCTCTTCCGTCTATCAATCTGACGGCCTTCCAAGGAGTCTCTATCACAAGCCCTTCTTTTGATTATCAATTTTTATGGCATTGTATTTCATGATCATGTCTCATCTTATGTACAAATTCATGAATCTGGCTGGAACTCTCATCTGTCGTTCATTACATCCAACGGCTTCCCAAGGTTCTTATAAGCCCTTCATTTCTCAAACCAATAAAATGGGATCTTCTCAGTAAGATAAACCCATTCTACATAAACAACCAAACACTCTCCCAATAGTAGACCCATGTGGACAGTTTCACATCAGTCCTCTTGGACCTTCAACATCAATACTTGTCAACAAACCTAAAGGTTTCAGGCCCAGATATGATCGTGACTGATTCAGAATCTCGATATAGCTTGTTGGGACACGTGTTCCATCTGAACATCTCCAAGAAAGGAAAACATAATTCTGCACCATTTTTAATTTTGGTGTGGGACTGTATTTCCCTAAGGTCGCTTTTAGTGATGATTCAAATAGCTGCCCGCCTTTCAATGCACGTAGGTGTCAACTTAAACAGTTGGGCAAGGCTACCCATTTGGCATGAAAGTCATGCATTTTAGATTTCCCTAAGGGTTTCAGACCATTGGATAGGACCATAATTTTGGCAATATCCTCACCATATCAGGACTCTTTATTCAACCCAAGATGGATTTTGTAAAAAGGAAAAATAAAAAAATAAAGGGAAGAAAAGAAACCTCAGTAGGGAAAAAGCAACCCAAGAAACTTCAATGGGCAACCCGTAATACCTCAATGGTGATAGGCGACCTGATGCAACCCTAAAGAATTGCCCTCATTGGCCCTTCATAGAAAAATTCAGTGGTTCATGTAAACAATTGTCATACCAGTCTACCCTCCATAAGGAAAGGAACCCCTCTTGCTCTCTAGTGAATCATACTCGGAGGAGTTGAACAAACCATCACCTTTTGGGCTCCATAGCAATGCCTTTCAACATAATTCTATCTTCAAATCCTTTGGTCACATTAGGGAGAGAGCAAATTCTCATGGCCTGGTTACGGATGTAGCCAAATTCATCAAATCATCAGCTCCCTCATTTTCCAAGATTCAAGAAGGGTTTATCTAAGAAATCATTTTCTGCAATCAATTTGTCAATCTTCCCTTGACCTTGGAAGCATGGTCAAATTCTTGATGCAATCCAGATTCAACCTTGTACTAACTCTGTTAGATTGCCCGTTTCCTTCTATAGTAGAGGTCTGTCACAACATGCAGACACTAGGGCATAGATATACCCTATGTAGAGGAATTGAACTTGATCATGAGCATTACATCTAGGATCCATTGTCTACTCTGAAGTCACTGACTTTCCTAGTCAATAAAAGTAGGTCCGTCCAGGTTGGTTTTTGCCAATTTCTCAGTTCTTCCAATCTTGTAGATGAAGAAAATCCAATGTGGTCTCTCACCTGTTAGGTTTTGTTCACCAAATTCTCTGGAGGAACACTTCAAATCCTTTGCTCCTCATGCCTACTTTGGGGTCATGATTCATTAATCTTTCAAAATTGGCACAACAATTTTGCAAAGCCCTGAGCTTTTCATGAGCCTAGATCAAAGGCCAAACTCATGTCACATTTCATCGCCGCATGGTTGTTCTACCATTTTGGTCTGCCAGTGTACAGTCAAAGAACTTAGTTGACCAGATGTCCCTTGACAGTTTAACACCAAAGTCAATCAATAAAATCACTTTGGTTAGAGACTGTCAAGCTCCCCTCATTCTTGTTCAAAATCCTCGCTAGAGTTTCTTTCAATCCAATAACCAACAACACCAATGTTGGCTGAAGAAAATCATCACCTTCAAATTACATGGAACCTTTCCAAAGGAGCAACCAAGTCATCACTACCATCCTGAAATTGCGTCAAACTTTCAGTACCAGGTCATAAATGGAAAATTGCAAATCTAGGTATCAAGCCAGCAAAGTCTATGACACCATTTCCATTGATGTCATGTTTTATGCCTTCACCAATAAAGTAGGGGCAAAAAAAACCTTGGAAAGCTACCAAGGAATTCACCATCATTTCAAATATCTCTAGCACTCCTAAAGGTTCAAAGTCAGCAAAGACTTCCTATATAGGTCTTTTCGAGCATCTTAAAGGTTTATAACGACAAAGCTACTTAAGAGGATATTCTAGTTTCCATTCCCGAAGGTTCATAGCCATAGAGCTTCCAAGAAGGTTATTCTAATTTTCAATCCCGAAGGTCCAAAGCTGGCAGGAACTCCCAAGATGAGTCATTCAGTATCACCCTATAAGTGACCTTCTAAGTTCTTTCTCATTTCAGAATCAATAGCAAATTCCTCACCCTAAAAGTGACATTCTGAGTTCTTACTCATTTCAGAATCAAATATGGAGCCCTAGCTCATCCAAAATTCAAATCAATCTTAGTTTATAAATGAATCAAATGTAGAGCCCTAGCTCATCCAAAGATCAAATCAATCTCAGAATATTAGTGAATAAAATGCAGAGCCCTAGCTCATCCAAATTTCAAATCAATCTCAGTCTATAAGTAAATCAAATGTAGAGCCCTAGCTCATCCAAAGATCAAATCAATCTCAGATTATAAGTGAATCAAACGTAGAGCCCTAGCTCTTTCAAAGATCAAGTCAATCTCAGCCTGTAAGTGAATGCAGAGCCCTAGCTCATTCAAAGATCAAGTCAATCTCAGCCTATAAGTGAATGCAGAGCCCTAGCTCATTCAAAGATCAAGTCAATCTCAGCCTATATATGAATCCAGAGCCCTAGCTCATTCAAAAACCAAGTCAATCTCAGCCTATTAGTGAAGCAAATGAAGAGCCCTAGCTCATTCAAAGATCAAGTCAATCTTAGCCTATAAGTGAATCAAATGCAGAGCACTAGCTTATTCAGAAAAAAATCTCAGAATCTCAATCAAAAGAGCCTTAGTTCAATCAAAGAAAACACATCAAGTCTTACATCCAGACAAATCAAAGCCGAGCCCAAGCTCATGCAATCAGCCTTGTATTCACAGCCTAGCTTCATAATGCGATTGAGCTAGAGAGTAGCTTAATCCTAAGAAGAAGAAATTAGGTCTTCAACTCAGATTGTCAGAAGAATAAAACTTGGATGCTATCACATGAGATGATCGTAACCTGTGGTGTCACAAAATGGTGGAGAACAGAAGAAGAATGAACAAGAAGAAAAATAAGATGATGAATGATACGAAGGAAGAAGAAGAAGAATGAAGAAGAAGAAAGAAGAAGAAAAAGAAAAGAGAAGACGGAAGAAGAAGAATGAAGAAGAAGAGGGAAAAAAGGACATGATGAAAGAAGAAGTAGAAGAAGAATAAAGAAGAAGAAGATGACGAAGAAGTGTGCCATCGCACATTAGAAGTGCTCAAGCGCCCTTCAGACATGCACTAGTGCCCTTCAGAATTGTGCCAGTGCCCTTCAGAATTTTTTGTTTTTTTGTTGTAAATTTCTTCTTATTCTTCTTCTTCTTTTTTTTTCGTTCTTCTTCTACATCTTTTTCTTTTTTTTTTCTTTCAACTACTTTCTTCATCTTCTTCTTTTTCTTCTTCATTCTTTTTCTTTGTTCTTCATGCTTCTTCTACATTCTTCTTCTTCATTCCTCCTCTGGTGGACCTGAACCATGCAGTGTAACAGCTGGGCAGTCAAACTATTGCCCCTCTTTTTTAAAAAAAAATTTAAACTCTCAAAATCCCGCTTCCCTTACCCCTACATTATCTAATAGTTTGGGACTGTTGGAGGCTGAGGTAAATCCCAAGTGGCAGCTCGGATTACATTGTTGACATTGCACCTAGTTGTCGTAGCAGCAAAACACTATTAAAGTAGCGTATTGGGTATAATACAAAATCCTATTTTATGGTATTGCCCCGTGTTCTAGCCATCACAGTGAGTAATTGGTGAACTACGTTACATATTGTATCGTTGATGTGATTGCGTGTGTTGTGTATTTGAAGTGTGTGGATTGCAGGTCTGGGTGTACACACTTGGTAGGCCAAGCCTCTGGTATTGATACCTGTAGGTGTGTGTGGCATGGTGTGTTACACAAAATGTGTTTACAGGGCAAATGTGTGAATGACCACCTCAGTCAGCTCAAGGCAGCAAGTTGTTAACAATCAGCTCTTGGCAGCAAAGTGTGGTTGGTTTGGACAGTCTACTTAGTTGTGAGAAAGTTTTTAGTAATCACTGATTTACCCCCCCTCTCAGTGTCAGCCTGGGAATTACATTTTCTACTTCCCTCTCTGTTCCTCTCTCTCTACTTCCCTCTCTCTCTATCGTACTCTTTCTCTTCTACTTCTCTCTCTCTCTTTTTCTGTCTCTCTCCCTCTCTTTTTACTTTTCTCCCATACTTCTCTCCCACTCTCTCTCTTTACATCTCTCCCTATCTCTCTCCCTCTCTCTCACTTTCTCTGTCTCACTGTCTCTCTCTCTTTTTACTGCTCCCTCTTTCACTCTTTCTCCCTTCTCTCTCTGTCACTCCCTCTCTTTCTCTCACTCATTCTACTTCTCTCTCACTTTTTACTTCTATCTCTCTCTTTCTTTACCTCTCTCTCTCTCTTTCTCCCTCTTCTTCTTCTTTCTCTCCCTTTATACCTCTCACTCTCTTCAAATTCCCCCCTTACTTCTCTCTCTCTCCCTCATCGTCTCTCTTTCCTTCCACTTCTCTCACTCACACACTCTCTCTACATCTCTCTCTTTTTCTATTTCTCTCTCTCTCTATTTCCACTTCTCTTCCGCCCTCTCTCTCTATCACTTTTTCTCTCCATCTACATCTCTCTCTCCCCATTGCTATCTTTCTGCTTCTTTCACTCTCTACTTATCTCTCCACTTTTTACTTCTCCCTTTCTAATTCTCTCTCACTCTCACACTTTACTTTTCTCTCCCACTCTCATTCACTTTCAACTTCACTCTTCTTTTTCACTCTCTTTCTACTTGTCTCTCTCTCTCTCCCTCCCTTTTTCTCATTTTCTCTCTTTTTCTCATTTTCTCTCTCTCACTACTTCTCTTTCTTCCTCTCTCTCTCTCTCTCTCTCTCTCTTTCTACTTCTCTCCCTCTCTCTTGATCTTTCTCACTCTCTCCCATTCTACTTCCCTCTCCTTCTTTCTCTCTCTATTTTTACTTTTTATCACTCACTTTCTTTCTCTCTCTAATTTTCACTCTTTCTCTCTTCTTTCCCTCCCTCCCTTTCTTTCTACTTCTCTCTTTCCCTTTCTCTCCCTTTTTCTTGCTCTCTCTTGCTCTCTCTTTTCTTTTTTAACTTCTGTCTTACTTCCTCTCTCTCTCTCTACTTCTCTCTCTACTTCTCTCTCTCTCTTTCTACTTCTGTCTCTCTCTCGCTCTCTCTCTCTATCAACTTTTCTCTCTCTTTCTCTATCTCTCTCCCTCTGTTTCTAGTTCTCTCCCTCTCTCTCACTACATCCCACCCTCTCCCTCTCCCTCTCTCATTCTCTCTCTATCTGTCACTCTCTCTCTCCCTCTCTACTTCTCTCTATCTCTTTCTTCATTTCTGTCTCTCCCCCTGTCTCTCTCTCTCTCTTCTTTTCCTTCTCTCTCTTTCCATTCTCTCTTTTCACATTCTCTCTCTACTTTCTCTCTCTTTCTATTTCTCTCATTCACAATCTCTCTCTACTTCTCTCACAATTTATTTCTCCTGCTCTTTTAAATTTTCTCAATCACACTCTCTCTCAACGTCTCTCTCTCCCTCTCTCTCTCTCTTTTCCCCTTCTACTTGCCTCCCTCTCTCTCACACCTCCACCCCTTCTCTCTTTTTCGCTCTTTTTACTTCTCTCTCTCTCAACTTATCTCTCTCTACTTCTCTCTCTTTTTGCCACTCTGTCTTTCTTTTTACTACTCTCTCTTTCTCTCTCTCTCTTTCACTTTCTACTTCTTTCTTCTTTCTCTCTCTCTATTTCTACATATCTCTCTCATTTTTCTTTCTCTCTCTTTCTCTTTCTACTTCTCTCCCTCTCTCCCTCTTTCTTTCTCCCTCTCTCTACTTTTCTCTTTCTAAATCTCTCTTTGTACTTCTTTCTCTATAATTCTCTCTCACTTTCTATTTCTCTCACTCCCTCCCTCTATCTCTCTCACTCTTTCTCACAACTTCTCTCCCTATTTCTCTCTCTACTTATCTCTCCCAACTTCCCCCCCTCTACTTCTCTCTCTCTCTCTCTTTCACTTTTTAATTCCCACTTATTTCTCTCTCCCACTTTCTACTTGTCTCTCTCTCCCTCACTTCCTTTTTCTGTCTCTGTTTACTTCTCTCTCTCTTTCCCTCACTCTCTTTCTTTCACTGCTTTTTTTTCTCTCTCTCTCTGTCTCTCTTTCTCTTTTTCTCACTCTCTCTCTCTTTCTACGTCACTCCCCCTACCTGTCTCTCTCTTTCATACCCTTTCTCTTTTCGACTCTCTCTCTCTCTCTCTCTCTCTCTCTCTCTCTTTCTACTACTTCCTTTATACTTCTCCGTCTCTATCTCTCCCTCTTTCAACTTTTCTCTCTCTACTTCTCTTCCTTCTCTTTCCCTCTCTCTCTCCCTTTCCACTTCTCCCACAATACTTCTCTCTCTCTCTCTCTCTTTATCTCTCTCTCTTTCTACTTCTATCTCTCTCCACTTCTCCCTCTCTCTCTGTATCTCTCTATTTCTACCTCCCTCTCTCTCTCTTTAGCACACTTTATCTCTCTCTTTTCTCTTTCTCACCCTCATTCTCTCAACTTCTCTCTCTATATCTCTCTCTCCCTTTCTACTTCACTCTCTCTCCACTTCTCTCTCTCTCTCTCACTCTTCGTCTTTCTACCACTCTCTATATCTTTTTCTCTCTCTACTACTCTTATCCCTCCATTCCAACATCTCTCCCACTCTCTCTCTCTTTTTGCCTTTCTACCAATCTCTATATCTTTTTCGCTCTCTCTCTGTCTCTCTCTCTCTCTCTTTCTCTCTCCCTTTCTTTCGATTACTCTACTTCCGTCTCTCTTTCTCTCTCTCTCTCTTTATATCTCTTTGTCTCTCCACTTCTCTCTTACTCTCTCTCTCTCTCTTCTATATCTCTCTTTCGTTCAACTTCTCACTTTCCCTTTCTATATCTCTCTCTACTTCTCTCTCTCTCTCTCTCTCGCTCTTTCTCTCTCCCTTCTCTTTCTGTCTCTTACTACTGCTCTCTTTCTTTCTACTTCTCTTTCTCTCTCTTTCTCTCTCTTCTACTTCTTTCTCCACCTCTATCTCTTTCTCATTCTCCTTCTACTTCCCTCCCTCAACTTCTCTCTCTCTATCTTACTATTTCTCTCTCTTTCTACTTCTCCCTCTACCTTTTTACTTCTCTACCTCTCTACATCTCTCTCTTTCTTTTTCCCTTCTCTCTCTCTCTCTTTCTACTTATCTCTCAGTATCTCTTTATCTCACTCCCCTACTCTCTTTTTCTTCCTCTCTCATTCTACTTCCCTCTCTATACTTTTCTCTCACTATCGCTCTCTCTTTCTACTTTTCTCCCTTTACTTCTTATCTTTCCCTTTCTCGCTCTCTCTCTCTCTCTCTCTCTCTCTCTCTCTCTCTCTCTCTCTTTTTACTACCCTCTCTATACTTCACTCTCTCCCTCTCTCTCTGTTTCTTCTTTTTTTCACTCTCTATCTCACTTACTTCTCTCTCTCTTTTGATTTCTCTCACCCACACTCTCTTTACGTCTCCCTCTTTCTCTCTCACCCTCTTTGTATCTATATTTCTGTCTCTCTTTTGATTTCTCTCCCTCTTTCTCTCTTCTTTCTCTCTCTCTCTTTCTCTCTCTCTCATTCTACTTCTCTCCCTCAACTTCTCTCTCTCTCTCTCTCTCTCTCTCTCTCTCACTCTTCCTATCTCTTTCACTTTTTACTTCTCTCTTCTTTCTCTCTCAATTTGACATGCCTCTATCTTTCAGTCTTCTACTTTCTCTCTCTCTTGTTACTTCTCCTTCCCTCTCTCTACTTTTCTCTCTATCTCCCTCCCTGCCTCCGTCTTTCTCTCTTTCTACTTCTCCCTCTATACGTCTCTCTCTCTTCTCACTTCTCTCTTTATACTTCTCTCTCTCTTTCTACTTTTCTCTCTCTTTTTCTCTTTCTCAATCTCTCCATCTCCCTTTATCTCTCTTTTTCTACCTCTCTCTCTACTTATCTTCTTGTCTTGCTGTTTCTACTTCTCTCTCTCTCTCTCTCTCTCTCTCTCTCTCTTCTATTTCTCTCCATCTCTCTTATACATTTTTCTCCTCTTTCCCTCTCTCTCTCCTTCTCTCTCTCTCTCTCTTTCTCTCTCTATTTCTACTTCTCTCTCTCTCTCTCTATCTCCCTCTTCTCTCTCTTTTCTCTCCCTTTCTCTCTCTTCCTCTCTCTCTCTCTCTTTCTCTTTCTTACTCTCTCTCTCTCTCTTTCCTTCACCCCCTCTCTCTCGCTCTTTCTCTACTTCTCTCTCCCTTTCTACCTTTCAATCTCTCTCAGTCTCTCTCTTAACTTCCCTCTCTCTCTATATTTCAATCTCTCATTTCCACTTCACTCTCTCTCTCTTTCTATTTCTCTCCCTCTTTACTTCTCTATCTATTTCTCTATATTTTTCCCTCTCTCTCACAATCTCTCTCTCTCTTTTTACTTCTCTCTCTTTCTTTCTCTCACTACATTCCTCATTCCCTCACTTTTGACTTCTATCCCTCTCTTCTTCTCCCTCTCTCTCTCTTTTTCTACTTCTCTCTCTCTCTCTATCTCTCTCTACTTCTTAGCCTCTTTATCTCTCTACTTTTTTTCTCTCTCCCTTACTCTTTCTCTCTTTTTACTTCCTCTCTCTCTCTTTCTACTTATCTCTCTCAACTTCTCTCTACTCTCTCTCTCTCTTTCTACTTATCTCTCTCAACTTCCCTCTCTCAATCTTTCTCTTTTTACTACTCTCTGTCGCTTTCTCTCTTCTCTCTCTCTCTCTTTCTTTCACTTTCTACTATTTGCTTCTTTCCTTCTCACCCTTTCTACTTGTCTCTATCCCTTTTTTCTCTTTCTCTCTCACTTTCCACTTCTCTCCCTTTCCCTATCTCTCTTTCTCCCTCATTCCCTTTCTCTCTGTCCGTTTGTCTCTCTCTCTCTCTATATATACCTCTCTTTCTACTTCTCTCTCTCTATGTCTCTTTCCCTCTCCCTTTCTCTCTATCTCTCCCTTCCTACTTCTCTATGTCTTTCAACTTCTCTCTTTTTACTTTTCTCTCTCTCTTTCTCCACTCCTCCCACTCTCTCTGTATCTCCCCCTCTCTCTACCAATCTTTCTACCTCTTTCTATACTTCTCTCCCTCTCTATTTCTACTTCTCTCTCTCTCTCTCTCTCATTCTCTCTCTTTTGTTTATACTTTTATCTCTCTTTTTACATCTCTCACCCTTTCCACACTTTCACTCTCTTTCTCTCCCTCACTCTCTCTCTCTCTCTCTCTCTCACTCACTTTCTCTTTCTCTTTATAATTCTCACTCTCTACTTATCTCTCTTTCTCAGTCTACTTCTCTATCTCTCTCTCGAACTTCCTCTCTCCCTCGCTCTCTCTATTTTTACTCCTCTCTCCCTCCCTTTCTCTTTCTATCTCTCCCTCCTTTTCTTTCTTTCTCCCTCTCTATTTTTCCTTGTCTACTTCTCCCTCTCTACTTTTCTCTCTCTCACTCTCTCTCACTCTCTCTTTACTTCTCTCTCTCTATCTCTCTATCTTAATTTTTCTACTTCTCTCTCTCTCTTTCCCTATTTTTACTTTTATTTTTCCACTTCCCCATCTCTCTCTTTCTACTTCCCTGTCTCTCTATCTCTCCCTATCTCCCTCTCTCTCACATTCTTTCTGTCTTTTTATACATCTCCCTCTCTTTCCCTCACTATGTTTCTCTCTACTCTCTCTCTCTTTCTACTCTCTCTCTACTCTCTCTCTCTTTCTAGTTCTCCCTCTCTCTTTCCACTTCTCTCCCTCTATCACTTTCTCTCTACTTTTTTCTCTCTTTGTCTCTCAACTTTTCTCTATCTCTCACTCTCTCCCTCTTTTTACTTGCCTCTTTCTCTTTCACTTTTTACTTTTATCTGGTCTCTCTCTCTCCCTTTATACTTGTCTATCTTTTTTTTCTCTTTCTCTGTCTCACACTTTTTCTCTTTCTACTTATCTATCTTTTCACTCTCTCTCTCTCTTATATATAATTTTATCTCTCTTTATACTTCTCTCACCCACCCCTCTCTCTCACTCTCTTTCTCTCTATCACTCACACTTTCTCCCTCTCTTTCTCTCTCTCTCCCTCTCTAATGACTCCTCTCTCTCCTTCTTTTCTCTCTCTATCTCTCTCTCCCTTTCTCTCTCCCTCTCTTTCTTCTTCTCCACTTCTCTCTTTACATTTCTCCCTCTCACTCTCTTTATCTCTCTCTCTTTACTACTCCAACTCTCTATGTCTCTGTCTCACTTTTTCTACTTCTCTCTCTCCCTCTTTCTACTTTTACTTTTCTACTTCTCTCTCTCTCTCTTTCTACTTCTCTCTATCTCCTTCTCCCTATCACTCCCTATCTCTCTCTCTCACTTGCTCTTTCTCTTTTAACACCTCTCTCTCTTTCCATCCCTACTTTTCTCTCTCACTCTCTCTCTCTCTCTCTTTCTACTTCTGTCTCTAACTTTTCTCTATCTCTTTCTACTTCTCTTTCTCTGTATCGCTTTCTCTCTACTTCTTTCTCTCTTTTTCTATCTTTACTTCTCTCTCTCTTTTTCACTTTCTACTTTTTCTCGTCTCTCTGTCTCCCTTTATACTTGTCTCTCTCTCTTTTTCTCTTTCTCTATCTCTCTTGTTCTACTTATCTATCTTTTTTTCTCTCTCACTCTCCATCATTTTTTCTCTTTGTCTCTTTTTTTCTCTCTCTCTTTCTCTCTCTCTCTCTCTCCATCTCCTTCTTTATTTACTGCCCTCTCTCTATCTCTCCCTCCTTTTATCTCTCTCTCTCCCTTTCAACTTTTCTCTCTATGTTTCCCTTTCTATCAACTTTTCTCTCTCTCTACTTCCATCTCTCTCTATACTTCTCTGTCTCTCTCTCTCTCTTTATCTCTCTCTGTCTCTCGCTCTTTCTACTTTTCCCTCTATTTCTCCCTCTCTCTCTTTATCTTTTTCTTTCTACCTCTCTCTTTCTTTTTTTATCTCTATTTTTTTCATTCTATCTCTCTCTCTATATCTCTCTCTCTCTCTTTCTCACCCACTTCTCTCTCTCTCAATCTCTCTCCCATTCCACTTCACTCTCTCTCTCTCTCTCTGTGTCCCTCTCTCTTTATACTTATCTTTTGTTTCTCTCTTCCTACTTCACTCTTTTGACTTTATTCTCTCTCCCTCCCTTTCTCTCTCTCTCTTTCTTTTTCACTGTCTATTTCTCTCTCTCTACTTTTCTCTCTCTAAATCTCTCTCTATCTCTCATTCTATATCTCTTTCTTTCTATATCTCTCTCTTCGCTTCTCTCTCTCTATCATCTCTTTTTATATCCCTCTCTCTCTACTTCTCTCTTTCTCTCTCCCACTCTCTCTCTGACTTACAACTTCTTTCTTTCGACTTCTCTCTCTTCCACTCTCACTCCCTCTTTCCACTTTTCTCCCTCTCTCTCTTTCTACCTCTCTCATTCTCTCTCTTTCTCTCGCTTCCTCCTTCTCACTCCTCTCTATCTCTCTCTCTTTCTACTTCTATCTCTTTCTCTATCTCTCTCTACTTTCTCTCTCTCCATCTCTTCTCTCCCTTTTTCTCTCTTTCTATTTCTCTATTTCTCTCTTGCTCTCTCTCTCTCTCTTTTCATTGTCTACATCTCTCTCTCTTCTTCTCTTTCCACTTTTCTCTCTCTCTCTCTCTCTGTCTACTCTCTCACTCTCTCTCACTTTCTTCTTCTCTCTCTCTCGTTATCTTTCTCTTCCACTTCTCTCTCTCTTTCTCTATCTATCTCCCTCCCTTTCAACTTTTCTCCCAAACTTCTTTCCCACTCTATGTTTACATCTCTCCTTTTTGACTTATGTCTCTCTCTTTCTACTTTTGTCTCTCTCTCTCTCTTTTCTCTTTGTCTCTCCCTCTCTCTCTCCTTCTACTTCTCTCCCACATTCAACTTCTCTCTATTTCTCTACCTCTCTCTCTCCATCTACTTCTCTCTCTCTTCCCCTCTCTCTCTCTCTCCCTTTCTTTCTTTTATCTCTCTCTCCCTCTCTCCCTTTCCACTTATCTCCCGCCCTCTCTCTCTCTGTCTCCACTTCTCTCCTTCTCTCCCCCTTTCTCTCACACTCTCTGTCTTACTACTTCTCTCTTTCTTTCTACTTCTCTCTCTCCCTCTTTCTACTTCTCTCTCTTTCTCTCTCACTCCCTCTTTCCACTTTTCTCTCTCTCTCTCTCTTTCGCTTTCTACTTCTCTCATTCTCTCTCTTCCTCCTTCTCTCCCCTCTCTATCTCTTTCTCTTTCTACTTCTATCTCACTCTCTATCTCTCTCTACCTTCTCTCTCCCTCTCCCTCTCTTCTCTCTCTTTTTCTCTCTTTCTATTTCCCTCTCTCTCTCTCTTTCTACTCTCTCTCTCTCCCGCTTTCTTCTTCTATCTCTCTCGCTCTCTTTATCTTCCACTTCTCACTCCCTTTCTCTATCTCTCTCCCTTTCTTTCTACTTTTCCCCCAAACTTCTCTCCCACTCTCTCTCTTTACATCTCTCCCTATCTCTCTCCCTCTCTCTCTCTCACTCTCTCTGTCTCACCCTCACTCTCTCTCTTTTTACTTTTTTCTCTCTCTTTTTACTTTTCTCTCTCTTTCTACTTTTCTCTCTCTCTCTCTCTCTCTTTCTCTCTTCTCTCTCTGTCTCTCCCTCTCTCCCCCCTTTTACTTCTCTCTCACATTCTACTTCTCTCCCTTTCTCTACCTCTCTTTATCCATCTACTTCTCTCTCTCTCTTCCCCTCTCACTCTCCCTTTCTCTCTCTTTTTCTTCTTCTCTCTCCCCCTTTATACTCTCTCTCTTCAAATTCTCCCTTTACTTCCCTCTCCCTCTCCCTCTTTATCACTCTTTCATTCCACTTCTCTCACTCACACTCTCTCTCTCTACATCTCTCCCTTTCTTTCTCTCTCTCTCCTCTCTCTCTTTTTCTACTTCTCTCCCACCCTCTCTCTGTCATTATACTTGTCTCCCTATAGTTTTTTCTCTCTTTCTACATCTCTCTCTCCCTCTTGCTATCTTTTTGCTTCTCTCTCTTTACTTATCTCTCCCACTTTTTACTTCTCTATTTCCAGTTTTCTCTCTCTCTCTCTCTCTCTCTCTCTCCCACTCTTTAGTTTTCCCTCTCTCTTTCTCACTCTCCCCCCTTTCACTTTTTACTTCGCTTGGCTTTTCTATCTCTTTCTATTGTCTCTCTCTCTCCCTTTTTCTCATTTTCTCTCCCTTTTTCTCATTTATCTTTCACTCTCTCTCTCTTTCTACTTCTCTCTCTCCCTTTCTCTACCTTTCTCTCGCTCTTTCTCACTCTCTCCCATTCTACTTCTCTCTCTCTCTTTCTACTTCCCACTCCCTCTCTCTTTCTCTTTCTATTTTTATTTTTTATCTCCCTTTTTCTCTCTCTATTTTCTTTCTCCCTCTCTCTCTCTTCTCTCCCTTTCTCTCTTTCTTTCTACTTCTCTCTCTCCCTTTCTCTACCTTTCTCCCACTCTCTCTTGCTCTCTCCCTCTCTCTCTCTTTTCTTTTTCAACTTTCCTCCCTCACTTCCTTTCTCTCTCTACTTTACTCCCTTTCCCTCTCCCTCTCTCTCTCTCTCGCACTCTCTCTCTTGCTACTTCTCTCTCTATTTCTCTGTCTCTCTCCCTCTATTTCAAGTTCTCTCCCTCTCTCACTACATCTCACCCTCTCCCTCTCCCTCTTACTTTCACTCTCTCACACACTCTCTCTCTCTATTTCTACTTCTATCTCTCTCTTTTTCTCCTTTTTTGTCTCCCTCCCTCTCTCTCCCTCTCTCTTTCTCTCTCTTCTTCTCCTTCTCTCTCTCTCACTTTCTTCTTCACTCTCTCTCTCTTCACACTCTCTTTCTACTTCTATCATTCATAATCTCTCCCTACTTCTCTCACACTCTATTTCCCTCTCTTTCTTCTTCTTTCAATCACACTCTCTCTCTACGTCTCTCTCTCCCTCTTTCTCCCTTTTTCTCTCTCCTTCTACTTCTCTCCCTCTCTCTACTTTTCTCTCTCTCACATTTCTTCCCTTTCTCTCTCTTTCCCTCTCTCTCTTTTTACTTCTCTTTCTCTCAACTTCTTTCTCTATATTTTTACTTCTCTTTCTCTACTTCTCTCTCTACTTTTGTCTCTCTCTCTCTCTTTCTTTTTACTTCCCTCTCTCTTTCTCTCTCTCTCTCTCCCTCCCTCTCTCCTCTCTCTTTCACTTTCTACTTCATTTTTCTCACTCTGTTTCAACATGTCTCTCTTTTCCCTTTATCTCTCATTCTTTGTCTCTTTCTACTTCTATTTCTCTCTATCTTTCTTTCTCTCTCTCTCTACATTTCTCTTTCTATCTCTCTTTCTTTCTACTTCTCTCTCCATAATTCACTCTCTCACATTCTACTTCCCTCACAACCTCTCTCTATCTCTCTTACTCTTTCTCAACTTTACTCCCTTTTTCTCTCTCTCTCTCCACTCTCTCTCTTTATCCTGCCCACTTTTTACGTCTCTCTCTCTACTTATCTCTCCCAACTTCTCTCTATCTCTACTTTTGTCTCCCTTTTCACACCTTTCTCTACTTCTTTCTCTTTACTTCTCTCTTTACTTTTCTCTCTCTCTCTCCCTCTCTCTCTCTCTCTCTCACTCACTCTCTCACCCTTTCTTTCACTTTCCACTTCTATCTTATTTCTCTCTCCCCCTTTCTACTTGTCTCTCTCTCTCTCTCACTTTCTCTTTCTCTCTCTTTTTACTTCTCTCTCTCTTTTCCTCACTCTCTTTCTTTCACATTTTCTCTCTCTCTATCTCTCTCTTTTTCTCTCCCTATTTCTACTTCTCTCTCACTCTACTTCTCATCTCTCTCTTTCCCTCTCTCCCTTTTTACTTCTCCCTTTATATTTGTCTCTCACTCTCTCCGTTTATCTCTCTCTCTTTCTTCCTCTCACACTCTCTACTTTTCATTTCTCTCTCTCCCTTTCTACTCTTCTCTCAATACTTCTCCCTCACTCTCTCCATCCCTCTCTCTTTCTACATCTATCTCTCTCCACTTTTCCCTCTCTTCCTCTCTCTCTCTGTATCTCTCTATTTCTACCTCTCTTTTTCTCACTCTCCCTCTCTCTCTCTCTCTCTCTCTCTCTCTCTCTCTCTTTCTCTTTCTCTCCCTCTTTCTCTCTACCTCTCTCTCTATCTCTCTCTCCCTTTCTACTACACACTCTGTCTACTTCTCTCTCTCTCTCTCTTTCTACCTCTCTTATCTCTCCCTTCCTACTTCTCTCTCTCTCTCTCTCTCTCTCTCTCTCTCTCTCTCTCTCTCTCTCTCTCTTTCTCTCTCTTTCTTTCTCCATTCCTTTCTTTCTCTCACTCTCTACTTCTCCCTCTCTCACTCTCTATCTCTCTTTTTCTTTTCATTTCTCTCTCTCTTCACCTCTCTCTTACTCTCTCTCTCCCTTTCTTTATCTCTCTCTCGCTCCACTTCCCTCTCACTTTCTCTCTCTCTCTCTCTCTCTCTCTCTCTCTCTTTCTTTCTTTTTCTCTCTCCCTTCTCTTTCTCTCTCTTACTACTTTTCCCTTTCTTTCTACATCTCTTTCTCTCTCTTTTTCTCCCTTTCTACTTCTGTCTCCCCCTCTATCCCTTCCTCACTCTCCATCTACTTCTCTCCCTCAACTTTTCTCTCTCTATCTTCATATTTCTCTCTCTTTCTAATTCTCGCCCTACCTTTTTACATCACTCTCTCTCTCTACTACTCTCTCTCACTCTCTCTTTTCTTCTCTCTCATTTTCTCTCTCTTTTCCTCTTTCTCTCTCTCTCACTTTGACTTTCTACTTCCCTCTTCATTCTCTTCCCCTCTTTCTACTTGTCATTCTCTCTCTCCTTTAAATTCTCTATCTCTCTTTCCCTTCCCACTCACCCTCTCTCTCTTTCTCTCTCTCTCTGTCTCTCCCTTTGTTTCTACTTATCTCTGAATATCTCTCTATCTCACTCTCTCTCTCTTTCTCATTCCCTTCCTCATTCTCTTTCTACTTCTCTCTATAATTTTCTCTCTCTATCGCTCTCTCTTTCTACTTCTCTCCCTCTACTACTTATCTCTCCCTTTTTTCTCTCTCTACTTCTTATCTCTCCCTTTTTTCCCTCTCTCTCTCTCTTTTTCAACTACCCTCTCTTTACTTTACTCTCTCCCTCACTTTTTACTTTTTTCTCTCCCTTTCTCACTTTACTCTCTCTCTCTCTCTCTTTCAACTTCTCTCATTCACACCCTCTCTCTCTATGTCTCCCTCTTTCTCTCTCTCTCTTGGTAACCCAATTTCTCTCCCTCATTTTACCTCACTACCTCTTTCTCTCTACTTTCTCTCTCTCTCTCTCTCTCATTCTCTCTCTCATTCTACTTTTCTCCCTCAACTTCTCTCTCAATCTTTTCACTTCTTTCTCTCTTTCTACTTCTCTCTCTCTCTCTCTCTCGCTCTCTTTCTCATTATATCTCTCTCCGTCTTGCTCTATACTTCTCTCTCTCTCTCTCTCTTTCTCTCTCTCTTTCTCTCTTTCACTTTCTACTTCTCCTCTTTCTCTCTCTATTTTGACAAGTCTCTGTCTTTTACTCTTTCTCTTTCTCTCCCTCTCTTGTTACTTCTCCCTCTCTCGCTACTTTTCTCTCTCTATCTCCTTCCCTCCCTCTCTTCCTCTGTGTACTCCTCCCTCTATACGTCTCCCTTTCTCTTCTCACTTCTCTTTGTATACTTTTCTCTCTCTCTTTCTACTTTTCTCTCTCACTCTCTCCACCTCTCCCTCTCTCTCTCTAACTCTCCCTCGCTCTTTATCACTTTTTTCTACCTCCCTCTCTACTTCTCTTCCTCTCTCTGTTTCTACTTCTCTCTCTCTCTCCCTCTCTTCTATCTGTCATTCTATTTTTCCCTCCCCCTTCTCTCTCTCCCTCTATCTTTTTACTTCTTTCTCTCTTTTTACTTCTCTCTCTCTCTCGCTCTCTTTCTCTTTATCTCTCTCTCTCTCTCTCTCTCTCTCTATCTCTTCCTCTTTACTTCTCTCTCTCTTTCTCCTTCTCTTCATTCTCTCTCTATTTTTACATGCCTCTGTCTTTTACTCTTTCTCTTGTTACTTCTCCCTCTCTCTACTTTTCTCTCTCGATCTCCCTCCCTCCTGCTCTTCCTCCTTCTACATCTCCCACTATACGTCCCTCTTTCTCTTCTCACTTCTCTCTGTGTACTTCTCTCTCCTACTTTTCTCTCTCTTTCTCTCTCAACCTCTCCAACTCTCTCTCAAACTCTCCCTTTCTCTTTATCTTTCCTTTTCTACCTCTATCTACTTCTCTTCCACTCTCTCGGTTTCTACTTCTCTCTCTCTCTACCTCTCTCCCTCTCTCTCTCTCTCTTCTATTTTTACTTCAATTTCTCATTCTACTTTTCTCCCCCTCTTCTCTCACTATCTTTTTCTCTCTTTCTACTTTTCTCTCTCTACTTCTCTATCTCTCTCTCTATCTCTTTCTACTTTTCTCTCTCTTTCTAATTCTCTCTCTCCCTCATTCTCTTTCTTAGTCTCTCTCTCTCACTCTTACTTTCCCCTCTCTCTCACTCTTTCTCTACTTCTCTCTCTTTTTTTACTTTTCTCTCACTCCCTTTCCCTATCTTTACTTCCCACTCTCTTTATCTCAATCTCTATCTCACTCCCTCTTTCTACTTTTATTTTTCCACTTCTCTCTCTCACATTACTTCTCTCTCTCTTTCTCTCTATGTTTCCATATCTCCCTCACACTCTCTCTCCCTTATTTTACTTCTCTCCCTCTTTCTCTCTCTATATTTCTCTTTCTCTCTCTTTCTACTTCTCCCTCTTCTTCTCCCTCTCTCTTTTTCTACTTCTCTCTCTATCTCTCCCTCTACTTTTTTTCTCTCTCTCTTACTCTTTCTCCCTCATTTCACTTCTCTCTCTCTCTATCTCTCTCTCTCTCTCTCTCTTTCTACTTATCACTCTTAACTTTTCTCTCTCCCTTTCTCTTTTTACTTCTCTCTATCTCTTTCTCTCCCTCTCTTTCACATTCTATTTTTCTCTTCTTTCCCTCTCGCCCTTTCTACTTGTCTCTCTCTCTTTTTCTCTTTCTCTCCCACTTTCCACTTCTCTCTCTATCTTCCAATCTCTCGTTCTCCCTCATTCTTTTTCTCTCTGTCTGTTTCTCTCTCTCTCTCTCTCTCACTCACTCTCTCTTTCTACTTCTCTCTTTCACTATCTCTCTTTCTATCTCCCTTTATCCCTATCTCTCCCTTCCTACTTCTCTCTCTCTATCAACTTCTCTCTCTTTTTACATTTCTCTCTCTCATTCACCACTCCTCCCACTCTCTTGGTCTCTCCCTCTCTCTTTATCTCTCTCTTTCTACCTCTCTGTACTTTTTTCTCTCTATTTCTACTTTACTCTCCCTCTTACTCTCTCTCTCTTTTATTTATACTTTTATCTCTCTTTTTACTTGTCTCACACTCCCCTCTCTCTCACTCTCTTTCTCTCCCTCACTCACTCTTTCTCCCTCTCTCTCTCTTTCTCTCTTTCTAATTCTCACTCTACCTATCTCTCTTTCTCTCTTTACTTCTCTATCTCCCTCTCTCCCTTCTCTCTCTCTCTCTCTCTCTCTCTTTACTCCACTCTCTCCCTCTCTTTCTCTTTCCATCTCTCTCTCTCTCTTTCTTTCTCCCTCTCTCTTTTTCTATCTCTATTTCTCTCTCTCTACTTTTCTCTCTCTCACTCTCTTTCTCTCTCTCTCTTTACTTCTCTCTCTCTTTGTGTATCTCTCTGTCTTACTTTTTCTACTTTTATCTCTCTCTATCCCTCTTTCTACTTTTATTTTTCCACTTCTCTCTCCCTTTCTACTTCTCTCTCTCTCCCTTTCTCTCTATCCCTCCCTATTCCCTCTCCCCCACTCTCTCGGCCTTTATATACTTCTCTCTCTCTCTTTCCCTCACTACTTTTCTCTCCCTCTCTCACTCTTTCTACTCTCTCTCTAGTTCCCTCTCTCCCTTTCTATTTTTCTCTCTCTATCTCTTTCTTTCTACTTCTTTCTCCCTTTGTCACTTTACTTTTCTCTATCTCTTGTCTCTCTCTCTTTTTCTCTTTCTCTGTCTCCCTATTTTTACTTATCTATCTTTAACTAGCTCTCACTTTCCCACTTTTTCTTTCTCTCTGTCTCTCTCTCTCTGTCTCTCTTTCTCTCTCCATCTCTTTCTATTTACTTCTCTCTCTCTATCTCTCTCCCTCCTCTCTCTCTCTCTCTCTCTTTCTCTCTCTCCCTCCCTTTCTACTTATCTCTATACTTCCCTCTCTATCAACTTCTCTCTCTCTACTTTTGATCTCCCTCTTTCTCTCCCTCTATACTTCTCTCTCATTATCATTCTCTCCATTTATACTTCACTCTCTACTTCTCGTCTTTTTGCCTCTTTATTTCTAATCCTCTCTTTATACTTCTCTCTCTCTCTTTGTTTCTCTCTCTCTCTTTCTACCTCTCTTTCTCTCTCTCAGTGTCTCTCTCTTTCTCTTTTTTTCTCTCTCTCTCTTTCTCTCTTTCTGTTGTTCTCTATCTCTCTCTCTCTCTCTAAACTTGTCTTCTCTCTCTCTTCCTACTCTCTCTCTTTCGACTTTATTCCCTCTCTCCCTCCCTTTCTCTCTCTCTTTCTTTTTCACAATCTACTTCTCTCTATCTCTACTTTTCTCTCTCACTAATTCTCTCTCTCTCCCTCTCTTTCTATTTCTCTTTCTTTCAATATTTCTCTCTCTTCGCTTCTCTCTCTCTCAATCTATCTCTTTTTATATCCATCTCTCTCTCCACTTCTCCCATTTTCTCTCTCTCTCTCTCTCTCTCTGTCTTACCACTTCTCTCTTTCTGTCTCCTTCTTTATACTCCTCTCTTTCTCTCTCTCTCTCTCCCTCTTTTTACTTTTCTCCCTCTCTCTCTCTCTTTTTACTTCTCCCTTTCTCTCTCTTCCTCCTCTCTCATTCTCCCTCTCCCTTTTTACTTTTATCTCTCTCCCACTATCTCTCAACTTTCTCTCTCTCCCCCTCTTCTCTCTCTTTTTCTCTCATTCAATTTCTCTGTCTTGCTCTCTCTCTTTTCTTTTTCTACTTCTCTCTCTTCCTCTCTCTACTTCTCTCTCTATTGCGCTCTTTTTCTTCCGCTTCTCTCTCTCTTTCTCTCTCTCCCCCTCTCTTTTTACTTTTCTCCCATACTTCTCTCTCACTCTCTCTCTTTACATCTCTCCCTATCTCTCTCCCTCTCTCTCTTTCTCTGTCTTACTCTCTCTCACTTTTTACTTCTCTCTCTCTTTTAACTTCTCTCTCTCACATTTTACCTCTCTCTCTCTTTTAACTTCTCTCTCTCACTCTTTCTCTCTTCTCTCTCTGTCTCTCCCTCTCTCTCTCTCCTTCAACTTCTCTCTCACTATCTACTTCTATCTCGCTCACTTTCTCTACCTCTCTCCCTCCATCTACTTCTCTCTCTTCCCCTCCCTCTCTCTCTCTCACTCACTCACTCTCTCTCTTCCCCTCCCTCTCTATCTATTAACCACTCTCTCTCCCTTTATACCTCTCTCTCTCTTTAAATTCTCCATTTACTTCTTTCTCTCTCCCTCTCTATCTCTCCTTCTTTCCACTTCTCTCACTCACAATCTCTCTCAACATCTTCTCTCCTTCTCTATTTCTCCCTCTCACTATCTCTCTCTTTCCACTTCTCTCCCGCCCTCTCTCTCTGTCATTCTACTTCTCTCTATCGCTGTTTCTCTCCATCTACATATTTCTCTCCCCCTTGTAATCATTATGCTTCTCTCTCTCCTTACTTATCTGTCCCACTTTTTACTTCTCTCTTTCTAGTTCTCTCTCTGTCTCTCTCGCACTTTACTTTTCTCTCTCTCTTCCTCACATTCTACTTCACTCTTTTTTTCTCTCTTTCTACTTGTCTCTCTCTCTCCCTTTTTCTCATTTTCTCTCTCTTTTTCTCATTTTCTCTCTCTCTCATTACTTCCCTATCTTCCTCTCCCTCTCTCCCTCTCCCACTTTCTCACTCTCTCCCATTCCTCTTCTCTCTCCCACTTTCTACTTCCCTCTCCCTCTCTCTATTTTACATTTTCTCACTCTTTTTCATTCTCTCTCTCTCTCTTCTTTCCCTTTCTCTTTCTTTTGACTTCTCTCTCTCCCTTTCCCTCCCTTTCTCCCGCTCTCTCTTGCTCTCTCTCTCACTTTTTACTTCACTCTCTCTTTCGGTCCCTCTCTCTCTCTTTCTCTGTCTCTCTCCCTCTGTTTCTACTTCTCTCCCTTTCTCTCACTACATCTCAATCTCTCCCTCTCCCTCTCTCTTTCTCTCTCTGTCACTCTCTCTCTCTTTCTACTTCTCTCTATCTCTTTCTACTTTTCTGTCTCTCTCCCTCTCTTCTTCTCCTTCTCTCACTTCACTCTCTCTCCACTTTCTCTCTCTTTCTACTTCACTCATTCACAATATCTCTCTACTTCTCTCACACTCTATTTCTCCCTCTCTTTCTACTTCTCCCAATCACACTCTCTCTCTACGTCTCTCTCTCTCCCTCTCTCCCTCTTTTTCTCTCTCCTTCTACTTCTCTCCCTCTCCCTCTACTTTACTCTCTCTCACACTCCCTCCCCTTATCTTTCATTCTCTCTCTCTTTTTACTTCTCTCTCTCTCCACTTCTCTCTTTTTGTCTCCCTCTCTTTCTTTTTTACTTCTCTATCTCTCTCTCTCTCTCTCTCTTTCTTTTCTCTCTTCTCTCTTTCACTTTCTACTTCTTTCTTCTTTCTCTATCTGTTTCTACATGTCTCTCTCTTTTTTCTTTCTCACTCTATCTCTTTCTACTTCTCTCTCTCTCTTTCTTTCTCCCTCTCTCTACGTTTCTCTTTCAATCTCTCTCTCTTTCTACTTCTCTCACTATACTTCTCTTACTCCCTCTCTCTATCTCTCTCACTCTTTCTCGCAACTTCTCTCCCTATTTCTCTCTCTCTCCCCACTCAATCTCTTTTTTTCCATCCCACTTTTAACTTCTCTCTCACTCTCTCTTTCTACTTATCTCTCCCAACTTCTCTCTGTCTCTACTTCTGTCTCTCCTTTTACTTCTCTCTCTCTCTCTCCCCCTTTCGACTTGTCTCTCTCTCTCTCACTTCCTCTTTCTCTCTCTTTTTTTACTTTTCTTTTTTCTTACCCTCACTCTCTTTCTTTCACCTTTTCTTTCTCTCTGCCTCTCTCTCTCCTTTTCTCTCTCTCACTCTCTCTCTCCTTCTCTCTCTATCTGTCTCTCTCTCTCATACTCTTTCTCTCTCTCCCCTTTCCCCCTCTCTCTATTTCTCTCTCTCTCCTTCTACTTCTCTCATTATACTTCTCTCACTATCTCTCCCTCTTTCAACTTCTCTCTCTCTGCTTCTCATCTCTCTCTTTCCCTCTCTCCCTCTCTCTCTCACTTTCTACTTTTATCTCTCTCCACTTCTCCCCCTTTTTCTCTCCCTCTGTATCTCTCCATTTATACCACTCTCTCTTTTTTTAGCTCCCTTTATCTCTCTCTTTTTCCTTTCTCCCCCTCTTTCCCTTCACTTCTCTCTCTCTCTCTCTCTCTCTCTCTCTCTCTCTCTCTTTGTCTTTCTACCACTATCTATATATTTTCTTCCCTTTATCTCTCTCTCTTTCTCCCTCTTTCTCTCTACTTCTCTCTCTCTTTGTCTTTCTACCACTCTCTCTATCTTTTTCGCTCTCTCTCACTCTCTCTCTCTCTCTCTGTCTCCCTCACTCTTTCTACTTCTCTTATCTCCTTATTTCAACTTCCCTCTCTCCCTCTCTCTATCTTTCACTCTCTTTCTTTTGCTCACTCTCTACTTCCCTAACTCTCTCTCTCTAATTCTCTCTTACTCTCTCTCTCTCTCTTTCTTTCTATATCTCTCTCTTGCTTAACATATCTCTGTCTCTTTCTCTCTCTCTCTCTCTCTCTCTCTCTCTCTCTCTCCCTTCTTCTCTCTCACTTCTTCTCTCTCACTTCTCTTTCTGTCTCTTACAACTTCTCTCTTTCATTCTACTTTTCTTTCTCTCTCTTTCTAGTTCTTTCCCCCCCTCTATCCCATTGTTACTCTCTTTCTACTTCCCACCCCCAACTTCTCTCTCTCTCTATCTTTCAATTTGCTCTCTCTTTCTACTTCTCCCTCTTCCTTTTTACTTCTCTACCTCTCTACATCTCTCTCTCTATTTTCTTCTCTCTTTTTCCCTTTTCTCCCTCTCTCTCTCCCACTCTCTTTCTACTTATCTCTGAGTATCTCTCTATTGCATTGTTCCTCTCTCTTTATCTTTCTCTCTTTCTACTTCTCTCTCTATACTTTTCTCTCTCTATAGACCTCCCTTTCTACTTCTCTCCCTCTACTTCTTAATTCTCCCTTTCTCTCTCTCTCCCTCTCTCTCTCTCTCTCTCTCTCTCTCTCTCTCTTTCTTTCAACTACCTTCTCTATACTTCACTCTCTCCCTCTCTCTCTCTCTCTCTCCACTTTTTTCTCTCTTTCTCACTTTACTTCTCTCGCTCTCTTTCGACTTCTCTTACTCACTCACACTCTCTTTCTACGTCTCCTCCTTTCTCTCTCACTCCCTCTTTGTAGCACTATTCTCTCTCTTTTTATTACTCTCCCTCTTTCTCTGTACTTTCTCTCTCCCTCTCTCTCTCTCTCTTTCTCACTCTCATTTTACTTCTCTCCCTTAACTTCTCTCTCTCTATCCTTCTTTCTATCTCTTTCACTTTTACTTCTCTCTTCTTTCTCTCTCTATTTTTACATGCCTCTATCATTCGTTCTTTCTCTTTCTTTCTCTCTCTCTTGTTACTTCTCCCTCTCTCTCTACTTTTCTCTCTCTATCTCCCTCCAACCCTATGTCTCTCCCTCTTTCTAATTCTCCCTTTATACATCTCTCTCTCTTCTCACTTCTTTCCCTATACATCTCTCTGTCTCTTTCTAATTTTCTCTCCCTTTTTCTCTCCACCTCTTCTTCACCCTTGATCTCTCTTTTTCTACCTCTCTCTACTTCTCTTCCTCTCTATTTTTACTTCTCTCTCTTTCTTCCATATCTACTTCTATCTCTCGTTCTATTTTTTTCTCCCTCTTCTCTCTCTCTCTCTCTCTCTCTCTCTCTCTCTCTCTTTCTGCTTTTATCCCTCTACTACACTATCTCTCTCCCCCTCTCTCTCTTTCTCTTTCTCTTATTCTCTCTCTCTCTCTCTCTTTCTTTCCCCCTCTCACTCTCTCCTTCTTTCCCCCTCTTCTCTCTCTATTTCTCTTTTTACTTCTCTTTGTATTTTTTTCTCCTCTCTCTCTCTCTCTTTCACTTTCAACTTCTCTCTTCTTTTCCTCTCAACCTTTCTACTTGTCTCTCTCTATTTCTCTTTCTCTCTCACCTTCCACTTCTCTCTCTATTCCTATCTCTCTTTCTCCCTCATTCTCTTTCTATCTGTCTGACTCTCTCTCTCTCTCTCTCTCCCTTTTTATCTCCCTCTTTATACTTTTCTTTTTATCTATCTCACAATCTCTCCCTTTCTCTCTATCTCTCCCTCCCTACTCTCACTCAATCAGCTTCAATCTCTTTTTACTTTTCTCTCTGTCTTTTGCCACTCCTCCCATCCTCTCAGTGTCTCACTTTCTCTTTATCTCTCTCTTTCTACCTCTCTCTCTACTTCTCTCGCTCTCTATTTCCACTTCACACGCACTCTCTCTCTCTCTCTCTCTCTCTCTCTCTCTTTCACTCTTTCTAATTCTCTCTACTTATCTCTCTTTATCTCTCTACTTCTCTATCTCTCTCTCTCTCCCTTTCTCTTTCTCTTTCTTTTTGCTCCTCTCTCTCCCTCTCTTCTTTCTCTTTCTATCTCTCTCCCCCTTTCTTTCTTCCTCTCTCTTTCTCTTTTGCTACTTCTCTTCCTTTACTTTTCTCTCTCTCACCCTCTTTCTCTCTCTCTTTACTACTCTCTCTCTCTCTCTATGTCTCTGTCTCACTTTTTCTACTTCTCACACTCTCCCTCTTTCAACGTTTATTCATGCACTTCTCTCTCTCTTTTTCCCTCGCTACTTTTCTCTCTCCCTCTCTCTTTCTACTTCTTTCTCTCTCTCTCTAACTCTTTCTCTCTACTTCTTTCTCTCTTTGTCAATCTACTTCTCTCTCTCTCTTTCTCTCTCTCTCTCTCCTCTCTCTCTCTTTTTCTCTCTTTTTACTTTTCTCTCTCTCTATCTTTCACTTTCTACTTTTCTCTTATCTCTTACTCTCTCCCTTTATACTTGTCTATCTCTCTTTCTCACCTTCTCTGTCTCCCTCTTTCAACTTATCCCACTATTTCTCTCTCTCACCTTCCTCTTTTCCTTTCTCTCTACCTCTCTCTCTCGTTCTCTCTCTCTCTCTCTCTTTCTCTCTCTCTCACTCTTTATCTCTCTCCCTTTTTACTTCTCTCTCTACTTCTCGTCTCTTTCTCTCTCTCTTTTTGATCCTCTCTCTACTTCTCTATCTCTCTCTTTGACTCTTCTTCTTTCTACTTGTCTCTCTACCTTTGCCTCTATTTCTCTCACTCTGTCTCACTCTCTCCCTTTATCTTCCTCCGTCAACCTCTCCCTTTCTCATTTTACCTTTCTCTCTCTCTCTCTCTCTCTCTCTCTCTTTCTCTCTCTTTCTCACCCACTTCTCTCCCACTCTCTTTCACTTTTTACTACTCTCTCTCTCTCTCTCTCTCTCTCTCTCTCTCCACTACCCTCTCTATATTTCGCTCTCTTCCTCCTTCTCTCTTTCCTCTTTCTTCTCTCTTTCTCACTTTACTTTTCTCTCTCTCTTTTGACTTCTCACACACACACACTCTCTCTACGTCTCCTTCTTTCTCTCTCACTCCCTCCTTGTATCTCTATTTCTCTCTCTTTTTATTTCTCTCCCTCTTTCTCTCTACTTTCTCTCTCTCTTTCTCTCTCTCATTCTTCTTCTCTCTCTCTCTACCTCTTTCTATCTCTTTCACTTTTTACTTCTCTCTTCTTTCTCTCTCTATTTTTACATGTCTCTATCTTTCACTCTTTCTCTTTTGCTCTCTCTCTCTTGATACTTCTCCCTCTCCCTCTCTCTTTAACTCTCTTTTCTACCTCTCTTTACTTCTCTTCCTCTCAATTTTTACTTCTCTCTCACTCTCTCACTCTTCTATTTCTACTTCTATCTCTCGTTCTACTTTTCCCTCCCTCTTCTTTTTCTCTCTCTCTACTTTTATCTCTCTACTTAACTATCTCTCTCTACCTCTCTCTCTCTCTCTCTCTCCCTCTCTCTACTTCTCTCTCTCTCTTTCTCTTATTCTCTCTCCCTCTATCTCTCTTCTTTCCCCCTCTCTCTCTCTTTCTTTCCCCCTCTTCTCTCTCTTTTTCTCTTTTTACTTCTCTCTGTCTCTTTCTCTCCTCTCTCTCTCTCTCTCTCTCTCTCTCTCACTTCCTACTTCTCTCTTCTTTTCGTCTCAACCTTTCTACTTGTCTCTCTCTATGTTTCTCTTTCTCTCTCACTTTTTAATTCTCTCTCTCCTTTTCTATCTTGCTTTCTCCCTCAATCTCTTTCTCTCTATCTGTCTGTCCGTCTGACTCTCTCTCTCTCTCTCTCTCTCTCTCTCTCTCTCTCTCTCTCTCTCTCAGACTTTATATCTCTCTTTCTACATCTCTCTTTCTCTATATCTCTCTCTCTCTCTTTCTCTCTATCTAACCCTTCCTACTTCTCTCTCTCAATCAACTTCACTCTCTTTTTACTTTTCTCTCTCTCTTTCTCCACTCCTCCCACTCTCTCTGTCTCCCTCTCTCTTTATCTCTCTCTTTCTACTTCTCTCTCTACTCCTCTCTCTCTATTTCCATTTCACTCTCTCTCTCTCTCTCCCTCCCCTCTCTCACTCACACTTTCCCCCTCTCTTTCTCTCTCTCTCACTCTCTCTCTCACTCTCTTTCACTATTTCTACTTATCTCTCTTTCTCTCTCTACTTTTCTACCTCTCTCTCCCTTTATCTCTCTCTCTTTCTTTTTAGTCCTCTCTCTCCCTCTCTTCTTTCTCTTTCTATCTATCTCTCTCCCTTTCTTTCTCCCTCTCTCTTTCTCTTTTGCTACTTCTCATTCTCTACTTTTCTCTCTCACTCTCTTTCTCTCTCTCTTAACTACTCTCTCTCTCTCTATATATATATCTCTGTCTCACTTTTTCTACTTCTCTCTCTCTCTCCCCCTTTCTACTTTCATTTTTCCATTTCTCCCCCTTTACATCTCTCTATCTCTCCCTATCTCTCTCTCTCTCTCTCTCTCTCTTTCTCTCTCTTTTTATACTTCACTCTCTCTCTCTTTCCCTCACTACTTCCCTCTCTCTCTCTCTCTTTCTACTTCTCTCTCTCTAACTCTTTATCTCTTCTTTTTTCTCTCCTTGTCCTCTACTTCTCACTCTCTCGTTCACTCTCTTTTTACTTCTCTCTCTCTATCTTTCACTTTCTACTTTTCTCTTGTCTCTATCTCTCTCCCTTTATACTAGTCTATTTCTCCTTTTCTCTTTCTCTGTCTCTCTTTATCCACTTATCCCTCTTTCCCTCTCTCTCACTCTCCCTCTTTTCCTTTCCCTCTGCCTCTCTCTCCTTCTCTCTCTCCTTCTCACTCTCTCTCTCTCTCCATCTCTCTCTATTTGTTTCTCTCACTCTCTCTGTCTCCTCCTTTCAACTTCTCTCATTATCAACTTCACTCTCTCTCTACTCTCCATTACACTCTTTCTCTCCCTCTCTCTCTCTCTCTTTATCTCTCTCTCCCTTTTTACTTTTCTCTCCCTGTTTCTCATCTCTCTCTATCTTTCTGATCCTTTCTCCATACTTCTCTCTCTCTCTCTCTCTTTGCCTCTTTTTCTTTCTACTTCTCTCTGCCTCCCTCTCTCCCTTTCTCTCACTCTGTCTCTCCGTCTCTCTCTCTCTCCACTTTTCCCTCTATTTCTCTCACTCTGTCTCTCTATCTCTCTCTTTATTTTTCACTTTCAACCTCTCTCTTTCTCTTTTTACCTCTCTCTCTCTCTCTCTCTCTCTCTCTCTTTCTCTCTCTTTCTCACCCACTTCTTTCTCTCCCTCCCATTCTCTGTCTCTCTTTCTTTTCACCGTCTACTTCTCTCTCTCTACTTTTCTCTCACTAATCCTCTCTCTATCTCTCTTACTATATCTATCTCTCTTCGCTTCTATCTCTCTATATCCATCTCTTTTTATCTCTCTTTCTCTCTACACTTCTCTCTCTCTCTCTCTCTCTCTCTCTCTCTCTCTCTCTCTCTCTCTCTTTCCCTCTCTCTTTTTTACTTCCCTCTCTATACTTCACTTTCTCCCTCTCTTTCTACCTTTTTCTCCACCTTTCCCACTTTACTTCCCTCTCTCTCTTTCGACCTCTCTCACTCACACTCTCTTTCTACGTCTCCCTCTTTCTCTCTCTCTCTCTTTGTCTCTCTATTGCTTCTCTCTTTTTACTTCTCTCCCTCTTTCTCCCTACATTTTCTCCCTATCTCTCACTATATTTTTACTTCTTTATCTCTTTTTACTTCTCTCTCACTCCCGCTCTCTTTCTCTTTCTCTCTATTTCACATTTTACTTCTCTCTTCGTTCTCTCTCTATTTTTACATGTCTATATCTTTCACCCTTTCTATTTCTCTCTCTCACTTGTTACTTTCCCTCTCTTTCTACTTTTCTCTCGCGGTCTCCCTCCCTCCCTCTCTCTCTTTCTACTTCTCCCTCTATATGTCTCTCTCTCTCTTCTCACTTCTCTCATTATACTTCTCTCTCTTTCTACTTTTCTCTCTCTTTCTCTCTCCACCTCTCCCTCTGTTTATCACTCCCTCCTTCTTTATCTCTCTTTTTCTACCCCTCTCTCTACTTCCCTTCCTGTCTCTCTGTTTCTACTTCTCTCTCTCTCTTTCCCTCTTTCTACTTTTCTCTCTCTACTTCTCTATCTCTATCTCCCTCTCTCTATTTCTCTCCCTCTGTCTCTCTTCTTCTCTCTCTCTTTCTACTTCTCTCTCTCTTTCTCTTTCTTACTCTCTCTCTCTCTATTTCTTTCCCCTACTCTCTCTCGCTCTTTCTCTACTTCTCTGTCTATTTTTATTTTTCTCTCTCTCCCTTTCACTCTCTTTACTTCCCCCTCTCTCTATATTTCAATCTTTCATTTCCACTTCTCTCTCTCTCTCTTTCTACTTCTCCCTCCATTTACTTCTCTCTCTCTCTTTCTCTGTATTTTTCCCTCTCTTTTTTTTTACTTCTCTCTCTTTCTCTTTCTCTCACTACATTTCTCATTCTCTCTCTTTTCGACTTCTCTCTCTCTCTTATTCTCCCTCTCTCTCTCTTTTTCTACATTTCTCTCTCTATCTCTCTCTACTTCTTAGCCTCTTTATCTATCTACTTTTTTTCTCTCTCTCTCTCTTACTCTTTACCTCTCTTTTTACTTCCTCTCTCTCTCCATCTCTGACTCCCTATCTCTCTTTCCCTCTCTCCCTCTCATTCTACTTATCTCTCTCAACTTCTCTCTCTCTCTTTCTCTTTTTACTTCTCTTTGTCTCTTTCTCTCTTGTCTCTCTTTTACTTTCTACTTTTCTCTTCTTTCCTTCTTACACCCTTTCTACTTGTCTCACTATCTTTTTCTCTTTCTCTCCCACTTTCCACTTCTCTCTCTCTTTTCCAATCTCTCTTTCTTCCTCATTCTCTTTCTCTCTGTCTATTTGTCTCTCTCTCTATATCTCTCCCTACTTCTATCTTTCTCTTTCTGTATCTCTCCCTTTCTCTATCTCTCCCTTTCTACGTTTCTCTCTATCAACTTCTCTCTCTTTTTTCTTTTCTCTCTCTTTCTCCACTCCTCCCACTCTCTCTATGTCACCCTCTCTCTTAATTTCTCTTTTTACCTCTCTCTCTACTTCTCTATCTCTCTATTTCTACTTCTCTCTCTCTCTCTCTCTCTCTCTCTTATTTATACTTTTATCTCTCTTTTTACTTCTCTCACCCTCCCTCACTTTCGCTCTCTTTTTCTCCCTCACTCACTCTTTCTCCCTCTCTCTCTCTCCCTCACTCTCTCTTTTTCTCTTTCTAATTATCTCTCTCTATTTAGCTCTCCTTCTCAATCTACTTTTCTATCTCACTCCTTAACTCCCTCCCTCTCTCTCTTTTTACACCTCTTTCTCCCTCTCTTTCTCTTTCTATCTCTCTCTCTCTCTTTCTTTTTCCCTCTCTTTCTCTTTCTCTTCTTTTCTCTCTCTACTTTTCTCTCTCGTACTCTCTTTCTCTCTCCCATTACTTCTCTCTCTCTCTGTCTCTCTGTCATAAATTTTCTACTTCTCTCTCTCTGTTTCCCTCTTTCTACTTTTATTTTCCCGCTTCTCTCCCTCTCTCTTTCTACATCTCTGTCTCTCTATCTCTCCCTATCTCCCACTCTCTCTCTTTCGCTCACTACATTTCTCTCTCTCTCTCCCTTCCCTCTAGTTCCCTCTCCCTCTTTCTACTTCTCTCTCTCTATCTCTTTCTCTCTAGTTTTTTCTCTCTTTGTCTCTCTACTTCTCTCTCTCTCTCTCTCTCTCTCTCTCTCTCTCTCTCCCACCCTCTCCCCCTCTTTTTACTTCAATCTCTCTCTTTCACTTTTTACTTTTCTCTGGTCTCTCTCTCTCCCTTTATACTTGTCTCTCTCTTTTTCTCTTTCCCTGCCTCACTCTTTTTCTCTTTCTATTTATCTCTCTTTTCACTCTCTCTCTCTCTCTCTCTCTCTCTCTCTTTCTCTATTTTTTATTTATACTTTTAACTCCCCTTTCACTTCTCTCACCCTCCCCTCTCTCTCACTCTTTTTCTCTCTCACTCAGACTTTCTCCCGCTCATTCTCTCTCTCTTCTCTCTCTCTCTCTCTCTCTCTCTCTCTCTCTTTCCCTCTTTCTAATTCTCTCTCTCCATTTATCTCTCTTTCTCTCTCTACTTTTTCTCTCTCTCTCTCTCTCTCTCACACTCTTTTGACTCCTCTCCCTCCCTCTCTTCTTTCATTTTCTATCTCTCTCTCTCCCTTACTTTATCCCTCTCTTTCTCTTTCTTTACATCTCTCTCTCTACTTTTCTCTGTCTCACTCTCTTTCTCTCTCTCATTACTACTCTCTCCCTCTCTCTCTCTATGTCTGTCCCACTATTTGTACTTCTCTCTCTCCCTCTCCCTCTTTTTACTTTTATTTTTCCACTTCCCTCTCTCTCTTTCTACCTCTCTCTCTCTTTCTCTCTATCTTTCCCTATCTCTCTCTTTCTCACACTCTCTCTCTCTCTTTCCCCACTACTTTTCTCTCTCTCTTTCTACTTCACTCTCTCTCTATCTCTTTCTCTCTACTTCTTTCTCTCTTTGTCTCTCTACTTTTCTCTCTCTCTCTTTCTCTCTCTCTTTTTACTTTGGTCTCTCTCTTTCACTTTCCACTTTTCTATTGTCTCACTCCCTCCCTTTATACTTGTCTCTCTCTCTTTTCCTCCCTCCAATCTCCTTTTTCTTTCTCTTTGTCTCTCCCTTTTTCTCTCACACATTCTCTCTCGCTTTCTCTCTATCTTTCTCCTCTCTCTCTATTTACTTCTCTCTCTCTATCTCTCTCCCTCCCTCTCTCCCTCTCTCTCTTTCTCTCTCTCTCCCTTTCTATTTCTCTCTCTATACTTCTCTCTCTCAACTTTTCTCTCTCTACTTCCCACCTCTCTTTTTTTATCTCTCTCTCTCTCTCCCTTTTCACTTCCATCTTTCTACTTCTCATCTCTCTCCCTATCTCTTTCTAATCCTCTCTACACTTCTCCTCCTCTCTCTATCTCTCTCTTTCAACTTTTCCCTCTATTTCTCTCTCTCTCTCTCTCTTTATCGTTCTCTCCCTACCACTCCCTTTCTCTTTCTACCTCTCTCTTTCTCTTTCTCCCTCTCTTCTCTCTCTCTCTCTCTCTCTTTCTCTGTCTCTCTCTCTTTTCTTACCCACTTCTCTCTCACTCAATCTCTCTCCCATTCCACTTTACTCTCTCTTTCTCTCTCTTTATACTTCCCTTCTATCTCTCTCTTCCTACTTCTCTCTCTTTCGACTTTGTTCTCTCTCTCCCTCCCATTCTCTCTCTTTTCTTTTTCACTGTCTATTTCTCCCTCTAAATCTCTCTCACTCCTTCTACGTCTCTTTCTTTCTAATTTTCTCTCTCTTCGCTTCTCTCTCCATCTACCTATCTCTTTTTATATCTCTCACTCTCTCTCCACTTTTCTCTTTCTCTCTCCCTCTCTCTCTCTCTTTCTTACTACTTCTCTCTTTCTATCTACTTCTCTCTCTTTATACTTCTCTCTCTTTCTACCTTATTCGACTTCTCTCTCTTTCATTTTCACTCCCTCTTTCCACTTTTCTCCCTCTCTCTCTCTCTTTCTACTTATCTCATTCTCTCTCTTTTTCTCTCTTTCAATTTCTCTCTCCCTCTCTCTCTGTCTTGCTCTCTCTCTCTCTCTTCTCTCTCTCTCTCTCTCTTTTCTTTGTGTACTTTTCTCTCTTCCTCTCTCTCTCTACTTCTCTCTCTTTATCTCTCTCTTTCTACTCTCTCTCTCCTACTTTCTTCTTCTCTCTCTCTCGCTCACATTCTCTTTCACTTCTATCTCGCTTTCTCTATCTCTCCCTCTCTTTATACTATTCTCCCAAACATCTTTCCTACACTCTCTCTTTACGTCTCTCCCTATCTCTCTCCCTTTATCTCTCTCCTTGTCTCACTCACTCTCTCACTATTTACTTCTCTCTCTCTCTCTTTCTACTTCTCTCTCTCTCTCTCTTTGTCTCTTCTCTCTTTGTCTCTCCCTCTTCCTCACTCTCCTTCTAGTTCTCTCTCACTTTCTACTTCTCTCCCTTTCTCTACCTCTCTCCCTCCATCTACCTTTTCTCTCTCTTGCCCTCTCTCTCTCTCTCTCTTTCTCTTTCTCTCTCTTCTTCTTCTTCTTCTATCTCTCCCTTTATACCTCTCTCTCTTCAAATTCTCCCTTTACATCTTACTCTCTCTCACTCTAGATCTCTCTTTCTTTCCACTTCTCTCTCTCTCTCCCTCTTTATCATTTGACTTCTTTCCTACCCTCTCTCTCACTGTTATTCCACTTCTCTCTATCGTTTTTTCTCTCCTTCTACATCTCTCTCTCCCACTTGCTATCTTTCTGCTTCTCTCTCTCTACTTATCTCTCCCACTTATTACTTCTCTCTTTCTAGTTCCCTCTCTCTCTCGCATTCTCTCTCCCTTTCACTTTCTACTTCACCCATCTTTTCCCTCTCTTTCCCCTTGTCTCACTTTCTTCCTTTTTCTCATTTTCTCTCTCTTTTTCTCATTTTCAAGATCTGACAACTCTTTTATCTCTCTCTCTCTCTTTCTACTTCCCTCCCTTTCTCTCTCTCTCACTCTTTCTCACTCTCTCCCATTCTAATTCTCTCTCTCTTTCTACTTGCCTCTCCCTCTTTCTTTCTCTCTCTAATTTTACTTTTTATCACTCACTTTCTTTCTCTCTCTAATTTTTTCTCTCTCGCGCTCCCTTCTCTTCCTCTCTCTATTTCTTTCTACTTGTCTCTCTCCCTTTCTCTCCCTTTCTCTCACTCTCTCTTGCTCTCTCTCTTTTTTCTTTTTCAACTTCTCTCTCTCATTTCCTTTCTCTCTCTACTTCTTTCTGTCTCTCTCTCTCTCTCTCTCTCTCTCTCTCCCTATCTCACTCTCTTTATACTTTTCTCTTTCTCTTACTTTCTCTTGCTTTTTACTTCTCTCACTCTTACTCTGTCCCTCTCACTCTGTTTCTAGTTCTCTCCCTCTCTCTCACTACATCACGCCCCCTCCCTCTCCCTCTCTCTCTCTCTACTCTCTCTCCCTCTCTCTCTATCCCTCTCCCTCTTTCTACTTCTCTCTATCTCTTTCTACTTTTTTGTCTCTCTCCCTCTCTCCCTCTCTCTTTCTCTCTCTTCTTCTCCTTCTCTCTCCCTCTCTTTCTACTTCTCTCTCTCTCTCTTCACACTCTATCTCTACTTCCTCTCTTTATACTTCTCTCACACTTTATTTCTCTCTCTTTCTAGTTCTTTCAAACACACTGTCTATCTACGTATCTCTCCCTCTTTCTCCCTTTTTCTTTCTCCTTCTACTTCTCTCCCTCTACTATTCACTCTTTCACACTCCCTCCCTTTCTCTCTCTTTCTCTTTTCACTTCTCTCTCAACTTATCTCTCTATCATTTTACGTCTCTCTCTCTACTTCTCTCTCTTTTTTTGTCTTTCTCCCTTTCTTTTTACTTCCCTCTCTCTCTCTCTCTCTCTCTCTCTCTCTCTCTCTCTCTCCCTCTCTCTCTCTTCTCTCCTTCACTTTCTACTTCTTCTTTCTCTCTCTGTTTCTACTTGTCTCACTTTTTTCTTTATCTCTCTCTTTCTCTTTCTACTTCTTTCTCTCTCTCTTTTTCACTCTCTATCTCTACTTTTCTCCTACTATCTCTCTCTCTTTAAACTTCTCTCTATAATTCTCTCCCTCACTTTCTATTTCTCTCACTCCCTCTCTCTATCTCTCTCACTCTTTCTCAACTTCTCTCCCCATTTCTCTCTCTACTTCTCTCTCTCTCTCTCTTTCCACTCTCTCTCTTTTTACTTCTATCTCTATCTCTCTTTTTACTTCTCTCTCTGTCTCTCTTTTTACTTATCTCTCCCAACTTCTCTCTATCTCTACTTTTGTCTCTCATTTTACTTCTCACTCTTTGTTTTCACTTTCTACTTCTCTCATATTTTTCTCTCACCCTTTCTACATCTCTCTCTCTCTCTCTCTCACTTTCTCTTTCTCTCTATTTTTACATTTCTCTATCTTCCTGTCACCCTCTTTCTTTTACTTTTTCTTTCTCTCCCTCTGCATCTCTTTTTCTCCCCCTCTCTCTCTTTCTCTCTATCTCTCTCTCTCTCTCATACTCTTTCTCTTTCTCTAGCTCTATATCTCTCTCTCTCCCTCTCTCTTTCTACTTCTCTCTTTATAATTCTCTCTCTCTTTCTACCTCTCTCTCACTCTACTTATCATCTCTCTCTCTCCCTTTCCACTCTTCTATCTATACTTCTCTCTCACTCTCTCCATCTCTCTCTCTTTCTACATCTATCTGTTTCCACTTCACCCTCTCTTTCTCTCTCTTACTATAACTCTCTATTTCTACCTCTCTTTCTCTTTTAACCTCGCTCTCTCTCTCTCTCTCTCGCTCTTTCTCTCTTTTCTCTTTCTCTCCCTCTTTCTCTCTACTTCACTCTCTATCTCTCCCTCTCTCTCCCTTTCTACATCACTTTCTAGTTTTCTCCCTCTCTTTGTATTTCTACCACTCTCTATATCTTCTTCGCTCTCTCTCTCTTTCTACTTCTCTCATCTCTCCCTTCCTACTTTCTCTCTCACTCTCTCTCTTTCTAATTCTTTCTCCCCCTCTATCTCTTTCTCACTCTCTTTCTACTTCTCTCCCTTAACTTCTCTCTCTATCTATTCTATTTCCCATCTGTTTTTACTTATCGCCCTTCCTTTTTTCTCCTCTCTCTCTCTACTTCTCTCTTCTTCTCTCTCTTTCTCTCTCTCTCTCTTTGACTTTCTACTTTCTCCCTCTTCATTCTCCTCCCCTCTTTCTACTTGTCTTTCTCTCTCTCTCTCTTTCTCATTCTCTCTTTCCTTCTAATTCTCTATTGCGCTTTCCCTTCTCACTCTCAATTCCACTCTCTCTCTCTCCCTCTCTCTCTCTCTCTCTTTCTTCTTCTTATCTCTCAATATCTCTCTATCTCACTCTCTCTCCCACTTTCGCTTTCCCTTTATCTTTCTACTTCTCTCTCTATATTTTTCACTCACTATCGCTCTCTCTTTCTACTTATCACCCTCTACTTCTTATCTCCCCCTTTTTCTCTCTCTCTCTCTATCTCTCTCTCTCTATCTCTCTCTCTCTTTCTACTTGTCTCTCTATATCTCTCTCTCTGTCTTGCTCTTTATCTTTCTACTTCTCTTTCTCTCTTTCAACTTCTCCCTCTCTCGCTCTTTCTCACTTCGCCCTTTGTCTCTCCCTCAACTTCTACTTCTCTCTCACTTTCTACTTCCATCTCTCTCTCTTTTTCTTCCTCTCTCTCTCCATCTACTTCTCACTCTCTTACCCTCCCTCTGTCTCTTTCTCTCCGTTATTTTCTCTCTCTTTCTATATCTCTCTCTCGCTCATTGTCTCTCTCTCTCTTTCTATATCTCTCTCTTTACTTTTCTCTCTCCCTCTCTCCCCCTTTTTCTCTCCCCCTTCTCTTTCTGTCTCTTACTACTTCTCTCTTTCTTTCTACTTCTCTTTCTCTCTCTTTCTACTTCTTTCTCCCCCTCTATCTCTTTCTCACTCTCTTTCTACTTCCCTCCCTCAACTTCTCCCTCTCTATCTTTCTATTTTTCTCTCTTTCTACTTCTCCCTCTTCCCTTTTACTTCTCTACCTCCTACTTCTCTCTCTCGCTCTCTCTCTCTTTTCTTCTCTCTCTTTTTCCCCTCTCTCTCTCTCCCTTTTTACTTATCTCTCAGTATCTCTCAATCTCACTCTCCCTCTCTCTTTCTACTTCCCTCTCCATAATTTTCTCTCTCTATCGCTCCCTCTTTCTACTTCTCTCCCTCTAATTCTTATCTCTCCCTTTCTCTCTCTCTCTCTCTCTCTCTCTCTCACTCTCTCTCTTTCTACTACCTCTCTATACTTCACTCTGTCGCTCTCTCTCTCTCTCTTTCCTTTTTTCTCTCTCTTTCTCACTTTACTTCTCTCTCTCTCTTTCTACTTCTCCCACTCACTCTCTCTACGTCTCCCTCTTTCTCTCTCACTCCCTCTCCATATCTCTATTTATCTCTCCCATTTTATTTCTCTCCCTCTTTCTCTCTACTTTCTCTCTCTCAATCTCTCTTTCTCTCTATCATTCTACTTCTCTCCCATAACTTCTCTCTCTCTCTCTCTCTCTCTCTCTCTCTCTCTTTCTCTCTCACTTTCACTTTTTACTTCTCTTTTCCTTCCCTCTCGCCCTTTCTACTTCTCTCACTTTCCACTTCTCTCTCTCTCTTTTCCTATCTATCTTTCTCCCTCAATCTCTTTCTCTCTGTCTATTTGTCCCTCTCTTTCTACCTCTCTCTTTCTGCGTCTCACTTTCTCTATCACTCTTTCTCCCTCCCTTTCTCTCTATCTCTCTCTTCCTACTTTCTCTCTATCAACTTCGCTCTCTTTTCACTTTTCTCTCTTTCTTTCTCCACTCCTACCACTCTATCTGTGTCTCCCTCCCTTTATCTCTCTTTCTATGCCTCTTCCTACTTCTCTCTCTCACTATTTCTACTTCACTCTCTCTCACTCTTTTATTTATACTTTTATCTCTCTTTTTACTTCTCTCACCCTCCCTAACTTTCACTCTCTTTCTCTCCCTCACTCCTTCCCTCTCTCTCTCTCTCTCTCCCATTCTCTCACCCTCCCTTTTTCTCTTTCTAATTCTCTCTCTCAACTTATCTCTCTTTCTTTGCCTACTTCTCTATGTCCCTCTCTATCACTCTTTTTACTCCTCTCTCTCCCTCTCTTTCTCTTTCTATCTCTCTCTCTCTCTCTTTCATTCTCCCTCACTCTTTCTCTTTCTCTACTTTTCTCTCCCTACTTTTCTCTCTCACACTCTCTTTCTCTCTCTCCCTTTACTTTGCTCTCTGTATCTCACTGTCTTACTTTTTCTACATTTCTCTCTCATTCCCACTTTCTACTTTTATTTTTCCACTTCTCTCTCTCTCTTCCTACTTCTCTGTCTCTCTATCTCACCCTATCTCCCCCTCTCTCTCTCTATCCCTCACTACGTTTATCTCACTCTCTCTCTCTTTTTCTACTCTCTCTCTTTCTACTCTCTCTCTAGTTCTCTCTCTTTCTTTCTACTTCTCTCTCTCTCTATCTCTTTCTTTCTTTGTCTCTTTACTTCTCTCTCCCTCTCTATAGCTCTCCCTCTATTTACTTCTCTCTCTCTCTCTCTTTCACTTTTTACTTTTCTCTAGTGTCTCTCTCTCCCTCTATACTTCTCTCTCTCTTTTTCTCTTTCTCTATCTCACTCTTTTTCTATTTTTACTTATCTCTCTTTTCACTCACTCTCTCTCTCTCTTTTTATTTATACTTTTATCTCTCTTTTTATTTCTCTCACCTCCCCTCTCTCTCACTATTTTTTTCTCTATCACTCACACTTTCTCCCTCTCTTTCTCTCTCTCTCTCTCTCTCTCTTTCTCTCTTTCTAACTTTCTCTCTCTACTTTTTTATCGCTCTCTCCCTTTTCTCTCTCTCTCTCTCTCTCTCTTAACTTCTCTCTCTCTTCATTTTCTTTCTATCACTCTCTCTCCCTTTCTTTCTCCCTCTCTTTCTCTATCTCTACTTCTCTCGCTCTACTTTTCTCTCTCACTCTCTTTATCTCTCTCTCATTACTACACTCTCTCCCTATGTCTCTATCTCATTTTTTCCACTTCTCTCTCTCCCTCTTTCTACTTTTATTATTTGACTTCTCTCCCTTCCTACTTCTCTCTCTCTCTCTCTTTCTACTTCTCCCTCTCTATTTTTCTCTCTCTCTTTCCACTTCTCTCACTCTCTATCTCTTTCTCTCTAATTCTTTCGCTCTTTGTCTCTCTATTTCTCTCACACTCTCTCTCTCTCTTTCTCCCTCTTTGTACTTCCGTCTCACTCTTTCACTTTCTACTTTTCTCTTGTCTCTCTCTCTTGCCCTTTATAACTCTCACTCTTCTTCTCTTTCTCTATCTCTCTCTTTCTACTTATCTCTCTTTTGCCCTCTCTCACTCTTCTTATTTTTCTTTCTCTTTGTCTCTCTCTCTTTCTCTCTCTCTCTCCATCTCTCTCTCTCTCTTTATTTACATCTCTCTCTATCTCTCTCCCTCCCTCTCTCTCTCTCTCTTTCTCTCTCTCACTCCCTTTATACCGCTCCCTTTATCAAAATTTCTCTCTCTCTACTTTCCATCTCTCTCTTTCTCTCTCTCTACACTTCTCTCTCTCCCTTTATCTCTCTCTCCCTTTTCACTTCTCTCTCTCTACTTCTCATATCTTTATTTCTCTCTTTCTCATCCTCACTCTATACTTCTTTCTCTCTCTCTCTCTATCTGTCTGTCTTTTTACTTTTCCCTCTATTTCTCTCTCTATCTCTGTCTCTCTCCTTACCATTCTCTTTCTACCTTTCTCTTTCTCTTTTTACCACCCTTTCTCTCTCTCTCGCTTTCTCTCTCTCTCCTTCTCTCTCTCTCTCTTTCTCTCTCTTTATACTTCTCTTCTGTCTCAATCTTCCCAATTCTCTCTCTTTCGACTTTATTCTCTCTCTCCCTCCTTTTCTCTCTCTTTCTTTTTCACTAACTATTTCTCTCTCTACTTTTCTCTCTCTAAATCTCTCTCTATCTCTCTTTCTATATCTCTCTCTTCGCTTCTCTCTATCTATATTTCTCATTTTATATATCTCTCTCTCTCTCCAGCTCTATCTTTCTCTCTTCGTCTCTCTCTCTCTCTGTCTTACTACTTCTCTCTTTCGTTCTACTTCTCTTGTCTCTGTCGCTCTCGCTCTCTCTCTCTCCCTCTTTCAACTTCTCTCTCTTTCATTCCCACTCCTTCTTTCCACTTGTCTCCTTCTCTCTCTCTTTCTACTTCTCTCATTCTCTCTTTTTCTCTCTCCTCCTCTTCTCACCCTCTCTATCTCTCTCTCTTTCTACTTCTACTTCTATCTCTATCTATATCTCTCTCTACTGCCTCTCTCTCCCTCTTTTCTCTCTCTTTTTCACTATATCTATTTCTCACTCCCTCTCTCTGTCTTGCTCTTTCTCTCTCTCTCTCTCTCTCTCACTTTCTCTCTCTCTCCCTCTCTCTCTCTCTCTCTCTTTCTTTTTAGTCTAATTTTCTCTCTCTTCATCTCTCACTCTCTACTTCTCTCTCTCTTGCTCTCTTTCTCTACCACTTCTCCCTCTCTTTCTCTATCTCTCTCCCTCTCTTTCTACTTTTCTCCCAAACTTCTTTCCCACTCTCTCTTTACATCTCTCCCTCTCTCTCTCTTTTTACTTCTCTCTCTCTCTTTTTACTTCTCTCTCTCTTTTTACTCTCTCTCTCACATTCTCTCTTCTCTATTTGTCTCTCCCTCTCTCTCTCTCTCCTTTTACTTCCCTCCCACTTTCTACTTCTCTCTCTTGCTCTACCTCTCTCTCTCTCCATCTACTTCTATCTATCTTCCCCTCTCTCTCTCTTTCTCTCTTCTTCTTCTCTCTCTCTCCCTTTGTACCTCTCTCTCCTCAAATTCTCCCTTTACTTCTCTCTCTCTCGCTCTTTATCTCTATTTGTTTCCACTTCTCTGACTCACCCTCTCATTCTACATCTTTCTTTTTCTCTCTCTCTCTCCCTTTTTCTCTTTCCACTTATCTCCTGCCCTCTCTCTCTCTCATTCTACTTTTCTATCTATCCCTTTTCCTCTCCTTCCATCTCTCTCTCTCCCTCTTGCTATCTTTCTGCTTCTCTCACTATGTATCTCTCCCACTTTTTACTTCTCTCTTTCTAGTTCATTCTCTCTCTCTCTCACTCACTCTCTCTCCCTATTACTTTCTACTTCACTCCTCTTTTTTTCTCTCTTTTTCTACTTGTCTCTACTCTTTCTCTCTATTTTTCTCATTTTCTCTCTCTCACAACTTCTTTATCTCTCTCTCTCTCTCTCTCTCTCTCCTCTCTCTCTCTTTCTCTCTCTCTCTTTCTACGTCTCTCCCTTTTACTCTCTCTCTTACTCTTCTCATTCCCTCCCATTCTACTTATCTCTCTCTCTTTCTACTTCCCTCTCCCTCCCTCTTTCTCTCTCTATTTTTACATTTTATCACTCTTTTTCTTTCTCTCTCTAATTTTCTCTTTGTCTCTCTTATCTCCCTCTCTCTCTTTCTTTCTACTTCAGTCTTTCCTTTTCTCTCCCATTCTCTCACTCTCTCTTTTCTTTTTTAGCTTCTCTCTCTCACTTACTTTCTCTCTCTACTTCTTTCTCTCTCTCTGTCTCTCTCTCTCTTTCTACTACTCTCTCTCTCTCTTGCTCTCTCTCTCTTTCTACTTCTCACTCACCTTCTCTGACTCTCTCCCTGTGTTTCTAGATCTCTCCCTCTCTCTCACTACATCACACCCTCTCCCTCTCCCTCTCTCTTTCTCTCTCTCTCTCATTCTCTATCTCCCTCTTTCTACTTCTCTCTCCCCCTCTTTCTACTTCCCTCCCTATCACACTCTCTCTCCCTTTCTTATTCTCTCTCTCTCTCTCTTCACACTCTCTCTCTACTTCCACTCTTTCTGCTTCTCTTAATCACAATCTCTCTCTACTTCTCTCACACTCTATTTCTCTCTCTCTTTCTATATCTCTCAATCACACTCTCTCTACGTCTCTCTCTCCATCTTTCTCTCTTTTTATCTCTCCTTCTACTTCTCTCCCTCTCTCTCTACTTTTCACTCTCTTTCTCACTCCCTTTTACTTCCCTCTCTCTCTCAATTTCTCTCTCTATCTTTTTACTTCTCTCTCTCTACTCCTCTCTCTTTTTTTGTCTCTCTCTCTTTCTTTTTACTTCCCTCTCTCTTTCCCTCTCTCTCTCTCTCTCTTCTCTCTTTCACTTTCTACTTCTTTTTTCTCTCTATGTTTCTACTTGTCTCTCTTTTTTCTTTATCTCTCTCTCTTTCTCTCTTTCTACTTCTATCTCTCTCTTTCTCTCTTTCTCTCTTTCTCTCTTTCTTTCTTTCTCTCTACTTTTCGCTTTCTATCTCTCTCTCTTTCTACTCTTCTCTCTTTAATTCTCTCTCTCACATTCCATTTCTCTCACTCCCTCTCCCAATCTCTCTCTCTTTCTCAACTTCTCTCCCTATTTCTCTCTCTACTTCTCTCTCTCTCTCTCTCTCTCTCTCTCTCTCTCTCTCTCTCTCTCTTTTTCCTTCCCATTTTTTAGATCCCTCTCCATCTTTTTTCTTACCTCTCCCAACTTCTCTCTAACTCTACTCCTGTTTCCCATTTTACTTCTCTCTCTCTCTCTCTCTTTCTTTTCACTTTTTCCCTCTCTCTCTCTTACTCAATCTCTCCCTCTCTCTCTCTTTCACTTTCTACTTCTCTCTTATTTCTCTCTCTCACTCACTCTCTCGTCTCTCACTCTCTCTCACTTTCTCTTTCTCTCTCTTTTTACTTTTCCGTCTCTTTCCCTCACTCTTTTTCTCTTACTTTTTCTTTCTCTCCCTTTGCCTCTCTCTTTTTATCTCTCTCTCTCTTACTACTACTCTCTCCCTATCTCTCTCTCTCTCATACACTTACACTTCTCTCTCTCTCTCTCTACCTCTCTCTCTTTATCTCTCTATCTTTCTACCTCTCTCTACTTCTCATCTCTCTATCTCCCATTCCACTCTTCTCTTGATACTTCTCTCTCACTATCTCCATCTCTCTCTCTTTCAACATCTATCTCTCTCTACATCTCGCTTTCTTTCTCTCTCTCGCTGTATCTCTCTATTTCTACCCCTTTTTCTCTTTTAACCTCTATTTCTCTCTCTCTCTTTTCTCTTTCTCTCCCTCTTTCCCTATACTTCTCTCTCTTTCCCTCACTACATTTCTCTCTCTCTCTCTACTTCTCTCTCTCTCTTATTCTCTCTCTCTCTTGTTCTCTCTATCTCTTTCTTTCAACTTCTTTCTCTCTTTGTCTCTCTACTTTTATCTCTCTCTCTCTCTTCCTCTCTCTCTTTTTACTTTCGTCTCTCTTTTTTTCACTACTACTTTTCTCTTGTCTCTCTCTCTCCCTTTATACTTGTCTCTCTCTTTTTTTCTCTTCCCCCCTCTCTCGTTCTGCTTATCTCTCTTTTCCTCTCTCTCACTCTCCTTCTTTTTCTTTCTCTTTGTCTCTCTCTCTTTTACTCTCTACGTTTCTCTCTCTCTCCATCTCTCTCTATTTAGTTTTCTCTCTCTCTCTATCTCTCTCCCTGTCTCTCTTTCTCTCTTTCTCTCTCTCTCTCTGTACTTTTCTCTCTCTCTTTTTTTATCTCTCTCTCCCTTTTCACTTCTCTCTTTCTACTTCTCATCTCTTCCTTTCTTTATCGTTCTCTTTCTACCTCTGTCTTTCTCTTTCTACCTCTCTTTCTCTCTCTCTCTCTCTCTCTCTCTCTCTCTCTCTCTCCCACTCTTTTTCATTGAAGGAGCAATAGCACATTTTCCACCATTTTATGAAAATATGGTTCACGATGATCTCATGCAGTTAGCATCCATATTTTATTTTTCTGACAATCTGAGTTGCAGACCTAACACTCAAGCTCAGTCGCATCTTCTAGAAATAGAGGGAAACCAAATGTGATTGAGCTAGACAGTAGCTTAATCCTAAGAAGAAGGAGTTGGGTCTTCAACCAACTCAGATTGTCAGAAGAATAAAACTTGGCTACTAACACATGAGTTGATCGTAACCCATAGTGTCATAAAAAGGTAGAAAACAAAAGAAAAATGAACAAGAAGAAAAAAAATAAGAAGATGAATGAGACGAAGAAAGAAGAAGAAGAAAGTAGAAGAAAAAGGAAAAAGAAGAAGGAAGAAGAAGAATGAAGAAGAAAAGGAAAAAGAGGACATGATGAAAGAAGAAGTAGTAGAAGAATAAAGAAGAAGAAGAAGATGAAGAAGTGCGATAGCGCCCTTTAGAAGTGCGCCTGCGCCCTTCAGAAGTGCGCCCGCGAACTTCTACATTTTTTTTTGTGGTAAATTTCTTCTTATTTTTCTTCTTTCTTTTTTCGTTCTTCTTCTACTTCTTCTTCTTTTTTTTTCTTTCTACTTCATTCAACTACTTTCTTCATCTTCTTCTTTTTCTTCTTCATTCTTTTTCTTTGTTCTTCATTCTTCTTCTACATTCTTCTTCTTCCTTCTTCTTCTTCTATGTTCTTCTTTCTCATTCTTTTCTTCTTCTTCTTCATTCTTCATTCTTCATTCTTCTTCTTTCTTCCTCATTCTTCTTCTACATTCTTCTTCTTCAATCTTCATTTTCTTCTTCTTTACTTCAACTTCATTCTTCTTCTTTCATTTCTTCTTCTTCTTCACTCTTCTTCTTTTTCTTCTTTTTCATCTTCTTCGGCTTTCTTCTTCATTATTTTTCTTCTTTCTCTTCCTCTTTCTTCTTTATTCTTTTTCTTTCTTCTTCTTCGTTCTTCTTGTTTCCTCCTCTTCTTCTTCTTCTTCTTCTTCTAGTTCATTCAAAGAGCACGAGAACATTTTACACCATTTTACAACAGTATGGTACACGATCATCTCATGTAGTTAGCATCTATATTTAATTCTTCTGACAATCTGAGTTGCAGACCCTACACTCAAGCTCAATCGCATCTTTTAGAAACAGAGGGAATCCAAATGTGATTGAGCTAGAGAGTAGCTTAATCCTAAGAAGAAGGAGTTGGGTCTTCAATTCAGATTGTCAGAAGAATAAAACTTGGGATGCCAACACATGAGATGATCGTAATGTATAGTGTCACAAAAAGGTGAAAAACAAAAGAAGAATGAACAAGAAGGAAATTAAGAAGATGAATGAGACGAAGAAAGAAGAAGAAAAAAGAAGAATAAAAAGGAAAAGGAAGACGAAAGAAGAAGAATGAAAATCAAAAGAAAAAAAGGACACGATGAAAGAAGAAGTAGTTGAAGAAGAAAGAAGGAGAAGAAGATGAAGAAGTGCGCCAGCGCCCTTCATAATTTTTTTTTTGTGGTAAATTACTTCTTATTATTCTTCATTCTTTTTCGTTCTTCTTCTACTTCTTTTTCTTCTTTCTTTTTTTTTTTCAACTACTTTCTTCGACTTCTTCTTTTTCTTCATCATTCTTTTTCTTTGTTAATCATGCTTCTTCTACATTCTTCTTCTTCATTCTTCTTCTTCTATGTTCTTCTTTCTCTTTTTTTTTTCTTCATTCTTCTTCTTCATTCTTCATTCTTCATTCTTCTTCTTTGTTCCTCATTCTTCTTCTACATTCTTCTTCTTCAATCTTCATCTTCTTCTTCTTTTTCTTCATCTTCATTCTTCTTCCTTCTTTTACTTCTTCTTCTTCATTCTTTATTCTTCTTCGGTTTCTTCTACTTCGTCATTCTTCTTCATTATTTTTCTTTTTTCTCTGCCTTTTTCTTCTTCATTCTTCTTCTTTCTTCGTCTTCATTCTTCTTGTTTCCTCCTCCTCTTCTTCTTTTTTTTCTTTTTCATTCAAAGAACAAGGGCACATTTTGCACCATTTTATGACAATATGGTTCATGATCATCTCATGTAGTTAGCATCCATATTTTTAATCTTCTAACAATCTAAGTTGCAGACCCTACACTCAAGCTCAATCGCATCTTCTAGAAACAGATGGAATCCAAATGCGATTGAGCTAGAGAGTGGCTTAATCCTAAGAAAAAGGAGTTGGGTCTTCAACTCAGATTGTCGGAAGAATAATACTTAGATGCTAACACATGAGATGATCATAACCCATAGTGTCACAAAAAGGTGAAAAATAGAAGAAGATTGAACAAGAAGAAAAATAAGAAGATAAATGAAACGAAGAAAGAAGAAGAAGAATAAAGAAGAAGAAAGAAAAAGAAAAAGGAAAAAGAAGACGAAAGTAGAAGAATGAAGAAGAAAAGGAAAAAAAAGGCCATGGTGAAAGAAGAAGTTGCTGAAGAATAAAGAAGAAGAAGAAGATGAAGAAGTGCACCAGCGATCTTTAGAAATGCATTGGCGCCCTTCAGAAATGTGCCAGTGCCCTTCAGAATTTTTTTTTGTGCTAAATTTCTTCTTATTTTTCTTCTTTCTTTTTCGTTCTTCTTCTACTGCTTCTTCTTCTTTCTTTTTCTTTCAACTACTTTCTTCATCTTCTTATTTTTCTTCTTCAATCTATTTCTTTGTTCCTCGTGCTTCTTCTACATTCTTCTTCTTCATTCTTCTTCTTCTATGTTCATCTTTCTCATTTTTTTTCTTCATTCTTCTTCTTCATTCTTCATTCTTCATTTTTCTTCTTTGTTCCTCATTCTTCATCTACATTCTTCTTCTTCAATCTTCATCTTCGTCTTCTTTTTCTTCATCTTCATTCTTCTTCTTTCATTTTCTTCTTCTTCTTCATTCTTCTTTGTTTTCATCTTCTTCGTCATTCTTCTTCATTAATTTTCTTTTTTCTCTTCCTCTTTCTTCTTCATTCCTCTACTTTCTTCGTCTTCATTCTTCTTGTTTCCTCCTCCTCTTATTCTTCTCTTCTTCTTCTTTTTCATTCAAAGAGCAAGAGCACATTTTGCACCATTTTTTTACAATATGGTTCACGATCATCTCATGCAGTTAGCATCCATATTTTATTCTTCTGACAATCTGAGTTACAGACCTTACACTCTAGCTCAATCGCATCTTCTAGGAACAGAGGGAATCCAAATGCGATCGAGCTAGAGAGTAGCTTAATCCTAAGAAGAAGGAGTTAGGTCTTCAACTCAGATTGTCCGAAGAAAAATACATGGATGCTAACACACGAGATGATCGTAACCCATTGTGTCACAAAAAGGTGAAAAACAGAAGAAGAATGAAAAAGAAGAAAAATAAGAAGATGAATGAGACGAAGAAAGAAGAAAAAAAATGAAGAAGAAAAATGAAGAAGAAAAATGAAGAAGAAAAGGGAAAAAGAAGACGAAAGAAGAAGAATGAAGTAGAAAAGGAAAAAAAAAAGACATGATAAAAGAAGATGTAGAAGAAAAATAAAGAAGAAGAAGAAGATGAAGAAGTGCAGCGCCCTTTAGAAGTGCGCTAACGCCCTTCAGAAGTGCGCCAGCGCCTTTGAGAAGTGGCCAGCGCCGTTCAGAATTTTCTTTTGTGGTAAATATCTTCTTATTCTTCTTCTTCCTTTTTCGTTCTTCTTCAACTTCTTCTTCTTCTTTCCTTTTCTTTCAACTACTTTCTTCATCTTATTCTTTTTCTTCTTCATTCTTTTTCTTTGTTCTTCATGCTTCTTCTACATTCTTCTTCTTCATTCTTCTTCTTCATTCTTCATTCTTCTACATTGTTCCTCATTCTTCTTCTTCAATCATCATCTTCTTCTTCTTCTTCATTTCCTTCATCATCATTCTTCTTCTTTCTTTTTCTTCTTGTTCTTCATTCTTCTTCTTTTTCTTCTTCTTCATCATTCTTCTTCATTATTTTTCTTTTCTCACTTCCTCTTTTTCTTCATTCTTCTTCTTTCTTCATCTTCATTCTTCTTGTTTCCTCCTCTTCTTTTTCTTCTTATTCTTTTTCATTCAAAGAGCAAGAGCACATTTTGCACCATATTATGACAATATGATTCACGATCATCTCATGCTGTTAGCATCCATATTTTATTCTTCTGACATTCGGAGTTGCAGACCCTACAATCAAGGCCAATCGCATCTTCTAGAAACAGAGGGAACCCAAATGCAATTGAGCTAGAGAGTAGTTTAATCCTTAGAAGAAGGAGTTGGGTCTTCAACTCAGATTTTTAGAAGAATAAAACTTGGACGCTAACACATGAGATGATCGTAACCCGTAGTGTCACAAAAAGGTGAAAAACAGAAGAAGAATGAACAAGAAGAAAAATAAGAAGATGAATGAGACGAAGAAATAAGGGGAAGAATGAAGAAGAAGAAAGAAGAAGTAAAAGGTAAAAGAAGATGAAAGAAGAAGAATTTAGAAGAAAAGGAAAAAAGGACATGATGAATGAAGAAGTAGAAGAAAAATAAAGAAGAAGAAGAAGATGAAGAAGTGTGCCAGCGCCCTTGAAAAGTGCACTAGCGCCATTCAGAAGTGCGCCAGCACCCTTCATAATTTTTTTTTGGGGTAAATATCTTCTTATTCTTCTCCTTTCTTTTTCATTCTTCTTATACTTCTTCTTCTTCTTTCTTTTTTGTTCTTCTTCTTTCTTTTTCTTTCAACAACTTTCTTCATCTTCTTCTTTTTCTTCTACATTCTTTTTCTTTGTATGTCATGCTTCTTCTACATTCTTCTTCTTCAATCTTCTTCTTCTACATTCTTCTTTCTCATTTTTTTTTCTTCATTTTTCTTCTTCATTATTCATTCTTCATTCTTCTTCTTTGTTCCTGATTCTTCTTCTGCATTCTTCTTCCTCAATCTTCATCTTCTTCTTCTTTTTCTTCATCTTCATTCTTCTTCTTTCTTTTTCTTCTTCTTCTTCATTCTTCTTCTTTTTCTTCTTCTTCTTCATTCTCCTTCATTATTTTTCTTCATTCTATTCCACTTTCTTCTTCATTCTTCTTCTTTCTCCATCTTCATTCTTCTTGTTTCCTCCTCTTCTTCTTCTTCTTCTTCTTTTTCATTCAAAAAGCACGAGCACATTTTGCACCATTTTATGACAATAGTGTTCACGATCATCTCAAGAAATTAGCATCCATATTTTATTCTTCTGACAATCTGAGTTGTAGACCCAACACTCTAGCTCAATCACATCTTTTAGAAACTGATGGAATCCAAATGCGATTGAGCCAGAGAGTGGCTTAATCCTAAGAAGAAGGAGTTAGGTCATCAACTCAGATTGTCAGAAGAATAATACTTGGATGCTAACACATGAGATGATCATAACCCATAGTGTCACAAAAAGGTGAAAAATAGAAGAAGAATGGACAAGAAGAACAATAAGAAGATGAATGAGACGAAGAAAGAAGAAGAAGAATGAAGAAGAAGAAAGAAGAAGAAAAAGGAAAAAGAAGACGGAGGAAGAAGAATGAAGAAGAAAAGGAAAAAAAGGCCATGGTTAAAAAAGAAGTTGCAGAAGAATAAAGAAGAAGAAGAACATGAAGGAGTGCACCAGCGCTCTTTAGAAGTGCGCTGGCACCCTTTAGAAGTGTGCCAATGACCTTTATAAATTTTTTTTTGTGGTAAATTTCTTCTTCTTTCATTTTCATTCTTCTTTCACTTCTTCTTCTTCTTTCTTTTTCTTTCAACTACTTTCTTCATCTTCTTATTTTTCATCATCATTCTACTTCTTTGTTCCTCATGCTTCTTCAACATTCTTCTTCTTTATTCTTCTTCTTCTATGTTCTTCTTTCTCATTTTTTTTCTTCCTTCTTCTTCTTCATTCTTCATTCTTCATTTTTCTTCTTTGTTCCTTATTCTTCATCTACATTCTTCTTCTTCAATCTTCATCTTCTTCTTCTTTTTCTTCATCTTCATTCTTCTTCTTTCTTTTTCTTCTTCATCTTCATTCTTCTTCGTTTCCTTCTTCTTCGCCATTCTTCTTCATTATTTTTCTTTTTTCTCTTCCTCTTTCTTCTTCATTCTTCTTCTTTCTTCATCTTCATTCTTCTTGTTTCCTCCCCCTCTTCTTCTTCTTCTTCTTCTTTTTCAATCAAAGAGACAGAGCATATTTTGCACCATTTTATGACAATATGGTTCACGATCATCTCATGCTGTTAGAATCCATATTTTATTCTTCTGACAATCTGAGTTGCAGACTCTACACTAAAGCTCAATCGCATCTTCTAGGAATAGAGGGAATCCAAATGCGATTGAGCTAGAGAGTAGCTTAATCCTAAGAAGAAGGAGTTGGGTCTTCAACTCTGATTGTCAGATGAATAATACTTGGATGCTAACACATGAGATGATCGTAACCCATTGTGTCACAAAAGGGTGAAAAATAGAAGAAGAATGAACAAGAAGAAAAATTAAAAGATGAATGAGGCGAAGAAAAAAGATGACGAATGAAGAAGAAGAAAGAAGAAGAAAAAGGAAAAAGAAGACGGAAGAAGAAGAATGAAGAAGAAAAGGAAAAAAAGGACATGATGAAAGAGGATGTAGAAGAAGAATAAAGGAGAAGAAGTAGATGAAGAAGTGCAGCGCCCTTTAGAAGGGAGCTAGCGTCCTTCAGAAGTGCGCCAGCGCCTTTGAGAAGTGCGCCAGCGCCGTTCAGAATTTTTTTTTGTGGTAAATATCTTCTTATTCTTCTTCTTTCTTTTTCATTCTTCTTCTACTTCTTCTTCTTCTTTCTTTTTCTTTCGACTACTTTCTTCATCTTATTATTTTTCTTGTTCATTTTTTTCCTTGTTCTTTATGCTTCTTCTACATTCTTCTTCTTCATTCTTCTTCTTCTATGTTCTTCTTTCTCATTTTTTTCTTCATTCTTCTTCTTAATTCTTCATTCTTCTTCTTTGTTCCTCATTCTTCTTCTTCAATCTTCATCTTCTTCTTCTTCTTCTCTTCCTTCATCTTAATTCTTCTTTTTTCTTTTTCTTCTTGTTCTTCATTTTTCTTCTTTTTATTCTTCTTCGTCATTCTTCTTCATTATTTTTCTTTTTTCTCTTCCTCTTTCTTCTTCATTCTTCTTCTTTCTTCATCTTCATTGTTCTTGTTTCCTCCTCCTCTTTTTCTTCTTCTTCTTTTTCATTTAAAGAGCAATAGCACGTTTTGCACCATTTTATGACATTATGGTTCACGATCATCTCATGCTGTTAGCGTCCATATTTTATTCTTCTGACATTCTGAGTTGCAGACCCTACACACAAGGTCAATTGCATTTTCTAGAAACAGAGGGAATCCAAATGCTATTGATCTAGAGAATAGCTTAATCCTAAGAAGAAGGAGTTGAGTCTTTAACTCAGATTTTCAGAAGAATAAAACTTGGATGCTAACACATGAGATGAACAAAACCCATAGTGTCACAAAAAGGTGAAAAACAGAAGAAGAATGAACAAGATGAAAAACAAGAAGATGAATGAGACGAAGAAAGAAGGGGAAGAATGAGGAAGAAGAAAGAAGAAGAAAAAGGAAAAAGAAGATGGAAGAAGAAGAATGAAGAAGAAAAGGAAAAAATGAAATGATGAAAGAAGAAGTAGAAGAAGAATAAAAAAGAAGAAGAAGATGAAGAAGTGCGCCAGCGCCCTTGAGAAATGCACCAGCGCCCTTCATAATTTTTTTTTGTGGTAAATATCTTCTTATTCTTTTTCTTTCTTTTTCGTTCTTCTAGTACTTCTTCTTCTTCTTTCTTTTATGTTCTTCTTGTTTCTTTTCTTTCAACAAGTTTCTTCTTCTTCTTCTTTTTCTTCTACATTCTTTTTCTTTGTACTTCATGCTTCTTCTACATTCTTCTTCTTCATTCTTCTTCCTCTATGTTCTTTTTTCTCATTTTTTTCTTCATTTTTCTTCTTCATTCTTCATTCTTCATTCTTATTCTTTGTTCCTCATTCTTCTTCTTCATTCTTCTTCTTCAATCATCATCTTCTTCTTCTTTTTCTCCATCTTCATTTTTCTTCTTTCTTTTTCTTCTTCTTCTTCATTCTTCATCATTTCCTTCTTCTTTGTCATTCTCCTTCATTATTTTTCATCTTTCTCTACCTCTTTCTTCTTCATTCTGCTTCTTTCTTCAGCTTCATTTTTCTTGTTTCCTCTTTTTCTTCTTCTTATTCTTGTTTTTCATTCAAAGAACACAAGCACATTTTGCACCATTTTATGACAATATGGTTCACGATCATCTCAAGCAATTAGCATCCATATTTTATTCTTCTGACAATCTGAGTTGCAGACCCTACACTCATGCTCAATCGCCTCTTCTAGAAACAGAGGGAATCCAAATTCGATTGAGCTATAGAGTACCTTAATCCTTAGAAGAAGGGCTTGGGTCTTCAACCAACTCAGATTGTTAGAAGAATAAAACTTGGATGCTAACACATGAGTGGATCGTAACCCATAGTGTCACAAAAAGGTGGAAAACTAATGAAGAATGAACAAAAAGAAAAAATTAGAAGATGAATGAGACGAAGAAAGATGAAGAAGAATGAAGAAGAAGAAAGTTGAAGAAAAAGGAAAAAGAAGATGGAAGAAGAAGAATGAAGAAGAAAATGAAAAAAAAAACATGATGAAAGAAGAAGTAGAAGAAGAATAAATAAGAAGAAGAAGATGAAGAAGTGCGCCAGTACCCTTTAGAATTGCCCTCGCACCCCTCAGAAGTGTGCCAGCGCCTTTCATTAGTGCGCCAGCACCCTTCAAAAAAATTTTTTGTGGTAAATTTCTTCTTATTCTTCTTCTTTCTTTTTCGTTCTTCTTCTACTTCTTCTTCTTCTTTCTTTTTCTTTCAACTACTTTCTTAATCTTGTTCTTTTTCTTCTTCATTCTTTTTTTTTTTTGGGTAAATAGATAATTTTTAGTAAAACCCAAGGAAAGGAGCAAAATACAACCTGCACAGTAGGACACAACTCTAGGTCCAAAGATCAAAACGAACTATACAACCAAAACCCAAGAAAAGAAATCCGATACTATCCCGACCGACAACCCAACTAATGGACATCAATGCTCCACTTTGCCCAAAGAAATGACTCTAATAAATTTTTCGGCCCCTAAAACTGAATAGTAGAGATTTTCTCTTTAACCTCATGAATGATATCTCTAGCTAGAACTTCTTTCGTCTTCTTCTTACAAGTAAAAATCCTGGTATTGCGTTCCTTCCATATATTGTAGACCATGGCATTGTACATGATTTTTGGGACACAAGATATATCCTTTCCTTATGATGTGATTCTGGCTAAGCGAGGGACTTCAATATCACAGGAAGACGTTCTTTTCAATCTCGGCTTGCATTTGACCATGCAGACCTCCCAAATGAAGTTAGAGTACTCACACTCAAAAAACAGATGGTTTTTACTATCCCTCCCATTCTCACATAAGTAGCAATGAGAAGGGATGGCTATGTTCCTGATTTGTAATTTCTCAGCTGTGGGAAGAGCATCCAAACAAGCTCTCCAAGAGACAAAAGAGTGTTTGGGAATATTTGTGAACCAAATAGCCTTTGCCCATGGCATTACGGGGCCACGGTTTATGCCTGAATCCCAAGCATCTTTGATAGAGAACTCCTTCCTAGTGCCATTTGATGTAATCCACTGAATTTTATCATCCCTATTTGAAGGGCGCCACTGGTGGTGATTTAGCTCCTCCAAAATGGATCTGAAACTTTGGATGTCACTATGGGGGCAAGCTTTCCAAGAGTCTCCATCCCCGTAATCACTAACTTTAGCCATTTTTATCTCCAAAGAAATAAAAGACTCGGCATTTTCAATCCTTTTCCATAACGTCTCTCCACCTAACCATGGATCCAGCCGAAATAACGTATTCTCCCCCGAGCCCAAGGAGTAATCCACTTTCCTTTTCATTCTTTCCTTGTAATTTAGATGATTTCTCCATATCCATGAGAAGTTTTTGGAGGTTTTCACTGTCCACACCGAATCTTTTTTGATATACTTTCTCTTAGCCCACTGCACCCAAAGATTCTTTTTGTTTGTTATGATGTTCCATAAGTGCTTCATTGCTCCCGTATCACACATGTCCTTCACTCTTCTGATGCCAAGGCCCCCTTCATTTTTTCGAAGGCAGATCTTAGACCAACTGATATAATGGATCTTCTTCTTGAGATCAGGGCCTGACCATAGAAATTTTTGCCAACAAGGATTCTATGCCTAAACAAGTCTTCCTAGGAAGCCCAAATAATCATTCCCAATAGATGTAGCTACCTTGAAAGACCGAGGAAATAAGTTGGTGACGACCAGCAAAAGAGAGAAATCTGCACCTCCATCCTTCAATTTTCATTATGATCTTCTGAGTGATGGGCTCACAGTCTCTGGAAGATAAACTAGCTTGAACTAGCGGGATGCCAAAATAAGAAATGGGGAGAGATCCTTCCAAAAATCCAGAAGCCGAAATAATCTGATCCCTGACAAAATCATCAATCCCTCCCATGATGATAGAGGATTTTCTTGAATTCACCACGAGCCCTGATAAAGAGGAGAAAGACTGGAGAATACCAAGAACACCAGAAATTGATCCAAGCTCTGCCTTTACAAATATCATAAGATCATCTGCAAACATAAGGTGCAAGATGGAAAGAGCCTTACATCTTTGAGGGATAGCAATAGCTCGATGCTTGACTGCATCATCCAACAATATAGATAAGGGCTCCATACGAAGAGTGAAGAGATAAGGAGATAGGGGATCTCCTTGCCTATTCCCTCTCTGACCTCTGAAATAGCATACAGAACTTCCATTAACCAGAACTAAAAACATGGGGGTGTGAATACAAGCACTTATCCACCTCAACATCATATTTGGAAATCCCAATTTCAATAGAACTCTCATCAGGTAATATCGGTCTAAAGAGTCATAGGCTTTATGAAGATCTACCTTGAGAACAGCAATGGGAGGGCTAGATGATCTTTCAATACCTCTAATCACATCATGGCAGAGAAGAATGTTATCTGCAATGTTCCTTCCCTTTATGAAAGCCGATTGATTCCCCGTAACCAAGGAGTTGATACACTATTGCACTCTGTTAGCCAAAATCTTAGCAATAAATTTGTATAAGACATTGCACAGGGCAATAGGTCTAAAATCAGCAAAAGAATTTGGGCATTCACCTTTGGGATCAAGCATAGGAAAGTACTATTCACCTCTCTAGGCATGTAAGGATTATTGAAAAACCATTGGATAGCATAAGTTACCTCTCCACCCACGATATTCCAGCAAGCTTTGAAAAAGGTGGCATTGAAACCATTCGGCACCGGGGCTTTGTTTCCATCAAACGAGAATATAGTTTTTTGATCTCTTATTCCAAGATAGGCTGCTGAATTAGGTCCTTTTGATCATCTGATAGAGTTCTAGGCAGGTTTAATTGCTGGATCCCAGAATCAATTAAGTCAGTATCTCAATTCCCAGAAAAGAGATTTCTGAAGAACTGCTCCGCTTCATTCTTGATACTAGTAGGATCATCTAATATTTCACCTTGACCATTTGAAATAGAGGTAAAAGAATTTATGTAGTGATGGCTCTTCACATTTTGATGGAAAAACTTGTTATTCTTATCTCCCAGTCTGAGCTAGTTAATCCTTGCTTTTTGCTTCAAGAAGCTTTCCTCTCTGTCTAAAGCACAAATAAGATTTTTCCTTGTATCCTTTTCCATATTAGCCAACCCCTCATCTGAAGGATTAAGGGAAAGATCATATCAGATATCAGCCAAATCCACCTAAGCACTACGAACTGCCTCGAAAATATCTCCAAAGCTTTCCTTATTCCAGCTTTTCAGGACAAGCTTAACAGTTTTCAATTTGGCTGCAACTACACAGAGGGGGGATAGATTACTTATAATGGGATTTGCCCAAGCCTTTTCAAAGATCGCAAGAAAATTAGGTCTGTCCACCCAAGCATTAATAAACCTGAATGGTTTGGGACCAAAATTCTTCTCTTTTTTTATCTTCACCAAAATTGGACAATGGTCGAAGACACTAGGATCAAGGAAAACTGCTTCCGAGTTCTGATATTGAGCTATCCATTCTTTTTCTTTGTTCTTAATGCTTCTTCTACATTCTTCTTCTTCAGTCGTCTTCTTCTATGTTATTCTTTCCCATTTTTTTCTTCATTCTTCTTCTTCATTCTTCATTCTTCATTCTTCTTCTTTGTTCCTCTTTCTTCTTCTACATTCTTCTTCTTCAATCTTCATCTTCTTCAACTTCTTCTTCGTCTTCATTCTTCTTCTTTCTTTTTCTTCTTCTTCTTCATTCTTCTTCTTCGTCATTCTTCTTCATTATTTTTCCTCTTTCTCTTCCTCTTTCTTTTTCATTCTTCTTCTTTCTTCATCTTCATTCTTCTTGTTTCCTCTTCTTGTTCTTCTTCTTCTTCTTCTATTTCTTCAAAGAGCACGAGCACATTTTGCATCATTTTATGACAATATGGTTCACGATCATCTCATGTAGTTAGGATCCATATTTTATTCTTCTAACAATCTGAGTTGCAGACCCTACACTCAAGCTCAATCGTATCTTCTAGAAACAGAGGAAATCCAAATGCGATTGAGCAAGAGAGTAGCTTAATCCTAAGAAGAACGAGTTAAATCTTCAACTCAGATTGTCAGAAGAATAAAACTTGGATGCTAACACATGAGATGATCGTAACCCATAGTGTCACAAAAAAGTGGGAAACAAAAGAAGAATGAACAAGAAGAAAAATAAGAAGATGAATGAGACGAAGAAAGAAAAAGAAGAATGAAGAAGAAGAAATAAGTAGCAAAAGGAAAAAGAAAATGGAAGAATAAGAATGATGAAGAAAAGGAAAAAAAGGACATGATGAATGAAGAAGTGGAAGAAGAATAAAGAAGAAGAAGAAGATCAAGAAGTGCGCTAGTGCCCTTTAGAAGTGCGCCAGCGAACATCTACATTTACTTTTTTTTTGTGGTAAATTTCTTCTTATTATTCTTCTTTCTTTTTCGTTCTTCTTCTACTTCTTCTTCTTCTTTCTTTTTCTTTCTTCTTCTTTCAACTACTTTCTTCATCTTCTTCTTTTTCTTTGTTCTTCATGCTTCTTCTACATTCTTCTTCGTCATTCTTCTTCTTCTATGTTCCTCTTTCTCATTTTTTTTTCATTCTTCTTCTTCATTCTTTATTCTTCATTCTTCTTCTTTGTTCCTCATTCTTCTTCTACAATCTTCTTCTTCAATCTTCATTTTGTACTTCTTTTTCTTCATCTTCATTCTACTGAACACAAGCACATTTTGCACCATTTTATGACAGTATGGTCCACGATCATCTCATGCAATTATCATCCATATTTTATTCTTCTGACAATTTGAGTTGCAGACCCTACACTCAAGCTCAATTGCATCTTCAAGAAATAGAGGGAATTTAAATGCGATTGAGCTAGAGAGTATCTTAATCCTAAGAAGAAGGAGTTGGGTCTTCAACTCAGATTGTCAGAAGAATAAAACATTGATGCTAACACATGAGATGATCGTAACCCATAGTGTCACAAAAAGGTGGAAAATAGAAGAAGAATGAACAAGAAGAAAAATATGAAGTTGAATGAGAAGAAGAAAGAAGAAGAAAGAAGAAGAAAAAGGAAAAAGAAGACGGAAGAAGAATAATGAAGTGGAAAAGGAAAAAAAGGAAGTGATGAAAGAAGAAGTGGAAGAAGAATAAAGAAAAAGAAGAAGATGAAGAAGTGCGCCAGCGCCCTTCAGAAGTGCGGCAGTGCCCTACAAAATTTTTTTTTTGTTTTAAATTTCTTCTTATTCTTCCTCATTCTTTTTCATTCTTCTTCTACTTCTTCTTCTACTATTTTTTTCTTTCAACTACTGTCTTCATCTTCTTCTTTTTCTTCTTCATTCTTTTTCTTTGTTCTTTACCCTTCTTCTACATTCTTCTTGTTCATTCTTCATCTTCTATGTTCTTATTTTTCATTCCTTTCTTCATTCTTCTTCTTTATTCTTCATTCTTCATTCTTCTTCTTTGTTTCTCATTCTTCTTCTACATTCTTCTTCTTCATCATCTTCTTCTTCTTTTTCTTCATCTTTATTCTTTTTCTTTCTTTTTCTTCTTCTTCATTATTCTTCTTCTTTTTCTTCTATTTCTTCTTTTTCTTCTTTTTCTTCTTCTTCGTCTTTCTCCTTCATTATTTTTCTTCTTTCTCTTCCTCTTTCTTCTTCATTCTTTTTCTTTCTTCATCTTCATTCTTCTTGTTTCCTTCTATTATTCTTCTTCCTCTTCTTTTTCATTCAAAGAGCACGAGCACTTTTAAACCATTTTATGACAATATGATACACGAACATCTCATGCAATTAGCATCCATATTTTATTCTTCTGACAATCTGAGTTGCAGACCCAACACTCAAGCTCAATCGCATCTTCTAGAAACAGAGGGAATCCAAATGCGATTGAGCTAGAGAGTAGCTTAATCCTAAGAAGAAGGAGTTGGGTCTTCGACTCAGATTGTCAGATGAATAAAACTTGGATGCTAACACATGAGATGTTCTTGACCCAAAGTTTCAAACAAAAGGTGGAGAACAAAAGAAAAATGAAGAAGAAGAAAAATAAGAAGCTGAATGAGATGAAAAAAGAAGAAGAAAAAGGAAAAAGAAAAAAAAAAGAAGAAGAATGAAGAGGAAAAGGAAAATAAGGACATGATGAAAGAAGAAGTAGTAGAAGAATAAAGAACAATAAAGAAGAAGATGAAGAAGTGCGCCAGCACCCTATACAAGTGTGCCAGCGCCCTTCAGAAGTGCGCCAGCGAACTTTTACTTTTTTTTTTTTGGTGAATTTCATCATATTTTTCTTCTTTCTTTTTCGTTCTACTTCTACTTCTTCTTCTTCTTTCTTTTTCTATCTTCTTCTTTCAACTACTTTCTTCATCTTCTTCTTTTTCTTCTTCACATCTTCATTCTTCTTCTTTCTTTTTCTTCTTCTTCTTCATTATTCATTTTTTCATCTTTTTCTTCTTCTTCGTCTTTCTTCTTCATTATTTTTCTTCATTCTCTTCCTCTTTCTTCTTCATTCTTCTTCTTTCTTCATCTTCATTCTTCTTGTTTCCTCCTCTTCTTCTTTTTCTTCTTCTTTTTCATTCAAAGAGCACAAGCACATTTTGCACCATTTTATGACAATACGGTTCACGATCATCTCATGCAGTTAGCATCCATATTTTTTTCTGACAATCTGAGTTGCAGACCCTACACTCAACCTCAATCGCATCTTCTATAAACAGAGGGAATCCAAATGCGATTGAGCTAGAGAGTAGCTTAATCTTAAGAATAAGGAGTTGGGTCTTCAACCCAGATTGTCAGAGGAATAAAATTTCAATGCTAACACATGATGTAAGACCCGCACGCCACGAACCCGGCCTAACCTTTTATTTCATGTCGGGACCCATCTACATATCATGGTCGAGCCATGTGGACCAAGTGTGTGAAGAAACCCAAGACCCAATATGAAAATTTACCCAAAAACAGTCAAAATGAGGGTAGGGTCGCAGGTTTTAACAGGCAGGTCCGACCCTCCCATCGACACTCACCATCGACCCTCAACCATGGGTCGCAGGGTCTATGAGTTGTCCGACCCTCCCATCGACCCTCACCATCGACCCTCGACATTCGGGAAAAACAGCACGAACCGAAAATTGAGAAACCTTCCTAATTTTAATTGGAACCTTTCCTAAACTCAATGGGACTTATTTTGGGAGATTTTACACTATAAATAGGATGTCCCTAAGCCTCTTTCACTCCTTTTAAAACCCTAATTGGATTGAGAGAAAGAGAAGAGAAGGAAGAGAAGAAGAGAAGGAAAACTTGAAGAAAAGGCTAAGGAATAAGAGAAAATTCAGAGGAACTCTGAATCTCAGCAAAACTAAGGTATGGATACATTCCCCATGATTTATTTAAGACTTTAGAATGGTTTATGGAGAGGATATGACTTAGAAGAAACCCAAATCATCCATCCATGGTTAGGTTTTCATGGAAAACCATAAAGGAGATCATTAAAACCATGTAGGTGAATAAAGTATAGTTCTAAACCATAGAACATGTATAGAATGGATTGTGGAAATAAGCCATAGGACCCAACCATGAAAGAGAGAATGAAATCTGATATTTTCGACTCAAACCATGGAGGGTCGCACCTAGGGTCGATGGCAGATCCGACCCTAGCATCGACCCTCAGTGTTCGGGAAGTTCAGATTAGGGGGAGGGTCGCACCCAGGGTCGATCATGACTCCGACCCTACCTCCGACCCTCAGTTAACAGAATGGTTTTTAAATTTTGAATAAATTCTAATTACATTCTATCGACATTGTTAGGTCTTCTAGCAATATAATAACATTATAAAGGTGATTCTAAAGCTTGGAAGAGGATCTATTAACAAGCTAAGGTGAGGGAACAAGACCCAAACTAACTAGTTAATAATAGACTGTTTTATTTCTTGAGTCCAATGCCATATTGATTCCATGCGTGTATGCTTGTATGTGCATTTAACATGTCATCCAATATTTCTATTATTTGTTCATGCATACTTACTTTATTGTTTATAACATGGTGATGATGATGATGATAGGAATAGGCATGTGAATGTTTGTGTTTGGCTAGTGTATATGGTGCGGGTTGGGATGGTATCAACCGGTACAACTATGACCGTTCTTCATGGGGTGTATATTGTGCCATGGTCTATTCAAGTCATGTCCACTAAGCAAGTGTTAGTGTGCTTGATGCGAGGGGAGCATCAGGGGGAGGACGTGGCATTGTGGTTCAGCCTGGTCACCAGACTCTAGCTCTATCTCTACTCAAGTCTTGTCCACTAACATCGTCGTATCGCCATTACCTTAGCGGAACTAATATGTCATAGGGTATCAGGGGGGACGTGGCATTGTGGTTCAGCCTGGTCACCAGACCCTAGCTCTATCTCTATGGATGTATTGAGGGATGCTGGGGTGAGGCCTTGGATACATTGTTTGACATTAGGATTGGTTAGTTGCGAGCCCAGTTTGCAAGCCCTCGCCAACAGGGGCTTTCGTGTTGGTATGGGCAACCGGTACAGCCATCCCGTTTTCATGGGGTGTATATTGTCCATGGTGGGTGAATGTGGGGTAACAGTGCCGTTTTCATTGGGCGTTTCCACACACTCGTGTATAGAGGTGCGGCGGCCACCTATCCTTTCTATAGCACATTGCAAACTTTACACCAGACCAAAGATATGAATTGATTGCATGCATATGTATTGTTGCATTGTTTTGTTTGCTCACTGAGACGTGATGTGTGCTCACCCTTTCGAATTCGAATACTTTTAGTTGATGATGCAGGTACCACCGTTGAAGATTACATGAACGCTCCTGTGTACGGGCATGTGGCGACAATGGAAGCTGAAGACATAGTGGATACGCATGACTCCTCTTGCGAGTGCAACTCATGCGTATTCGATTAGATTTTGTTTTATTTATTTGGATTTAGTAAAGACATGTATTCGATATTTTATTTATGTCTCGGTTGAAACAACATAATTGGATATTTTATTTATGAGTATCACAGTTAGAATTTCTCAGTTCATTATCTGTAAGACTTCCGCTATTTATTTTATTACCTCTGATTAATGTGGAATGTGTTTTGGTTTATCATATGTGGGATAGCCTATTGTGAGATCCTGGTTGAACCATTGGTTTGTTGACGGTTCATCACAGCATTCTGGTTAGACCAAAATTGGGGTGTGATAACTTGGTATCAGAGCATCTCGTAGGCCTTACCCATTAAACCTGAATACTTCCACTGGAGTCCATGAACTGAGTTAGGATAAATTAAAAACTTTAATACAAACAAACTATAAGCACCTTTGTTGGTTGAGACAGAAATTAAACAAGACGATAATGTACATATAATAGGTGGAACTATATATATACACTCACACAGAAAGAGAAGACCAAAAAATTATCCTAATGAACAAACCATTTAGGGTATTATCTATAATTTGGGTAGTTATCCAAGTATACAAGGATATAGTACAGTAGCAAGAAGGGAGCTTCTGTAAAACAGAAAAATTAAAGGTCGAGTTGGTACTCACAAGATGTGGAACTCGATGTAAGATAGAGGAAGAAGGAAAATGGCTAGTAATGCCAAAACCCCTGTAGAGATAAAGGAAAAGATCTCGGGCTAAATCCAAACAGAGATAAGAGGATAATGGCCATGTAAATAGATATGTTTATATAGGATGCGGTGCATTATTGATTTACTCTTATGATTATAGGGGATGCACATACCAGATTTTAAATTCGTGTGTCTTGACAGGATACCTTCTTGATTTAACCTGTCAATTGGAGTTATAGATATTGTTTCTTTAGTATTAGTCCTGATTATACCAATCTGAACCATTCTTATGATCGACAATATGATCAGAGATATGAACTGAATGAATAGTTAAATGTTTAATCGTGTTGAGCGTACATCTTCTGATTTATACCTGATTTATTGATGTACGAAATCTTTCTCCTGATTTATACCTGATTTATTGATGTATGAAAGCTTCTCCAGATTTACTCTTGTAGTGCCTTGACCAATGGCATTATATACTTGGGAAAAATGGATGATTTCCCAGGGTCGGATACTGAGGGTCGGATACCCATCGACCCCCACCATCGACCCTGCTTAGAAAAGACAGTATTTTTCACTGAATGATCTGAAATATTTGAAAATACCACTGGTTAGTGTATCCAAATATGAGAATGAAGTATATATTGATTGCCTCACGTGTTCTATGACTTTTCAGACACTACACCACCAGAATATGAAATGGTTGGGCGAAGAGGGAACAGATGCGGATGTAACCAAATCCCACCACCACCATCGGTAGATGAAACCAGTCATGAAATTCCTGAAGTACCAGAGAATCCAAACGTGGTACCGCCAGGAGCTAATGGCCAGCCAAATCCTACAAACTTGCCAGCCCCACCTATAGATTTAGTCACAATCGTAATGAACTTGGCACAACAACTGCAACAAATACAACAGGTGCAAACTAATATGCAAGCTGCCATAGGCATGGTTTTTCCAGCTGCACATACGACACAGATGCCAGCTGGACAGGCAAGCACAATACCAGGGGGAAATAATGCAGTACCCCATGCACCTCAAACACCAGTCATGCAAGCTCCAGTGCAGAACCCTGAGATAGCTCAAGGTGGATATCAGTACCAACCACCTATGTATGGGGCCTATGCTCCATATCAGCTAGACCGCTCCAGACTGGTCGGGCATTTTCTTAAGATGAAGCCCAAAGAATTCGATGGTAAGCAAGCAGATCCTTTGTGGCCGGCACACTGGATTGACGAAATAGAAAGAAATTTTATGATGATGAGCGTAAATGAGGAGGAGAAAGTGTTGTGTGCCATATTTATGCCCAGGAACGATGCACACCATTGGTGGAAGTCTACCAGGACATATCTATTAACCAAACATGCCCACTTGACCTGGGATATATACAAAGAGGTATTCTTTGAGAAATACTTCCCTAGAAGTTTCAGAGATTCTATGGAGAGAGAGTTCCTGAGTTTATATCAGGGGGAGATGACTGTCGACGCATATCAACAGCGTTATGAGGAGCTATTTTTCTTTGCACCAGTCAGTATGCAAGAGGAGGATACGAAAACCCGAAGGTTCGTCATGGGACTTAGGGGAAGCATACGCGAACATGTTTTGGGACTGGAGAAGAAAATCTACAATGAAGCTGTACAAATTGCTCGAGTGATAGAGTCGAGCCAGAAAGAGAGCTATTTTACTCAAAATAGGGGAATCAAAAGGCCAAATGAAAATTTTTACAACGGAGGGAACACCAAGGTATTCCAACCCTTTAGTACCCAGGGCTTCAATGCTGCAACCAAAACCATTTAAGCAACTCCATGGCAACCAAAGCAAAATGGTGAGGGGATCAGATGTTTTAACTGCAACCAAGTAGGGCATGTCTCAAGAGAGTGTACTAAGCCCAGAAAATAACTACAGCAAGGAAGAGTTTATGCTGTTTCAGCCAAGGATGCTGCCGCATCGTCTGATGTGGTCACAGGTATGACCTGAACCTATCATTTTATGTTACATTGCATGAGCATATAGACTAAATTAAAATAAATCACAGGTATCGTACCTAGTAATGGCATTCCTACCAAAGTGCTCCTTGATTATGGAGCTGCTCAACCTTTTATATCTATGTCATTTGGAAGGAAACTAAATATACCCCTTAAGTCTTTAGATTTCAAACTGCTTATACGATCGCCGATGGGAATTATGAAGTCCAAGGAAGGACCCAGTATAAATGCTACCTTATGTTTTGCAGCAATAGATTCAGATTTAGAAGGAGAGTAACATATAATAGAAACTCGTGATGATCCAATTAAGCAAGAATTTATGGATGAATTTATGGAGCAATAGTTCGACGGTTGCGCTTGTGGCATTAAAGATCATCTCTGAATTGATGGATGAAGTAGAAGTGGTAATGTTGTTAGGCCTGTATATAGGAACAGTGTAAGCAGACTTAGAAAAGGAAGACCAAACCCTGACTTTTGTTTTGGGAATGGAACTACAGTATCGTGAACTATGTCAATGATTTGCCACTGACTCCCAAATCGGTTGACATGGTTGGGTGGTTGTTGATTGTCTTATGAAAATAGCTCATTCCATTGCTATACGACCTCGGTATGCTTTGGAGTGGCTAAATAAGCTATATGTAGATAATATTTCCAGAATGAATGGTATGCATGAGAGCTTAGTGTCGGTCATAGGCTCATGCTTTATTTCAAAGTTTTGGGAGGATCTACAGAAGATAATGGGAACAAAGTTGAGGTTTAGTACTGCACTTTACCTCAAACCGACGGACAGTCAGAGCGGACTATACAGATCCTAAAAGATATGCTTTGAGCTTGTAAAATTGATTTCAAGGAACTTGAGTTGAGAAGTTAAAATGAATTGAAGTTGCTATTAATTTACCATGTAAATGTTACCTATGAAGCAGATACGAAAGAAATGTCAAATTCCTTTCTTTTGGAATGTAGTTAGTGAATGAAGAGTTTTAAGGCCTAAGTCAATTACAGAAAACTGTCGAGTGGCAGACAAGATCAAAGAAAAAGGCGCCAAGACAGCTCAGGATTGTCAGGGGAGACACCAAGACCTTGAGTTCGCCATAAGTGACAAAGTGTTCTTGAAGATATCATTTATGCGTAGTTTGAAACGATTAGACAAGAAGGGAAAGTAATAATTTATATATGTGTTGGATCTTATAAACTTTGGAGAGACATAGAAAAGTTGCATATCAATTAGCGTTACCGCTATCCATGTCTAGTGTGCATGATGTATTTCGTGTGTCTCTATTGAAGATGTACATTGGAGATCCTTATCAAAAGTATTGACCACGGAATCACTGGATTAAATAGGAGATTTAACTATTGAAGTGGTACCAACCTAGTTCACTAGTTGAAAGGTACAACACCTTAAAAGCTTGGTATCAATTATACGAAGATAATCTGACGAAGACAATACGTGGAGAAGAGTGCATAGGAGGAAGAAGATGCAATGCGGAAATAGAATTCCCACCTATTGACTTCGAAGTAAATTAAAAATTTTGAGGACAAAATTTATTTTAAGGATGGGGGAGTTGTAAGATTCGTTCAAATTTTGAGGACAAAATTCATTTAAGGATGGGGGAGTTGTAAGATCCGTACTTTCAAATTTCGAGGACAAAATTTCTTTTAAGGGTGGTGGAGTTGTAAGACCCGCACGCCACGAACCCGGCCTAACCTTATATTTCATGTCGGGACCCGTCTACATATCATGGTCGAGCCATGTGGACCAAGTGTGTGAAGAAACCCAAGACCCAATATGAAAATTTATCCAAAAACAGTCAAAATGAGGGTAGGGTCGCAGGTTTTAACAGGCAGGTCCAACCCTCCCATCGACCCTCACCATCGACCCTCAACCATGGGTCGCAAGGTCTATGAGTCGTCCGACCCTCCCATCGACCCTCACCATCGACCCTCGACATTCGGGAAAAACAACACGAACCGAAAATTGAGAAACCTTCTTAATTTCAATTGGAACATTTCCTAAACTCAATGGGACTTATTTTGGGAGATTTTACACTATAAATAGGATATCCCTAAGCCTCTTTCACTCCTTTTAAAACCCTAATTGGATTGAGAGAAAGAGAAGAGAAGGAAGAGAAGAAGAGAAGGAAAACTTGAAGAAAAAGCTAAGGAAGAAGAGAAAATTCAGAGGAACTCTGAATCTCAGCAAAACTAAGGTATGGATACATTCCCCATGATTTATTTAAGACCTTAGAATGGTTTATAAAGAGGATATGACTTAGAAGAAACCCAAATCATCCATCCATGGTTAGGTTTTCATGGAAAACCATGGAGGAGATCATTAAAACCATGTAGGTGAATAAAGTATAGTTCTAAACCATAGAACATGTATAGAATGGATTGTGGAAATAAGCCATAGGACCCAACCATGAAAGAGAGAATGAAATCTGATATTTTCGACTCAAACCATGGAGGGTCGCACCTAGGGTCGATGGCAGATCCAACCCTAGCATCGACCCTCAGTGTTCGGGAAGTTCAGATTAGGGGGAGGGTCACACCCAGGGTCGATCATGACTCCGACCCTACCTCCGACCCTCAGTTAACAGAATGGTTTTTAAATTCCGAATAAATTCTAATTAAATTCTATCGACATTGTTAGGTCTTCTAGCAATATAATAACAATATAAAGGTGATTCTAAAGCTTGGAAGAGGATCTATTAACAAGCTAAGGTGAGGGAACAAGACCCAAACTAACTGGTTAATAATAAACTGTTTCATTTCTTGAGTCCAATGCCATATTGATTCCATGCATATATGCTTGTATGTGCATTTAACATGTCATCTAATATTTCTATTATTTGTTCATGCATACTTACTTTATTGTTTATAACATGGTGATGATGATGATGATAGGAATAGGCATGTGAATGTTTGTGTTTGACTAGTGTATATGGTGCGGGTTGGGATGGTATCAACCGGTACAACCATGACCGTTCTTCATGGGGTGTATATTGTGCCATGGTCTATTCAAGTCATGTCCACTAAGCAAGTGTTAGTGTGCTTGATGCGAGGGGTGCATCAGGGGGAGGACATGGCATTGTGGTTCAGCCTGGTCACCAGACTCTAGCTCTATCTCTACTCAAGTCTTGTCCACTAACATCGTCGTATCGCCATTACCTTAGCGGAACTAATATGTCGTAGGGTATCAAGGGGGGGACGTGGCATTGTAGTTCAGCCTGGTCACCAGACTCTAGCTCTATCTCTATGGATGTATTGAGGGATGCTGGGGTGAGGCCTTGGATACATTGTTTGACATTAGGGTTGGTTAGTTGCGAGCCCAGTTTGCAAGCCCTCGCCAACAGGGGCTTTCGTGTTGGTATGGGCAACCGGTACAGCCATCCCATTTTCATGGGGTGTATATTTTCCATGGTGGGTGAATGTGGGGTAACAGTGCCGTTTTCATTGGGCGTTTCCACACACTCGTGTATAGAGGTGCGGCGGCCACCTATCCTTTCTATAGCACATTGCAAACTTTACACCAGACCAAAGATATGAATTGATTGCATGCATATGTATTGTTGCATTGTTTTGTTTGCTCACTGAGCCGTGATGTGTGCTCACCCTTTCGAATTCGAATACTTTTAGTTGATGATGCAGGTACCACCGTTGAAGATTACATGAATGCTCCTGTGTACGGGCATGTGGCGACAATGGAAGCTGAAGACATAGTGGATACGCATTACTCCTCTTGCGAGTGCAACTCATGCGTATTCGATTGGATTTTGTTTTATTTATTTGGATTTAGTAAAGACATGTATTCGATATTTTATTTATGTCTCGGTTGAAACAACATAATTGGATATTTTATTTATGAGTATCACAGTTAGAATTTCTCAGTTCATTATCTGTAAGACTTCCGCTATTTATTTTATTACCTCTGATTAATGTGGAATGTGTTTTGGTTTATCATATGTGGGATAGCCTATTGTGAGATCCTGGTTGAACCGTTGGTTTATTGACGGTTCATCACACCATTCTAGTTAGACAAAAATTGGGGTGTGACACATGAGATGTTCGTAACCTGTAGTGTCACAAAAAGATGGAAAACAAAAGAAGACTGAACAAGAAGGAAAATAAGATGATGAATGAGACGAAGAAAGAAGAAGAAGAATGAAGAAGCCGAATGAAGAAGAAAAAGGAAAAAGAAGACGGAAGAAGAAGAATGAAGAAGAAAAGGGAAAAAGGACATGATGAAAGAAGAAGTAGAAGAAGAATAAAGAAGAAGAAGAAGATGAAGAATAAAATATCGATGCTAACTGCATGAGTTGGTCGTAAACCATAGTGCCCCAAAAAGGTGAAAAATAGAAGAAGAATGAACAAGAAGGAGAATAAGAAGATGAATGAGACAAAAAAAGAAGAAGATGAAAGAAGAATAAAAAGGAAAAAGGACGGAAGAAGAAGAATGAAAGGAAAAAGAAAGAAAGGACACGATGAAAGAAGAAGTAGAAGAAGAATAAAGAAGAAGAAGAAGAAGATGAAGAACTGCGCCAACGCCCTTCAGAAGTGCGCTCGCGCCCTTTAGAATTTTTTTTTGTTATAAATTTCTTCTTATTCTTCTTCTTTCTTTTTCGTTCTTCTTCTACTTCTTCTACTTCTTTCTTTTTCTCTCAACTAATTTCTTCATCTTCTTCTTTTTCTTTGTTCCTCATGCTTCTTCTATATTCTTTTTCTTCATTCTTCTTCTTCTATGTTCTTCTTTCTCATTTTTTTTTACATTCTTCATTCTTCATTCTTCATTCTTCTTCTATGTTCCTCATTTTTCTTCTACATTCTTCTTTTCCAATCTTCATCTTCTTCTTCTTTTTCTTCATCTTCATTCTTCTTCTTTCTTTTTCATCTTCTTCTTCTTCATTCTTCTTCTTTTTCTTCTTTTTCTTCTTTTTCTTCTTCTTCATATTTCATCTTCATTATTTTTCTTCTTTCTCTTCCTTTATCTTCTTCAATCTTCTTCTTTCTCCAATTTCATTCTTCTTGTTTCCTCCTCCTCTTCTTCTTCTTCTTCTTCTTCTTCTTCTTCTTTGTTGAAACCCTGTCCAGACAGTGCAGTAAGTGTTGTCATTATTGGAAACCTTAGCAGAGAAAGTGATATGGAGGAGAGAGAGTATCTGTAGGACTCTCTATCAATCAAGTGGATTGGGCTGATGCAGTAGCCGAAGAGAATAAAGCCCAACTGATGAGAAAATCTAGCTGAAGAGAAAGAAAGAAGAGAGAGAAAATGGAGGAGAGAGAAAGAGGAGAGAGAATGGGTGGGGACCAGGTGGGTCCCACCTTGGGTGGCCAGGCCTGCAGGGCAGATGCCCGCGGCACCAGGCCAGCAAGCCATGCGCACAACACAGCCGCGCACACAGCCAGGCCATGCGCACATCCCAGCCGCACACACAGCCAAGCCATGCGCACAGCACAGCTGCGCACAGTAGCTAGCCCATGCGCGCTGTACCACGCCGTAAGCTCGCAGGCTCGCAAGACCCGCCACCGTGTGCCGCAAACCAACGCAAGGTAGTTGGCATGCACGCATGTTGTTCGACCAAATGCCACAATGAAAGAAAAATCTCAGACCCTACTTGAATCGGCTTCTCTGTAGGTAATACTCACCGGTTACAGAGGCCATTACCTAAAATGTTAAGGGCTTTTTGGTCCTTTCAAAAAGGAGAAAATTCGATATTGATGGCTTGGATCAAGCCACGCCAGATAGATTCCAAATGGAAGGCTCACAAAAAGGCGGGATTCGGTGTAGCGTCAGAATCACGCCTAGATCCCATCGCATGGCTTCGGATTGATCGAATGCAGTTTAAAAGTGTGAGTCACACCGCACGGAAGAGACCCCTGATTTGGTGGAGCGCGCACACTGTACGCATGCACAAAAGATGCGCATCTGATGGATATCGCAGCTTCCGATCGCGCCTGACGTGATGAGGCCGATCGAATGGATCCGAAGAGAACCCACCATTAAGAGACCGATCCAGAGGTCTAAAATTATAGATGCCCTCTCCGCAAATCAGAAGACGACAGTGGCGTATGGTACGTCAGCGAGGGCGGCGATTGTGTGCGTCGCGGCGCACCTAATCAAGGCCGGAGATTCCTTTTTGGAATAATCTCACTCGCCGAACTTCTTTTGATGATATCTCGGCCGTCCGATGTCAGATTGAGGCCCATAATATATCAAACTGAAGGATTTTCCGGGGAGAAGACGATGGGAGTGTTTTGAGCTCGAGTAGAAGGCCTCTAATGGCGATTTTGAAGGAAACCCTCTATTGAAGCTTCTCCAAGAGAGAGAGAGACTCCTACTGCCTGTGTGAGGCCATGAATGCTTTGTTGAAGCTTGAAGAGAGTGTGTGGACCAGCTGTGAGCATCCAATGGAGTTGTTGTGGTGAAGAATGAGTTGTGGAGCCCAAGAGGAGGCCAAAATGCTAGCATAGAGAGGCTCGCATCAGTAGTGAGCAAGACCGGGAGGTAAACTCGCACACAAACCCTATTTACTGTATCAGTACCATATGGGAAGGGTTTGTAATCATTTGATATACATATTGTATGACCTGTCAAGTGGGTGCTTGACTGGAGTTGTGGTTGATGCCTAAGACACAGTTGTAGCTGGGAATGCAGTTGATGTTGTAGCATCGCGGTTGTAGGTGCAACTGTATCATTTCTGTTATGTATCGGGTATATACGAAATCCTGATTAGGGTATTGCCCCGTGGAGTAGCCATTACGGTGTGTGATTGGTGAACCACATTATATTGTGTATCCCATGCATGTGCTTGTGATTGTAGATTAGAAGTCCGTGTACTAGAGGTCTGGGTGTACACACTTGGCAGGCCAAGCCCCTGGTATGGATACCTGTGGGTGTGTGGTTGGTGTGTGCACGAAATGTGTTTGATGAATTGTCTGTGAGAATTTCAAGGTCAGCTCAAGACAGCATTGCACAATTGATCAACAGCTCTTGGCAGCAGTGTACATAGCTTCAGGCAAAATCATTTAGTAGAAAAAGAGCTTGTAGTGGCCACTGATTCACCCCCCCCCCCTCTCAGTGTCAATCTAGGAATAACAAGTGGGATCAGAGCAAGGTTCCCAAGGGAAGAAGACTGACAGCTTCGGGTACAGATAAGACTGAGACTGAAATATGTCTACAAATGAAGAACATCATGGGCACAGTAAAATTCCAATGTTTAATGGCTCTAACTACAGCATATGGAAAGTCAGAATGGAGGCTTACCTGATTGCACAAAGATATGGGGTATGGCTGGCAGTTAAGAATGGGTACAGGCACACAACTGAAGATATCAGTGATGTTGTTGAGATGAAGAAGAGAGAAAATAAAGCTAAGGCTATCACAACACTTCTAGCCGCACTTTCAAGTAATGAACTTACTAGAGTGATCAGTTGTCCAACATCAAAGGAGATATGGGACAATTTACAGACTATTCATGAAGGAGACAGCAAAATCAAAGAGGCTAAATTGTAGATACTGAGATCTCAATTTGGAAGCCAGAGAATGAGTGAAGGTGAGACAATTGAGTTTTACCTGAACAGAGTAAACAAGATCACCAATGCAATCAGAGCATTGGGTGAACAGTTAAAGGAGATTCATGTGGTCAAGAAGGTGTTGAGGACACTTCCAAAACTGTATAATGCCAAGGTGTTAGCCCTTGAAGAAATTATCACTTTGGATACATTAACCATAGATGAACTGCATGGTATCTTGACTACCTATGAGATGAGAATGTTTGAGCCAGTGCCAGCTGAGAAGGAAGCCGCTTTTGAAGCCTTTAAAAAATTAAAAATGAAAGAGCCAGTGGAAAGCTCAAAAGCTGATGCAGAGGAGGACACAGATGATTTAGATGATGAGCTCATACCCTATCTGGCTAACAAACTCAAGAAGAGATCTGAGAAGTTCAAAAACAAGTCTTCAATGAGATGTTTCAACTGTGGTGGCTTAGGACACTTTGCCTCTAAGTGCCAGAAAAAGGGTAGAGTGTATGACTCTGATGAAGAAGAGTCTAATGGAAGCCAAGAAAAGAAAGGAAAGAAGAAATTATTCCAAGAAAGAGAAGTTATCTGTCAAAGTATGATGACCTCTCTGATGAGTCTGAAGATGAAAATGATGATGATATTCTCTTTATGGCAAGACTGGAAGAGACTCCTACAGGGAGTGATACAATAAAAAGGAAAGGTGATAGTGTCAAGAAAAGAATTGAAGATGATGATAGTCCAGATCTTGAAGCAGAGTTGCTTTCTGCACTTACTGAGCTCAAGTCAGAAAGAAAGAAGAACAAAAACTTGAATGAACAACTCAACCAAGCAAAGGAGATAAATGGTGAAATTATGGAGACTCTCAGGAAAGCAAAAATAATTGTTGATGAGCTCGACAATGATCTTACACAAAAGACTTCTGAGTGTAAGAAGCTTGAGGAAGTAATTGTAAGACTTATGGCAGATCTGGCCAAGTCTACAAAAATAAAAAATTATGCTGAAGCTACTACAAAAGTCCCTCATGTAACCATTCTGAAGTCAAAAGATAAGAATGTTAGGTTATAGGAAGATGAAGAAAGCAGCAGTTCTGAAAATGAAGACAAGGACGAAGACAACATCCTTGATGAGATTTTAAGTTTCCAGAGATCCTCTCATATTAAGTCTGGACTTGGATACACTGAGCAACTATCTGAGAAGATAAAAGAAAAGGGATCTGCAAGTAATCCCATTGTGTTTGTGAAAGAAAAGCAGAAGGAACCACCAGCCATGAGGGCTACTAAAAGAAAGAATAATGAAGAGAGCTTCAAGACAGTCAGGCAAGGCAGTCAGAGAAAATAAAGTCAGTTCCAGAGGAATGGTCAGTTTCAGAGAAACAGACAGGTACAGAGAATTACATTCAAAGGATACTGTTATGGCTGCAATGCCTATGGACATCGAGTGACAGAATGTAGAAGACAACAAAGACCTCCAGTGTTCATTGACAGAAACAGATTTGCTCCTCTTGCTGATGAGGGAGTAATATGCTATAGATGTGAAAGACTTTGGCATATAGCCAGAAACTGTAAAACGATCTTTCCATCTCAAAGGCAAGCTAAGAGGAAGAAAAGAGAAGATCCTTCAAGAAAACCAGTTCATAGAGAAGAAGAAAATGAAATGGTCAGAAATGCAAGGAAGCCAATTATAGTGAAAGACAAGGCTACATGGGTGGAAAAACCACTGAAGAAAGGGAACAATTCTTTGTTGGTGCAAGCAACACTTAAAGCAAACAAAGGAAAACAATCAACTCCATGGATTCTTGATAGTGGATGCTCAACACACATGACTGGCAACAAAGAAAATTTTACAAGCCTCGATGCTACTGAAGGAGGAACTGTGAAGTTTGGGAATAATGAGGGTGCCAGAGTTGAAGGAAGAGGTTCAGTGAACTTTAACAATGGGAAGATAAAGTCCCACAATGTCTTGTATGTTAATGGGATGAAACATAATCTACTCAGTGTGAGTCAGATATGTGATCAAGGACATGAGATCACTTTCAACAATGAAGGTTTTGTTGTCCATAGGGTTGGAACAGGAAAGGTAGTAGCTGCTGGAGAAAGAATAGTTGGAAATCTGTATGTGTTGACAGATGCCATCAATAAGTGCATGATAACTCAAGAAGATGAAAATTGGTTGTGGCATAGAAGAATGGGACACATTCACTTCAAAAATATGACTAAAATTAGCAAGGAGCAAGCAGTGAGAGATTTTCCCATCATAAAGACTCCAGAGAGCCATGTATGTGGTCCATGTTAGAAGGGCAAGCAGGTAAGAGCTATTTATAAATCAAAGGAGTACCATTCAAGTAAATCACTTGACTTGATACACACAGACTTTTGTGGACCTATGAGAACACAGGCCATAGGAGGTGAGAGATACTTCATCATGTTTATAGATGAGTTTTTTAGAATGACCTAGGTGATGTTTCTGAAGGACAAAACTGAGGCTCTTGACAAGTTGAAAGCATTCAAGAAGAGAGTTGAAAATAAGATAGGAAACACAATTAAGTGTTTAAGGTCTGATCAAGGCAAAGAATTTACATGGAGTGAATTCTCAAACTTTTGCAGTGAAAGTGGGATCAGAATTCAACACTCAGTAGCCAGAACACCTCAGCAAAATGGAGTGGTTGAAAGGAAGAACTGAACAGTGCAAGAAATGGTTAGAACTATGATGGTAGAAAATAACACAGCAAAGCATTTGTGGAGAAAAGGTATCTATACTGCAGTGCATATCACTAACAGATGTCTTCTAAGGCCTCATGAGAACAAAACACCCTATGAATTGTGGTTTGGGATGAAAGCTACAGTGAAGTATCTCAGGGTCTTTGGTTCACAATGTTACATCAAGCGAAAGGAAGAAAATCTTGGCAAATTTGATGTTAGAGCTGATGAAGGCATATTCCTTGGGTACTCATTCAAAAGTAAGGCATACAGGTGCTACAACAAGAGACTAGGAAGAATTGTTGAGAGCTCAGATGTGAAGATTGATGAAAATACAGGGAACCAAAAGGGGGCTGAACCAAGAGGGTCCATTCTTGAAGAACTTGATGAAGATGACACTCTATCAGTTGACAAAGGACAACAAGATGAAGAAGAATCTGAAGTGCAAGAGATTCATACTGAAGTGTAGAGAGATGGCAGACGAAAAGACAACAGATGGTTGAAAATTCATCCTAATCATCAAGTGATAGGAGATCCAAATGCAGGGATACAAACCAGAAGGATTAAAGCTACCACTTATTCATTATTTTCTGAGATAGAGCCTAAAATTGTATATGAGGCTAGCAATGATGAATTTTGGTTAAAAGCTATGAACGATGAGCTTGACCAAATTGAAAGGAACAACACTTGGGAGCTAGTTCCTAGACCAGCAAACAAGAATGTGACTGGCACAAAGTGGGTTTTCAGGAACAAATTAAATGAAGAAGGCCAGGTTGTGAGAAACAAGGCCAGGCTTGTATGCAAAGGATATGATCAAGTAGAAGGGATTGATTTTGATGAGACTTTTGCACCTGTGGCAAGGCTGGAATCTATCAGAATGTTCTTAGCATTAGCTGTGCACATAGGATTCAAGGAATATCAAATGGATGTGAAATCTGCATTCCTGAATGGCAATCTAGAAGAGGAAGTGTACACTGAGCGACTTGAAGGGTTCCAACTCAGCAATGATGAAGATATGGTCTGCAAGTTGAAGAAGGCTCTATATGGGTTGAAGCAAGCTCCAAGAGCTTGGTATGAAAGGCTTGATACATATCTGCATAAGTTGGGTCTACGAAGAGGAGTTGTGGACAACAACCTATATGTCATGACAGAAGGCAGCAGTCAACTAGTAGTTGTTGTCTATGTGGATGACATCATCTTCGGGGGGCGCTGTGAGAAGCTTTGCAAGCAGTTTGCTGAGAGGATGAGAACAGAGTTTGAGATGTCTATGCTTGGAGAGATGTCATACTTTCTAGGGCTGCAAATTCATCAAAGAAAAAATGACATCTTCATCTCTCAAATGAAGTATACCAAAGAGATGTTGAAGAAATTTGTGATGGAAGACTGTAAACCAGTGGGGACACCAATGACATTGAATATTAAGCTGAGTTCAGAAGATGATTCTCCAACAGTTGATCAAACATTGTATAGGTCAATGATTGGCAGTTTACTGTATTTGACAGCTTCAAGACCTGATATTCTGCAAGCAGTATGCCTGGTGGCCAGATTTTAAGCGTGTCCAAAGGAGACTCATCTGATGGCAGTGAAGAGAATACTCAGATATCTGAAAGGCACAACAGACTATGGTTTGTGGTATCCAAAGATTGGAAGTTTCACTTTGACAGCATTTTCAGATGCAGACTGGGCTGGTAGCATTGGTGATAGAAAGAGCACTAGTGGTGGTGCATTCTTTTTGGGAGAGAGCTTAGTAGCATGGCACAGCAATAAACAGGAGTCTGTCTCCTTATCTACAGCAGAGGCAGAGTACATTGTAGCAGCAGCTACATGCACTCAGGTAATCTGGATGAAAAGACAGATGTCAGACTTCAGTGTTATCTGTGAAGAACCAGTGGTCATCAAATGTGATAACATGAGTGCCATCAACATATCCAAGAATCCTGTGCAACACTCAAGGACCAAGAATATTGACATCAGATATCATTATTTGAAGGAGAAAGTGCTTGAAGGGGAAGTAAGATTGGACTTTGTTCCTACAGCAGATCAAGTGGTAGACATCTTCACCAAGGCTCTTCCAAAAGACTCTTTTGAGAAACTCAGAGCTCAGCTAGGAGTAGTGACTTTGAGCACATTGTAGATGGCACATATGTAGGGGGAGTTGCTTACTACATAGCATCATCTTTCATCTGTAGGATTGGAAAGATGAGGTGGGCACTCCAACAGGTAAGGCTATGTAGGGGGAGTTGATATGAAGGGGGAGTTGATATGCAGGGGGAGCTCATTCAGCCTTTGGGACTTGTTGTCAAAGGGGGAGAAGATGGCAAGAAGGTTGTTTCACATTGAGAGAGATACCTCAAGAGTGTCACATTAAGAGAGATACCTCAAGAGGGGGAGTTTTGTTGCCAACAATTCCAAAGGGGGAGATTGTTGAAACCCTGTCCAGACAGTGCAGTAAGTATTGTCATTGTTGGCAACCTTAGCAGAGAAAGTGACATGGAGGAGAGAGAGTTTCTGTAGGACTCTCTGTCAGTCAAGGGGATTGGGCTGATGCAGCAGCCGAAGAGAATGAAGCCCAGTTGATGAGAAAATCCAGCTGAAGAGAAAGAAAGAAGAGAGAGAAAATGGAGGAGAGAGAAAGAGGAGAGAGAATGGGTGGGGACCAGGTGGCTCCCACCTTGGGTGGCCAGGCCAGCAGGGCAGATGCCCGTGGATCCAGGCCAGCAAGCCATGCGCACAGCACAGCCGCGCACACAGCACAGCCGCGCACACAGCCAGGCCATGCGCACAGCACAGCCGTGCACACAGCCAAGCCATGCGCACAGCACAGCTGCGCACAGCAGCAAGCCCATGTGCGCTGTGCCACGCCGCAAACTCGTAGGCTCGCAAGACCAGCCGCCATACGCCGCAAACCAATGCAAGGCAGTTGGCATGCACGCACGTTGTTCGACCAAATGCTGCAATGAAAGAAAAATCGCAGACCCTACTGGAATCGGCTTCTCTATAGGTGATACTCACTGGTTACAGAGGCCATTTCCTAAATTTTTAAGGGCTTTTTGGTCCTTTCAAAAAGGAGAAAATTCTATATTGATGGCTCAGATCAAGCCACGTCAGCTAGATTCCAAATGGAAGGCTCACAAAAAGGCGGGATTCGGTGTAGCATCAAAATCGCGCCCAGATCCCATCGCGTGGCTTTTGATTGGTCGAATGCAGTTTAAAAGTGTGAGTCACGCCGCATGGAAGAGACCCCCTGATTCGGTGGAGCGCGCACACTGTACGCATGTGCAAAAGATGCGCATCTGATGGATGTCGCGGCTTCCGATTGCGCCAGATGTGATGAGGCCGATCGGATGGATCCGAAGAGATCCCGCCATTAAGAGACCGATCCAGCGGTCTAAAACTATAGATGCCCTCTCCGCCAATCAGAAGAAAACAGTGGCGTACGGTACGTCAGCGAGGGCGGCGATTGTGTGCGTCGCGGCGCACCGAATCAAGGCCGGAGATTCCTTTTGGAATAATCTCACTCGCCGAACTTCTTTTGATGATATCTCGGCCGTCCGATGTCGGATTGAGGCCCATAATATATCAAACTGAAGGATTTTCTGAGGAGAAGACGATGGGAGTTTTTTGAGCTCTAGTTGAAGGCCTCTAATGGAGATTTTGAAGGAAACCCTCCATTAAAGCTTCTCCAAGAGAGAGAGAGACTCCTACTTCCTGTGTGAGGCCATGAAAGCTTCGTTGAAGCTTGAAGAGAGTGTGTGGACCATCTGTGAGCGTACAATGGAGTTGTTGTGGTGAAGAATGAGCTGTGGAGCCCAAGAGGAGGCCGAGACGCTAGCACAGAGAGGCTTGCATCAGTAGTGAGCAAGACCGGGAGGTAAACTCGCACACAAACCCTATTTACTGTATCAGTGCCATATGGGAAGGGTTTGTAATCATTTGATATACATATTGTATGACCTGTCAAGTAGGTGATTGACTGGAGTTGGGGTTGATGCCTAGGACACAGTTGTAGCTGTGAATGCGGTTGATGTTGTAGCATCAAGGTTGTAGGTGCAACCGTAGCATTTCTGTTGTGTATCGGGTATATACGAAACCCTGGTTAGGCTATTGCCCCGTGGAGTAACCATCACAGTGTGTGATTGGTGAACCACGTTATATTGTGTGTCCTATGCATGTGCTTGTGATTATGGATTAGAAGTCTGTGTGTTGCAGGTCTGGGTGTACACACTTGGCAGGCCAAGCCCCTGGTATGGATACCTGTGGGTGTGTGGTTGATGTGAGCACAAAATGTGTTTGATGAATTGTCTGTGAGAATTTCAAGGTCAGCTCAAGGCAGCATTGCACAATTGATCAACAGCTCTTGGCATCAGTGTACATAGCTTCAGGCCAAATCATTTAGTAGAAAAAGAGTTTGTAGTGGCCACCGTTTCATCCCACCCCCTCTCAGTGTCAATCTGGGAATAACATTCTTCTTCTCCATTCAAAGAGGACGAGCACATTTTGTACAATTTATGATAATATGGTTTACGATCATCTCATGCAGTTAGCATTCATATTTTATTCTTCTGACAATCTGAGTTGCAGACACTATACTCAAGCTCAATTGCGTCTTCTAGAAACAGAGGGAATCTAAATGCGATTGAGCTAGAGAGTAGCTTAATCCTAAGAAGAAGGAGTTGGCTCTTCAACTCAGATTGTCAGAAGAATGAAACTTCAACGCTAACACATGAGATGATCGTCACAAAAAGGTAGAAAACAGAAGAAGAATGATCAAGAAGAAAAATAAGAAGATGAATGAGACGAAGAAAGAAGAAGAAGAGTGGAGAAGAAGAAAAAAGAAGAAAAAATAAAAAGAAGACGGAAGAAGAAGAACGAAGAAGAAAAGGAAAAAAAGCACATGATGAAAGAAGAAGTAGAAGAAGAATAAAGAAGAAGAAGATGATAAAGAAGTGTGCCAGCGCCCTTTAGAAGTGAGCTGCCCTTTTGAAGTACGCCAGCGAACTTCTACATTTTTTTTTTTGTAAATTTCTTCTTATTCTTCTTCTTTCTTTTTTGTTCTTCTTCTACTTCTTCTTCTTCTTTTTTTTTTTTTTCAACTACTTTCTTTATCTTCTTCTTTTTCTTCTTCGTTCTTTTTCTTTGTTCTTGTGCTTCTTCTACATTCTTCTTCTTCATTTTTCTTCTTCTATGTTCTTCTTTCTCATTCTTTTCTTCATTCTTCTTCTTCATTCTTCTTCTTCATTCTTCATTCTTCATTCTTCTTCTTTGTTCCTCATTCTTCTTCTACATTTTTCTTCTTCAGTCTACATCTTCTTCTTCTTTTTCTACATCTTCATTCTTCTACTTTCTTTTTCTTCTTCTTCTTCATTCTTTTTCTTTTTCTTCTTCTTCGTCATTCTTCGACATTATTTTTATTCTTTCTCTTCCTCTTTCTTCTTCATTCTTCTTCTTTCTTCATCTTCATTCTTCTTGTCTCCTTCTCTTTTTCTTCTCCTTCTTCTTTTTCATTCAAAGAGCACGAGCACATTTTGCACCATTTTATGACAATAGGGTTCACGATCATCTCGTGCAGTTAGCGTCCATATTTTATTCTTTTGACAATCTGAGTTGCAGACCCTACACTCAAGCTTAATCGCATCTTCTAGAAACAAAGGGAATCAATTAGAGAGTAGCTTAATCCTATGAAGAAGGTGTTGGGTCATCAACTCAGATTGTCAAAAGAATAAAACATGGATGTTAACACTTGAGATGATCGTAACCCATAGTGTCACAAAAAGGTGGAAAACAGAAGAAGAATAAACAAGAAGAAAAATAAGAAGATGAATGAGACGAAGAAAGAAGAAGAAGAATGAAGAAGAAGAAAAAGGAAAAAGAAGATGGAAGAAGAAGAATGAAGAAGAAAAGGAAAAAAAGGACATGATGAAAGAAGAAGTAGATGAAGAATGAAGAAGAAGAAGAAGATGAAGACATGCGCCAACGCCCTTTAGAATTGCGCCATCGCCCTTCAGAAGTACGCCAGCGAACTTCTACATTTTTTTTTCAGGTAAATTTCTTCTTATTCTTCTTCTTTCTTTTTCTCTCTTCTTCTACTTCTTCATCTTCTTTCTTTTTCTTTCTTCTTCTTTCAACTACTTTCTTCATCTTTTTCTTTTTCTTCTTCATTCTTTTTCTTTGTTCTTCATGCTTCTTCTACATTCTTATTCTTCTTATATGTTCATCTTTCACATTCTTTTCTTCGTTCTTCTTCTTCATTCTTTATTCTTCTTCTTCGTTCCTCATTCGTCTTCTACATTCTTCTTCTTCAATCTTCATCTTCTTCTTCTTTTTCTTCATCTTCATTCGTCTTCTTTCTTTCTCTTCTTCTTCTTCAATCTTCTTCTTTTTCTTCTTCTTCATCATTCTTCTTCATTATTTTTCATCTTTCCATTCCTTTCTTCTTCATTCTTCTTCTTTCTTCATCTTCATTATTCTTGTTTCCTCCTCTTCTTCTTCTTCTACTTCATTTTCTTTTAAAGTGCACGATCACATTTTCTGCCATTTTATGAAAATATTGTTCACGATCATCTCATGCAGTTATCATCTATATTTTATTCTTCTGACAATCTAAGTTGCAGACCCTACACTCAAGCTCAATCGCATCTTCTAGAAATAGGGGGAATCTAAATGCGATTGAGCTAGAGAGTAGCTTAATCCAAAGAAGAAAGAGTTGGGTCTTCAACTAAGATTGTCAGAAGAATAAAACTTGGATGCTAACACATGAGATGATTGTAACCCTTAGTGTCACAAAAAGGTAGAAAACAGAAGAAGAACGAACAAGAAGAAAAATAAGAAGATGAATGAGACGTAGAAAGAAGAAGAAGAATGAAGATGAAGAAAGAAGAAGAAAAAGGAAAAAGGAGACAGAAGAAGAAGAATGAAGAAGAAAAGGAAAAAAGGACATGATGAAAGAAGAAGTATAAGAAGAATAAAGAAGAAGAGGAAGATGAAGAAGTGCGCCAGCGCCCTTAAAAAGTGCGCCAGCGCCTTTCAAAAGTGCCCTAGTGCCCTTCAGAATTTTTTTTTTTTGGTAAATTTCTTCTTATTCTTCTTCTTTCTTTTTCGTTCTTCTTCTACTTCTTCTTCTTCTTTCTTTTTCTTTCAACTACTTTCTTCATTTTCTTCTTTTTCATCTTCATTGTTTTTCTTTGTTCTTCATGCTTCTTATACATTATTCTTCTTCATTCTTCTTCTTCTATGTTCATCATTCTCATTTTTTTCTTCATTCTTCTTCTTCGTTCCTCATTCTTCATTCTTCTTCTTTGTTCCTCATTCTTCTTCTACTTTCTTCTTTTTCAATCTTCATCTTCTTCTTCATCTTCATTCTTCTTCATTCTTTTTCTTCATCTTCTTCATCTTCTTCTTTTTCTTCTATTTCTTCTTCTTCGTATTTCATCTTCATTATTTTTCCTTTTGCCCTTCCTCTTTCTTCTTCATTCTTCTTCTTTCTTCAACTTTTTTTTTAGGTAAGTAGTTAATTCTATTAAAGAACCCAAAGGGAAAAGATTACAACAACCAACCGATTAGGCCGTGGCAAACAGACACAAACACTGCGAGCTAGATGAACTACATCTAGAACAATCTACTAGATAGACCTAAGAATACAAGAGTACAAGGTGGAATCCAATCTTATCAGACCTAAGGTGTCACACCCCAATTTTGGTCTAACCAGAATGGTGTGATGAACCGCTAAATAACCAACGGTTCAACCAGGATCTCAAATAGGCTATCCCCGCGTTATCCAAACTTACACACATCCGTAATCATAATCAGAGTAAATACACAATAGCGGAAGTCTTATAATAAGATGAACTGAGTAATAAGATGATATTAATAATTTAATAGCAAATTATTCCGTATTCAACTGAGACATAAATATTTAAATACCAAATACATGTCTCAATAAATCCAATAAAGAAACCTATAAAATATCTAATCAAATACACACGAGTTGCACTCGCAAGAGGAGTCGTGTGTATCCGCTTCAGCTCCAACTTCCATGGCTGCCACGTTCCCGTAGGCAGATGCATTCATATAGTCTTCAACGGTATAACCTGCATCATCAACTAAAAATATTCGACGTCGAGGGGTGAGCACACATCATGGCTCAGTGAGTAGCCAATGCAACAATACATATGCATGCACATCAATTTATATCTTTGGTCCGGTTTAAAGTTTGCAGTATGCAATAGAAAGGTTAAGGTAGCCAAAGGTCAAGTTTATTCACTCCGCCTCTATACACGAGTGTGTGACGTTACCCGAAGATCACGTTTATCGTCAACTCACATGCACCCAATCATGAACATTATATAACAAAGGTTACGTTTATTGCTATATAGTGTCATACCAACACGTAAGCCCCTGTTGGCGAGGGCTGCAAATTGGGCTCGCAACTAACCAATCCTAATGCCAAAGAGTGTATCCAAGGCCTCACCCCAGCATCCCTTAGAATGTCCATAGAGATAGAGCTAAGGCCCCCCGGTAGAGTCAGAGACCACAAGGACCGAGACCACCTCCCCTGATACTCTACGACATAATAGTTCTGCTAAAGTAATGGCGATACGACGATGCTAATGCACAAGACTTGAGTTAGAGATAGAGGTAAAGTGCTGAGACCCACCAAAGGTTAACGTTTATTGACGTTCTCATCACACCTCCCCTGATACTCACTCGCATCAACCACATCAACCACACACATACAAGCACATGCCTATTCCTATCATCATCTTCATCATCATGTTATAAACAATAAAGTAAATATGCATGAACAAGTAATAGAAATATTGGATGGCATGCTGTATGCACATTACAAACATATTCGCATAGAATCAAGCATGGCATAGGACTCAAGAAAATAGAAAACAGTTTATTATTAACCAATTTAGTTTGGAGTTAAGGTTCCTCACCTTAGCTTGCTATAAGATACTTTTCCAAGCTTTAAAATCACCGTTATAATGTTATTATATTGCTAGCAAACCTAACAACGTTGATTAAATTTAATTAGAATAAATTCTGAATTTAAAAACCATTCTATCAACTGAGGGTCGATGCTAGGGTCGATGGGTCTATCGACCCTCCCCTTATTCTGGACTTCCCGAATACTGAGGGTCGATGGTCAGAAACACCTAGGGTCGGGTGGCCTATCGACCCTGGGTGCGACCCTCGGTGCACTCTGGTCCAATTTCCACTTTTTAATCCATTCTTCGTGTTTGGGGTCCTATGGCTTGATTTTACATTCCATTAAACATTCATTCCATGGTCTAAAACCATGTATAACCCACCTAGATAGCTTTCATGCACTTTCCTATGGTTTTCCATGAAAACCTAACCATAGCTTGATGGTTTGGGTTTCTCCGAGATCACACTCTCAACATTAACTAACCTGAGGTCTGTAAAAACATATGAAACTAGTATCCATACCTGAGAAGATTACTTTTCCTCTGATATTCTTCTCCTTTTTGCTAAGTTCTCTTGCTTGCCTTTCTTCTTCCTCTTTTCCTTCTCTTATCTTTCTCTCAATTCAATTAGGGTTGTGAAAGGAGTGAAAGTGGCTTAGGGACGTCTTATAAATAGGCTATAAACATCCTAAAATAAGCCCCTTTGAGATTAGGAAGGAATCCAATTGAAAATTTCGAAATTTCCTAATTTCTATTTTCGGCAGGATACGAGGGTCGATGGGAGGGTCGATGATCCCGTCGACCCTAGGGTTCAAAAGCTGTCCGACCCTCCCTTCAAAACTGAGGGTCTGACTTTCTGTTTTGGGAGGTCCGACCCTGCTTAGCTAGGTATGCGACCCTTCCCTCTTTTTAAGTGTTTTTGGGTCGATTTGATTCCTGGGATCTTGATCTCCTTCACCCTCTTGGTCCACTTGACTCGACCATGATTGGTAAACCTGGTTCAAGGTGGTAAGACCGGGTTAGATTGACACGGGTCTTACAACTCCCCCCAACTTATAAAAATTTCGTCCTCAAAATTGTACGTACCTTCTGAATCAAATAAGTAAGGGTATTGCTTTCTCATAGTATTTTCTTCTTCCCATGTAATTTCTTCCATGTCTCTACTTTTCCATATGACCTTAACATAGTAGATATCTCTGTTGCGTAGACGTTGAACCTTTCGACTAGTGATTTCTATTGGTGTTACTTCAAATGTCAAATCATCAGTCAATTCTGGAAAATCCACTGTCAAAACATGCATTGGGTCCTTGACATACTTCTTCAATAGAGAAATGTGAAATACGTCATGTACACTTGACATAGATGGTGGTAGTGCTAACTGATAAGCTACTTTTCCACGCTTAGCTAGAATTTCATACGGCCCGACATATCTTGGACTTAGTTTCCCTTTCTGTCCGAACCTCTTCAATCCTCGCGTAGGCGATACCTTCAGAAATACTTTATCACCTACGGCAAACTCTAGATCTCTTCATCGAGTGTCTGCATATTGCTTCTGACGGTTCTGAGCTATTCTTACTCTTTCCTTGATGATGTCGACCACTCGACAAGTCTCTTCCACAAATTCCGGTCCAACAATACTACGTTCTCCAACTTCATTCCAAAACAAAGGAGTTCAACACTTCCTGCCATACAGTGCTTCATAAGGTGACATCTGTATAGTAGCCTGATAGCTGTTGTTATAGGCGAACTCGATCAATGGTAACTTTTCATCCCATGATCCTTTGAAATCAATCACACATGCTCGTAGCATATCTTCTAGAATCTGGATTGTACGTTCTGACTGTCCATCCGTCTGTGGGTGGAACGCAATACTGAACTTCAATGTTGTACCCATAGCCTTTTGCAGTCCTTCCCAAAATTTAGAAGTAAATCGTGGATCTCTATCTGACACAATGCTTTCTGGAACACCATATAATCGAACAATATTATCCACATACAGCTTTGCTAACCTTTCGAGTGTATATTGAGGTCGTATCGGTATGAAGCGAGCTGTCTTAGTCAGATGGTCCACAATCACCCAAATTGCGTCAACTACTCAAGGAGTCAATGGTAGCCCTGTGACGAAGTCCATAGTGATGCAGTCCCATTTCCATGCTGGTTCTGGTAATGGCTGTAACAGTCCTGCGGGTCTTTGTCGTTCAGCCTTTACTTTCTGACAATTTAGGCATTGAGACACGAACTTGGCTACATCCGGTTTCATTCCTCTCCACCAATATAACTTCTTTAGATCATGATACATTCTCGTACTTCCAGGATGTATTGTATAAGTGGTGGTATGGGCTTCTTTCATCAGTCGGTGTCTAATGTCCATATTTTCTGTTTCGGGTACACCTATTCTTCCTTTGTATTTCAGTACCTTCTCGTCATCCAAGGTGAACTCAGGGCTCGTCCTACCTTTCTCAATATCTTCTTGTACTGTTCTCAGATAAGGATCTGCTTTGATAGCTGTCTTCACTTCGTCCACTATATCCGGTATAATCTTCAATGCCGCGAACATATTCAAAAACCGATGAATAAACCCTTGGTTGGCTGATTCATCCATTGTATCTATCACATACTGCTTGTTGCCGTGATTGAATACCATTCCGTTGGTACACATTGCCGCAGTCGTGCTAACTTCTCCTTGAGATTTAATCATTGCTTTTCTGCTTAATGCATCCGCTACTACGTTCGCTTTTCCTGGATGATACTGGATATCACAATCATAGTCTTTCAATAGTTCCAGCCATCTTCTTTGTCTCATATTCAACTCCTTTTGATTAAATAAATAAGTAAGACTTTTATGGTCCGACTTAATCTAAAATTTCTCTCCATATAGGTAATGTCTCCATATCTTGACAGCATGTACTACTGCCGCTAGCTCCAGATCATGAGTGGGGTAATTTTTCTCATGTACCTTTAACTGTCTTGAAGCATAAGCAATTACTTGCTCTCCTTGCATAAGCACACATCCTAATCCCAATCCCGATGCATCAGTGGATAAAGTAAATGTCTGTCCTGGAACGGCAATGGTCAAAATCGGGGCGGATATCAATCTGGCCTTCAATGTCTGGAAACTCTTCTCACATTTGTCAATCCACACAAACTTTTCACCTTTCTTAGTCAAACTGGTGAGAGGTACGACAATCCGAGAATAGTCTTCTACGAATCTCCGGTAATAACCAACTAGACCTAGAAAACTTTTAATTTCTGAAACGCTCTTTGGTGCTTTCCACTTCACAATAGCCTCGATTTTGCTGGGGTCCACTTTGATTCCTTCAGCGGATACTAAATGGCCTAAGAATGCGACTTCACTTAGCCAAAACTCACACTTAGAAAATTTGGCATATAGTTTCTCTTTCCTTAAACGTTGTAGGGCTGCGTTTAGGTTCTTGACATGGGTTTCTTTGTCCTTGGAGTATACCAATATATCATCAATAAATACTATAACCGACGTATCCAACATATCGTGGAAAACTCGGTTCATAAGTTCCATGAACGTTTCCGGGGCATTAGTTAATCCGAATGATCGTAATCATATTTGAAAACTCATAATTGGCCTATCCTGATTCTAAAAACTATCTTCGAGATATTTCTATCCAAATTCTTCATCACTTCATCTGAGTTTCATTGGCTATAGCATATAATCTGAATCCCATCATCTTTCTTCCAATAATTCCATTATCACTACACATCTTTATCAACAATGATCAAGGAGTTTATGAATCAGAATGTGCATCCAAAATAATTCTTTTCCTTCTTTCAGTTATCATAATGACAACCACTTGCTTTATCTAGCGAATCTAGGTTTCAAGGATCAGGAGTAAATCTGTGGTAATCCAACCGGCATCAAAAGATCATTAAATTGCACGGTGGTCCAAATATATGAAAATAGAGATTCTATAGTTCTTGACCTCATGGTTACAGGTTCTATTGAATATATAATGCCATTGGTCGAGGCACTACAGGAGTAAATCTAGAGAAAGATTTCGTACATCAGTAAATCAGGTATATTCTGGGGAAAAATTTCGTACATCAATAAATCAGGTGTAAATTGAAAAGATGTACGCTCAATATGATTAAACATTTAACTGTTCATTCAGTTCATATCTCTGTTCATGTTGTTGATCATGAGAGTGGTTCAAATTGGCATAATCAGGACTAAGACTAAAGAAACAATATCTATAACTCCAATTGACAGGTTAAATCAAGAAGGTATCCTGTCAAGACACACAAATTTAAAATCTGGTATTTGCATCCTCTATAATCATAAGAGTAAATCAATAATGCACTGCATCCTATATAATCATATACAATTATATGGCCACAATTAGACTTGATCCTCAACTGAAAACATTTAAGGCTCCGTCTTCAGAAAATATTCTTCAATCCCCGTTGGATCATTCTGTCATAATGCAGCTATCCCATACTTCGGTGGCTGATAAGGGTAACCACCTTGATACACTACTTGTTGCGCACCAAACTTCTATACTGGGGTGCGCATTACTGGAACTTGTTGTATGGTCGGCACTGTATTATAGCTAACATGTGTTGGGATACAGTGATGCTACCAATTGGTACCGTACTTGGTCATGTCTTTCGGATTTAGCCCGAGACCTTTTTCTACCGGGGTTTTGGGCATTACTAGCCATTCTCCTTCTTCTTCTGTCCTACCTCGAGGTTCACAGCTAGTGAGTACCAACTCGGTATTTTAAATTTTTCTACTTTACAGAAGCTCCCTTCTTGCTACTATACTATATCCTGGTATACTTGGATAACTACCTAACTTTATAGATAATATCCTATATTGTTTGCTTATTAGGATAATTTTTGGTCTTCTCTTTCTGTGTGAGTATATATATAAGGTTCCACCTTTTATATGCACATTATTGTCTTGTTTAGGTTCTGTCTCAACCATCACTTGTGCTTATAGTGTGTTAATGTTACAGTTTTTTTTTTTACTTTTATTCTATCTCAGTTCACAATTGTCTCGAATGTATATAGTTCGGCGGGCAAGGCCTGAGATGCTCTGATACCAAGTTGTCACACACCAATTTTGGTCTAACCATAATGGTGTGATGAACCGCTAAATAACCAACGGTTCAACCAGGATCTCAAATAGGCTATCCCCGCGTTATCCAAACTTACACACATCCGTAATCATAATCAGAGTAAATACACAATAGCGGAAGTCTTATAATAAGATGAACTGAGAAAGTAAGATGATATTAATAATTTAATAGCAAATTATTCTGTATTCAACTGAGACATAAATATTTAAATACCAAATACATGTCTTAATAAATCCAATAAAGAAACCTATAAAATATCTAATCAAATACACACGAGTTGCACTTGCAAGAGGAGTCGTGTGTATCCGCTTCAGCTCCAACTTCCATGGCTGCCACGTTCCCGTATGCAGACGCATTCATATAGTCTTCAACGGTATAACCTGCATCATAAACTAAAAATATTCGACGTCGAGGGGTGAGCACACATCACGGCTCAGTGAGTAGCCAAAACAATGCAACAATACATATGCATGCACATCAATTTATATCTTTGGTCCGGTTTAAAGTTTGCAAAATGCAATAGAAAGGTTGAGGTAGCCAGAGGTCGCGTTTATTGACTCCGCCTCTATACACGAGTGTGTGACGTTATCCGAAGATCACGTTTATCAACAACTCACATGCACCCAATCATGAACATTATATAACAAAGGTCACATTTATTGCTATATAGTGCCATACCAACACGTAAGCCCCTGTTGGCGAGGGCTGCAAACTGGGCTCGCAACTAACCAATCCTAATGCCAAACAGTGTATCCAAGGCCTCACCCCAGCATCCCTCAGAATGTCCATAGAGATAGAACTAAGGCCCCCCGGTAGAGTCAGAGACTACAAGGACCGAGACCACCTCCCCTGATACTCTACGACATAATAGTTCTGCTAAAGTAATGGCGATACGACGATGCTAATGCACAAGACTTGAGTTAGAGATAGAGCTAAAGTGTTGAGACCCGCCAAAGGTTAACGTTTATTGACGTTCTCATCACACCTCCCTTGATACTCCCTCGCATCAAGCACATCAACCACACACATACAAGCACATGCCTATTCCTATCATCATCATCATCATCATGTTATAAACGATAAAGTAAATATGCTTGAACAAGTAATAGAAATATTGGATGGCATGCTGTATACACATTACAAACATATTCGCATAGAATCAAGCATGGCATAGGACTCAAGAAATAGAAAACAGTTTATTATTAACCAATTTAGTTTGGAGTTAAGGTTCCTCACCTTAGCTTGCTATAAGATACTTTTCCAAGCTTTAAAATCACCGTTATAATGTTATTATATTGCTAGCAAACCTAACAAAGTCGATAAAATTTAATTAGAATAAATTATGAATTTAAAAACCATTCTATCAACTGAGGGTCAATGCTAGGGTCGATGCTAGGTTCGATGGGTCTATCGACCCTCCCCTCATTCTGGACTTCCCAAATACTGAGGGTCGATGGTCAGAAACACCTAGGGTCGGATGGCCTATCGACCCTGGGTGCGACCCTCGGTGCACTCTTGTCCAATTTCTACTTTTTAATCCATTCTTCGTGTTTGGGGTCCTATGGCTTGATTTTACATTCCATTAAACATTCATTCCATGGTCTAAAACCATGTATAACCCACCTAGATAGCTTTCATGCACTTTCCTATGGTTTTCCATGAAAACCTAACCATAGCTTGATGGTTTGGGTTTCTCCGAGATCACACTCTCAACATTAACTAACCTGAGGTCTGTAAAAACTCATGGAACTAGTATCCATACCTGAGAAGATTACTTTTTCTCTGATATTCTTCTCCTTTTTGCTAAGTTCTCTTGCTTGCCTTTCTTCTTCCTCTTTTCTTTCTCTTCTCTTTCTCTCAATTCAATTAGGGTTGTGAAAGGAGTGAAAGTGGCTTAGGGACGTCCTTTAAATAGGCTATAAACATCCTAAAATAAGCCCCTTTGAGATTAGGAAGGAATCCAATCGAAAATCTCAAAATTTCCTAATTTCTATTTTCGGCAGGATCCGAGGGTCGATGGGAGGGTCGATGATCCCGTCGACCCTAGGGTTCAAAAGCTGTCCGACCCTCCCTTCAAAACTGAGGGTCTGACTTTCTGTTTTGGGAGGTCTGACTCTGCTTAGCTGGGTATGCGACCCTTCCCTCTTTTTAAGTGTTTTTGGGTCGATTTGATACCTGGGATCTCGATCTCCTTCACGCCCTTGGTCCACTTGACTCGACCATGATGGCTAAACCTAGTTCAAGGTGGTAAGACCGGGTTAGATTGACACGGGTCTTACATAAGGACTACCTAATGCACATCTATATTCCATCTTCCTGCAATAAAACCCTCTTCTGGATTTTCCGGCTTTGAGAAGGTCAAGGAAATGATTTTATCTTCAACCTCTCGAATAATAACCTTAGCTACTACTTCTTTTGTTCTTCAGCTTCTTGAGAACATTCTTGTGTTCCGTTCCTTCCATATGTGATAGATCATACAGTTGAAAACAATCTTGGGAATAGACGATATACTGTTACATTTTGATTTGATGGAGGCTAGCTTTACAGCTTCAATGGTACATGTAGCAGTGCGCAAACATCTCGACCTACACTTTGAGAAGCAATTTATCCATATAAATTTGGAGAAGGCACATTCAAAAAATAGGTGCCTTACACAATCCCTCCCATTTTCACAGAGGAAACACAAGTTAGGGATTGTGATGTTCCGGATTTGGAGCTGGTCTGCAGTAGGCAGGGCATTGAGGCACGCCCGCCAAGAGACAAAGGAATGTTTCGGAATGTTAGAGGGGTACCATATTGCCCTGTGCCAAGGCATTGTAGGGCCATTCACCCTTACAACCTTCCATCTCTCTTTGATGGAGAAATGCACTTGGTTTCCATTATCCTTCACCCAATGAACTCTATCCATAGTATTTGATGGCTGCCATGAAAATTGAGTAATATCATCCCAAATACATCTGAGGCTAGGCACATCATTAAAAGGGCATGATTTCCAGTTCGAGCCTTCCCAGTAGTCTCTGACCTTGGCCATTCTAGTCTCACCATTTATAGTATTTGATGCATCCGAAATACTATTCCAAATGGCTTCACCATTCATCTAAGGATCTAGCCAGAAGTAGGTTTCCTCTCCTGAACCCATATAATACTTCACCTTTGTCTTTATCAAGTCTCTATGGCGGAGCAGGCTTCTCCAAATCCAAGAGAGATTTTTTGAATTCTTTACTATCCAAATTGAGTCTTTCTTTAGAAAGGCTTTCCTTACCCATTGTACCCATAATGATGCTTTGTTAGTAATAATATTCCAAATCTGCTTCATTGCTCCTGCTTTGCACATGTCTTGGACTCTTTTAATCCCCAATCCCCCTTCTTCTTTTGTGAGGCATATTTTAGCCCAGCTAATATGATGGATCTTCCTCTTCATATCTGGACCTGACCATAGAAAATTTGCAAAGATAGATTCAATAGCATCACTCGTCTTCTTAAGGATCCCAAACACTCCAGCCCAATAGAAATAACACCCTTGCAACACCGAAGAGATAAGTTGAATCCTCCCTGCAAAAGATAGAAATCTGAATTTCCATCCTTCTATTTTGTTCCTTATTTTTTGAATCATGGGCTCACAATCTCTGCTGGAAAGGCTGGCCGTACCCAGAGGGATTCCAAGATGAGATATAGGGAATGCACCTTCTTTGAAACCACTTTGAGCAATAATTTCTTTTTTGATCTCCTCATGGACTCCTCCAACAAGAATAACCGATTTCCTGAAGTTGATGCTAAGACCTGAGACATTCATAAATTGGTTCATGACCTGGAGGAATCCAGAAATGGATGCTTGATTTGCTTTCACAAATATCATAAGATCATCTGCAAATAACAGGTAAGTAATTGATAAATTTTTGCATCTTCTAGGAATGCAGAATACTCGTCTCTTATAAGCCTCCTCCAACATACCAGATAGTGGCTCCATTGCCATGGTGAATAGATATGGAGAAATAGTATCCCCTTGTCTAATACCTAGTTGACCTTTGAAATATCCAGCCTGGCTTCCATTCACTAAAACAGAAAACATAGGAGTATGAATACAAGCACTTGTCCATTTTATTGCCAGCTCAGGGAACCCCATCTTCCGGAGAACCTCAAGAAGATAATTCCTGTCTAGAGTATCATAAGCTTTGTGAAGGTCCACCTTTAGAACAGCAGAAGGGGGGCAAGAAGATCTTTCCATACCTCGAACTATTTCATGACATAAAAGAATGTTATCAGAGATGCATCTATCTTTGATGAAAGCAGACTGATTGGGAGACACCAAAGGCTGAATGATCACCTGCAATCTGTTAGCCAAGATCTTCGCTATGAATTTATACAAAACATTACAGAGGGCAATGGGTCTGAAGTCAGCAAATTTTTGCGGACGATCTGATTTAGGGATCAAGCACAGGAAGGTATTACTCGCATCTCTTGGCATGTATGGATTAGAAAAGAACCATTTAATAGCAAAGATTACATCATTGCCTACAATACTCCAAGAATGCTTGTAGAATGTGGCATTAAACCCATCTGGACCTAGAGCTTTGTTACCATCAAAGGCGAAGACTGTCTTTTTGATCTCCTCATCCGAGACCGGCTGCATCAACATTTCCTTCTGGCATTCTGTTAATGTCTTATTGACCATTAGATTCTGAGATGAAGAACCCTCTAAGGGACCATCCCTAGAAGAGGAGAAAAGATTTCTAAAGTACTCTTCAGCCTCCTTCTTCACCATCCTAGGATCTTCAATTCTCACACCATCTGAGTCAGTGATGCTATCATAAGAATTGTTGTAGTGATGGCATCTCATACTTTGATGAAAAAATTTATTGTTCTTATCTCCAAGGCTAAGCCACTGGATTCTCGACTTTTGTCTCAGGAATTTTTCTTCACTTTCAAGAGCTTTTGTAAGGGATGATCTCTTTTCCTTTTCAATAGCTACCAAAGTACTATCATTCTGGTTGGAAGCCATAAGACATTGGATAGCTACCAACTCCTCTTCCGCCATATGCACTGCTTCATGAAAATTTCCAACAAACTTTTTATTCCATTCTTTGAGAGCATTCTTTACATTTTTTAGTCTAGCTGCAACTACAGATAATGGAGATATATATTCCCGAATAGGCTCGGCCCAAGCTCTTTCAACCAAAGGAAGGAAGTCAGATTTGTCTAACCAAGCATCAATGAATTTAAATGTCTTGGCTCCATAATTCTTTTCTTTCTGAAGTTGCACCATAATGGGAGAGTGATCCGAAATGTGGGGGTCAAGGAATATAGCTTCAGAATTTTGCAATTGGTCAATCCACTCATGGTTAACAAGAGCCCGATCTAGCTTGCAACATATTCTATTTACTCCCACTTGGTTATTATTCCAAGTGTATGTATGACCAGACCATTTCAGATCATATAGGTTACAGTTGAACAGACACTCATTGAAAGCTGAAGTATGCTGAATATTTATTCCATTACCACCACTTTTCTTGTCACACCCCAATTTTGGTCTAACCAGAATGGTGTGATGAACCGCTAACAAACCAACGGTTCAACCAGGATCTCAAATAGGCTATCCCCGCGTTATCCAAACTTACATGCATCCACAATCATAATCAGAGTAAATACACAATAGCGGAAATCTTATAAATAAATGAACTGAGAACTAAAATGATATTAATAATTTAATAGAAAATTAATTTGTATCAACCGGGACATAAATAAATATCAATACAAGTCTTTAATAAATCCAGATAAAGAAACCTATAAAAATATCTATTCGAATACACACGAGTTGCACTCACAAAAGGAGTCGTGCGTATCGTCTTCAGCTCCAACTTCCATAGCTGCTACATTTCCGTACGCCGACGCATTCATATAATCTTCAACTGTAAAACCTGCATCATCAACTAAAAATATTCGACGTCGAGGGGTGAGCACACAACACGGCTCAGTGAGTAGCCAAAGCAATGCAACATTACATATGCATGCAAAAATCAATTTATATCTTTGGTCTTGGTTTATAGTTTGCAATGTGCAATAGAAAGGTTGGGTGGTCAAAGGTTAACGTTTATTGACACCGCCTCTATATACAAGGTGTGGAAGCCCGCCCGAAGGTTAACGTTTATCGTCGTCCCCATCCACCCTACCATAACATTATACAACAAAGGTTAACGTTTATTGCTATATAATGCTATACCAACACGTAAGCCCCTGTTAGCGAGGGCTTGCAAACTGGGCTCGCTGCTAACCAATCCTAATGCCAAACAGTGTATCCAAGGCCTCACCCCAGCATCCCTCAGAACATCCATAGAGATAGAGCTAAGGCCCCCCGGTAGAGTCAGAGACTACAAGGACCGAGACCACCTCCCCTGATACTCTACGACATAATAGTTCTGCTAAGGTAATGGCGATACGACGATGCCAATGCACAAGACTTGAGTTAAAGATAGAGCTAAAGTGCTGAGACCCGCCAAAGGTTAATGTTTATTGATGTTCTCACCACACCTCCCCTGATACTCGCTCTCATCAAGCACATCAACCACACACATACAAGCACATGCCTATTCCTATCATCATCATCATCATCATGTTATAAACAATAAAGTAAATATGCATGAACAAGTAATAGAAATATTGGATGGCATGCCGTATGCACATTACAAACATATTCGCATAGAATCAAACATGGCATAGGACTCAAGAAATAGAAAACAGTTTATTATTAACCAATTTAGTTTGGGGTTAAGGTTCCTCACCTTAGCTTGCTAATAGATATTTCCCAAGCTTTAGAATCACCGTTATAACGTAATTATATTGCTAGCAAACCTAACCAAGTCGATAGAATTTAATTAGAATTAATTTAGAATTTAAAAACCATTCTGTCAACTGAGGGTCGATGCTAGGGTCGATGCTAGGGTCGATGGGTCTATCGACCCTCCCTCCATTCTGAACTTCCCGAATGCTGAGGGTCGATGGTCAGAAACACCTAGGGTCGGATGGTCTATCGACCCTCGGTGTGACCCTTGGTGCACTCTGGTCCAATTTCCACTTTTAACCCATTCTTCGTGTTTGGGGTCCTATGGCTTGCTTCCTACATTCATTCAACAGTCATTCCATGGTCTAGAACCATGTATAATCCATCTATATAGATTTTGTGCATCCTCCTATGGTTTTTCATGAAAACCTAACCATGGATGGATGGTTTGGGTTTCTCCGAAATCCTACACTCAACCATATCTAACCTAAGGTCTGTAGAAACTCATGGAATTAGTATCCATACCTGAGAAGATTACTTTTCTCTGCAATTTCTTCTCCTTTTTGCTAAGCCTTCTTCCTAGCCTCCTTTCTTCCTCTTTTCCTTCTTCTCTCTTTCTCTCAATTCAATTAGGGTTGTGAAAGGAGTGAATGTGGCTTAGGGACGTCCTTTAAATAGACTAGGAATGTCCTATAATAATCACATTGAGATTTGGAAGGAATCCCGACCGAAAATTAAAAAATTTCCTAATTTCAGTTTCGTCAGAAACCGAGGGTCGATGAGAGGGTCGATGATCCCGTCGACCCTAGGGTCTTAAGCTGTCCGACCCTCCCTTCAAAACTGAGGGTCTGACTTTCTGTTTTGGGAGGTCTGACCCTGCTTAGCTGGGTGTGCGACCCTCCCCTAAAATTAATTGTTTTTGGGTCGATTTTATACCTGGGATCTCGTTCTCCTTTATGCCCTTGGTCCATTTGACTCGACCATGATGGGTAAACTTGGTTCAAGGTGGTAAGACCGGGTTAGATTGACACGGGTCTTACAACTCCCCCCAACTTATAAAAATTTTGTCCTCAAAATTGTACATACCTTCAGAATCAAACAAGTCAGGGTATTGCTTTCTCATGGCACTTTCTTCTTCCCATGTAACCTCTTCCATGTCTCTACTTTTCCATGTGACCTTAACATAGTAAATATCTCTATTACGTAGACGTTGAACCTTTCGACTAGTGATTTCCGTTGGTATTACTTCAAATGTCAAATCATCCGTCAATTCCGGCAAATCTACTGTCAACACATGTGTTGGGTCTTTGACATACTTCTTCAAAAAGGATATGTGAAATACGTCATGCACACTTGACATAGATGGTGGTAGTGCTAACTGATAAGCGACTTTCCCACGCTTAGCCAGAATCTCATATGGCCCGACAATACTGTCCAAGCCTCTTCAATCCTCGCATAGGCGATACTTTCAAAAATACTTTATCACCTATGGCGAACTCTAGCTCTCTTCGTCGAGTATCTGCGTATTGCTTCTGACGGTTCTGAGCTACTCTTACTCTTTCCATGATTATGTCGACCACTCGACAAGTCTCTTCAACAAATTCTGGTCCAACAATACTATGTTCTCCAACTTCATTCCAAAACAAGGGAGTTCGACACTTCCTGCCATACAGTGCTTCATAAGGTGACATCTGTATAGTAGCCTGATAGCTGTTATTGTAAGCGAACTCGATCAATGGTAACTTTTCGTCCCATGATCCCTTGAAATCAATCACACATGCTCGTAGCATATCTTCTAAAATCTGGATTGTACGCTCCGACTGTCCGTCTGTCTGTGGGTGGAATGCAGTACTGAACTTCAATGTTGTACCCATGGCCTTTTGCAGTCCTTCCCAAAATTTGGAAGTAAATCGTGGATCTCTATCGGACACAATACTTTCTGGTACACCGTGTAACTAAACAATATTATCCATATACAGCTTTTCTAACCTTTCCAGTGTATACTAGGGTTGTATCGGTATGAAGCAAGCTGTTTTAGTCAGACGGTCTACAATCACCCAAACTGCGTCAACTACTCGAGGAGTCAATGGTAGTCCTGTGACGAAGTCCATAGTGATGCAGTCCCATTTCCATGCTGGTTCCGGTAATGGTTGTAACAGTCCTGTGGGTCTTTGTCGTTCCACCTTTACCTTCTGACAATTTAAGCATTGAGACACGAACTTGGCTACATCTGCCTTCATTCCCCTCTGCCAATACAGTTTCTTTAGATCATGATACATTTTTGTGCTTCCAGGATGTATCGAGTAGATGGTGGTATGGGCTTCCTTCATCAGTCGGTGTCTAATGTTCATACTTTCTATTTCAGGTACACATATTCTCCCTTTATATTTCAGTACATTCTCGGTATCTAAGGTGAACACAGGGTTGGTCCTACCTTTCTCAATATCTTCTTGTACTGTTCTCAGATAAGCATCTGCTTTGATAGCTGTCTTCACTTCGTCCACTATATCCGGTATAATCTTCAATGCCGCGAACATATTCGAAAACCGATGAATAAACCCTTGGCCAGCTGACTCATCCGTTGCATCTATCACATATTGTTCGTTGCCGTGATTAAACACCATTCCGTTGGCATACATTGTTGCAGTCGTGCTAGTTTCTCCTTGAGATTTTATCATTGCTTTTCTGCTCAATGCATCCGCTACCACGTTCGCTTTTCCCGGATGATACTGGATATCACAATCATAGTCTTTCAATAGTTCCCGCCATCTTCTTTGTCTCATATTTAACTCCTTCTGATTAAATAGATAAGTAAGACTTTTATGGTCCGACTTAATCAGAAATTTCTCTCCGTATAGGTAGTGCCTCCATATCTTGACAACATGTACTACTGCCGCTAACTCCAAATCATGAGTGGGGTAATTCTTCTCATGTACCTTCAACTATCTCGATGCATACGCAACCACTTGCTCTCCTTGCATAAGCACACATCCTAATCCCAATCCCGATGCATCAGTGTATAAGGTAAATGTCTGTCTTGGGACGAGAATGGTCAAAATTGGAGCGGATATCAATCTGGTCTTCAGTGTTTGAAAACTCTTTTCACACTTATCCGTCCATACGAACTTTTCTCCTTTCTTAGTCAAACTGGTAAGAGGTACGGCAATCCGAGAATAGTCTTCTACGAATCTTCGATAATATCCAGGTAGACCCAGAAAACTTCTAATTTCTGAGACGCTCTTCGGTGCTTCCCACTTTACAATAGCCTCGATCTTACTGGGGTCCACTTTGATTCCTTCTACGGATACTACATGGCCTAGAAAGGTGACTTCACTTAGCCAAAACTCACACTTCAAAAATTTGGCGTATAACTTCTCTTTCCTTAAACGCTGTAGGGCTGCGTTTAGGTTCTTGACATGGGTTTCCTTGTCTTTGGAATACACCAATATGTCATCAATAAATACTATGACCGACATATCCAACATATCGTGGAAAACCCGGTTCATAAGTTCCATGAATGTTGCCGGTGCATTAGTTAGTCCGAAGGACATCATTAGGAACTCATAATGTTCCGTATCTTGTCCTGAAAGCTGTCTTCGGAATGTCACCTTCTTTAATTTTCAGTTGATGATAGCCTGATCGAAGATCGATCTTTGAAAATACCTTCGCTCCTTGTAACTGATCGAACAAGTCATCGATCCTGGGTAGTGGATATCGATTCTTGATTGTCAGTTTATTCAACTCTCTATAGTCGATACATAACCGAACACTACCATCCTTCTTCTTTACGAACAACACCGGTGCTCCCCATGGAGATATACTGGGTCTAATATAACCCTTATCCAGTAGTTCTTGTAATTACACTTTTAATTCCTTCAGTTCAGTAGGAGCCATTCTATAAGGCGCTTTTGATACTGGTGCGGCTCCAGGTATAAGGTCTATTACAAACTCCGTGGCTCGGTCGGGTGGTAATCCGGGTAGTTCCTCCGGAAATACATCAGGAAAATCTCGCACGACATCAATATCTTCCATTTGTGGCACGTCCTTGGTTAGGTCGACCACTGATACTAGATATCCGACTGCTCCTTTCTCAAGGCACTTCTTAGCCTATAATGCTGAGAGTATGAGCTTGCGTCTTCTAGGAAGTTTGGTTCCCGAGAAACTGAATTCTGCTCCTTCTTTGTCTTTCAACGTTAGCTTCTTCTCGGCGCATAACAGATTTGCAGAGTGCCGAGCTAACCAGTCCATTCCCAAGATGACCGTACAAGTAATTTGTAGTCTAATGTTTTGATGGGCAGATTGGTCTTCTTTCCAAACGACACTGATATAAATGAATGAGTAGCTCCTGAATCAAAGAGTACTCTGGCGGGTACGCCATTGATAGGTACGATACCTGTGATTCGTTTTTACTTAGTCTACATGCTCAATCAATTCTAATTATAGCCTTACAAGTTTTGGTCATACCTGTGACCACATCAGGCGATGCGGCAACATCCTCTGATGTAATGGCATATACCCGTCCTTGATGTAGTTGCTTCTTGGGTTTTGGGCACTCTCTTGCCATATGCCCTGGTTGGTTGCAGTTATAGCACTTCGGGGCTTCAACATTTGACTTTGGCTGTGGTTGAGCTGCTGCAGTAGACTTTGGAGCAGTTGCAAAATTCTGAGGACGAAAAGGTTTATACGTCCTGTTATTGCCTCCGTTGTAGGAGTTTCCGGCTGGTCTCTTGATTCCTCTACTCTGGGAGAAATAGCTCTCCTTCTGGCTCGATTCGATCACTCGAGTAATCTGGACAGCTTCGTTATATATGGTCTTTTCTAATCCCAGAACATGTTCCCTTATGCTTCCTCTTAGTCCCGCGATGAATCTACGACTTTTTGTATCTTCTTCTTGCATACTAGCCGGTGCAAAGAAAAACAGTTCTTCGTAGCGCTGTTGATATACGTCTATGGTCATCTGTCCCTGGTACAAACTCAGGAACTCTTTCTCCATTGAATCTCTGAAGCTTCTGGGAAAATACTTCTCGAAGAATGCTTCTTTATATATAGCCCATGTCAGTAGGGCGTGCTTGCTCAATAAGTATGTCTTTGTAGATTTCCACCAATGGTATACGTCGCCTTTGAGCATGAAGGTGGCGCATAACACTTTTTCTTCCTCAGTGATAGTCATCATAAGGAAGTTCCTTTCCATCTCGTTTATCCAGTGTGCTGGCCACAGTGGATCAGACGGCTTGCCATTGAATTCTCTCAGTTTCATCTTCAAAAATCTCTCTACTAGTCGGGAGTGATCCAGTTGATTTTGGTATGCCCCAAACATAGGGGGTGGATACTGATAGTTCCCTTGGGCTGCTTCTGGAACTTGCACTGGAATTGGTGCAGCCGGTTGTGGAGGTGTCTGTTGAGCTGGGTGGTTACCCACTGGTGCTACACTAGCTTGCCCAGTGTGCATGGCTGCAGCCTGAGTGGCTTGAAACATAACTCCCATCGCAACCTGCATTTGAGCTTGTGCATGTTGCATTTGTTGTAGCTGTTGTGCCAGATTCATCACCACTGTTGTTAGCTCAGGTGGTGGTGGTGGCAAATTTGTAGGGTTTGCCGGCTCGGGGTTACCCTGTGCGTAATTGTTCTCTTGACTAGTCTCATCCGCCGGTGGTGGTGGTGGGACTGTGTTTCGGGTCTGTCGGGTCACTATACGGCCAGACATATTTACTTTCGAGATGGATGGTGCCTGAAAATCATCAAAATCAGTGAGAAATCATTTATACTTCATGTAGGCATGCTAACCGATATAAAATTCAAAATCTCCAATTCATTCTGAAATAAATACTGTATTTTCTATGTAGGGTCGATGGTGAGGGTCACTGGTGTGTCCGACCCTTGGTATCCGACCCTGGGAATGACCTGTTCTTCCCGAGAGCTGAGGGTCGATGCGAGGGTCAATCCGAGGGTCGATGGTGTCAGTCAAATTGTCCGACCCTCGGACCAAAAATCAGATTTTTAAGATCCGATTCTGGGTCAATTCTCACTATTCCTCCTCCGTTTCGACTCGTCTCTACTCTCCGAGTTGCTACAATGCTACTTCACTATTGTGGATCGTTCTTAGTCCGAGTTTCGACATCCACATCACCTCTACAGGTAAAATTTCCCAACTTTCCTTGTTTTTAGGTTTTTATTTCTAGGTTTTTGCTCATTTAGCTCGTATTTTCCAAATTAAACTTTTTCTAACCGTAAAAATTCTATTTTTTTTGGGGGCTTTTGTTATTGGGGTCTTGAGGAACGAAAGCCCTCAAAAATTTTTGAGTTTCATCGGTTGGTTGTCGAGAAACTTAAATTTTTCTCTTTTTGCCCTAATTTATCGAAATTTTTGATTTTTCTTCAATTTTTCCAAATTGGACCTTATCCGTTAAAATTTTCTACTGCATGTAGATTGTAGGATGTATTTTAACCTACATAAGTTCTTATGCCCACTTGTATGGTGAGAAATGGGACTTTATGGTCAACTTACGTCGTTATTAAGTCAATTTTTGGATTTTATCCTACTAACTCCTGGTTCATTTTCTCTTTCTTATTTTTGCAATACTATGGCCCGTACAAAAGTGCCAAGATTGCGTGATCCACTCTGCTCTCGTTCGAATGAAGCTGAGGCACAGTATGCTGACTATGCCCGTAAGAAAGTGGAAGGGGGTCGCATGGTGAACTTGGCTGAGCTAGCCTTGTTCAATGTAGAGGGAGCATTCGGTGATATGGGGTGGCTCCCTGTCATCACATACGACGCGTGCACCTGTCCAGACTTGGTGCGCCAGTTTTATTGTAATCTCCAGGTAGTTGCGCATCACCAGCTACGTCAAGGGGGTGCACAACTCCTTTGATTATCGGCAGCTGGCCGATCTGTTGGGCATTGCCTATGATGGCCCTATGGTGTACTGTGCGCCGGGAGAGCCACAGTTTGTTGAGATGGAGATGAGAGCTGAGATCGACAACCAGTTGCTCCGTCCCGATAGATGGCAGATGAGAGCTTGCTACTTGCGTCCGGCTCCACGGGTCTTCTGCAAGATTATCCAGCATAATCTGATCCCGCAGAGTGGGCATTATGAGAGGGTTTCTCAGCTGACTCAGTTCTTGATCTACTGCATCTGCACTCGTCAGCCGGTCTGCCTTCCTTACATCATCATGCGGACGATGATTAGTGCTACATTGTCCGGTCATAGGGGTAATCTACCCTATGGACGTATGATTACAGTGCTACTGACCCATCTGGGGGTGGATCTAGTAGATGAGAAGATCCAGGAGAAGACCTTCTCGTCGCCTCTAGATTGGGAGGCTATCTGCAAGATGGGGCTGCGAGATGCGGAGGTTAGTGATGAGGAGAGGAACGCGATGGTGCGCCCTCACACTCGGGTTGAGATGGCTGATGCTGAGGCTGCTGCTAGGGCTCGTGGGGATCCGGTCGACGATGATCGCTTATATATGGATGTCGATGCGATACCACCGCCATCACCCACGCATGCGGATAGGGCTGGTACTTCTACTGCGGCGGCTTTGGTACCCGAGACCAGTCCTTCTCATGATGCTGGTCCTTTACGCCCACCTTCTGATATGATGAAGATGCTGCAGGAGATCAGGGATGCTCAGCACAGATCTGATCTGAGGATGGATGAGCTGTTGGCTGCTCAGCACCCATCAGACGCGCGGATGGGAGAGCTCCTAGAGGTGCAGCGTGCGGCGACCGATCAGAGGATAGCCGGTCTCACAGCTAGTCTCCAGACGACCCAGACCCAGGTGGCCTGGTTGACTAGGGTCTATGCTGAGGACTACGACAGAGATCGTGAGGCACCGCCTCCTCCTTCACCTCCAGCTTCCTGATTGTACTTTACTTTTCTTGTACTACAGAGTAACTGTCCGGGTTGTGGACTGTACTCTGCTTTAGCGATGTATATACGTTTTGTTTCTCTTACTCATTGTATGTAACTGGTTTTCCCTTTAATAGATGCATTATTCTCTTTTTAATTCGGTTTCAATCATCACTTGTGCTTACGGTGTGTTTGTATTAAAGCTTTTAATTTATCCTATCTCAGTTCACAATGGTCTGGAATGTGTGTCAGTTCGGCGGGCAAGGCCTGAGATGCTCTGATACCAAGTTGTCACACCCCAATTTTGGTCTAACCAGAATGGTGTGATGAACCACTAACAAACTAACGGTTCAACCAGGATTTCAAATAGGCTATCCCCGCGTTATCCAAACTTACACGCATCCACAATCACAATCAGAGTAAATACACAATAGCAAAAATCTTATAAATAAATGAACTGAGAACTAAAATGATATTAATAATTTAATAGAAAATTATTCTGTATCAACTGGGACATAAATAAATATCAATACAAGTCTTTAATAAATCCAGATAAAGAAACCTATAAAAATATCTAATCGAATACACACGAGTTGCACTCGCAAAAGGAGTCGTGCGTATCGTCTTCATCTCCAACTTCCATAGCTGCTACATTTCCGTACGCCGACGCATTCATATAATCTTCAACTGTAAAACATGCATCATCAACTAAAAATATTCGACGTCGAGGGGTGAGCACACAACACGGCTCAGTGTGTAGCCAAAGCAATGCAACATTACATATGCATGCAAAAATCAATTTATATCTTTGGTCTTGGTTTATAGTTTGCAATGTGCAATAGAAAGGTTGGGCGGTCAAAGGTTAACGTTTATTGACACCGCCTCTATACACAGGGTGTGGAAGCCCGCCCGAAGGTTAACGTTTATCATCGTCCCCATCCACCCTACCATAACATTATACAACAAAGGTTAACGTTTATTGCTATATAATGCTATACCAACACGTAAGCCCCTGTTAGCGAGGGCTTGCAAACTGGGCTCGCTGCTAACCAATCCTAATGCCAAACACTGTATCCAAGGCCTCACCCCAGCATCCCTCAGAACATCCATAGAGATAGAGCTAAGGCCCCCCCGTAGAGTCAGAGACTACAAGGACCGAGACCACCTCCCCTGATACTCTACGACATAATAGTTCTGCTAAGGTAATGGCGATACGACGATGCCAATGCACAAGACTTGAGTTAGAGATAGAGCTAAAGTGCTGAGACCCGCCAAAGGTTAACGTTTATTGACGTTCTCACCACACCTCCCCTGATACTCGCTCTCATCAAGCACATCAACCACACACATACAAGCACATGCCTATTCCTATCATCATCATCATCATCATGTTATAAACAATAAAGTAAATATGCATGAACAAGTAATAGAAATATTGGATGGCATGCCGTATGCACATTACAAACATATTCGCATAGAATCAAACATGGCATAGGACTCAAGAAATAGAAAACAGTTTATTATTAACCAATTTAGTTTGGGGTTAAGGTTCCTCACCTTAGCTTGCTAATAGATATTTCCCAAGCTTTAGAATCACCGTTATAACGTAATTATATTGCTAACAAACCTAACCAAGTCGATAGAATTTAATTAGAATTAATTCAGAATTTAAAAACCATTCTGTCAACTGAGGGTCGATGCTTGGGTCGATGGGTCTATCGACCCTCCCTCTATTCTGAACTTCCCGAATGCTGAGGGTCGATGGTCAGAAACACCTAGGGTCGGATGGTCTATCGACCCTCGGTGTGACCCTTGGTGCACTCTGGTCCAATTTCCACTTTTAACCCATTCTTCGTGTTTGGGGTCCTATGGTTTGCTTCCTACATTCATTCAACAGTCATTCCATGGTCTAGAACCATGTATAATCCATCTAGATAGCTTTTGTGCATCCTCCTATGGTTTTCCATGAAAACCTAACCATGGATGGATGGTTTGGGTTTCTCCGAAATACTACACTCAACCATATCTAACCTAAGGTCTGTAGAAACTCATGGAATTAGTATCCATACCTGAGAAGATTACTTTTCTCTGCAATTTCTTCTCCTTTTTGCTAAGCCTTCTTCCTAGCCTCCTTTCTTCCTCTTTTCCTTCTTCTCTCTTTCTCTCAATTCAATTAGGGTTGTGAAAGGAGTGAATGTGGCTTAGGGACGTCCTTTAAATAGACTAGGAATGTCCTATAATAATCACTTTGAGATTTGGAAGGAATCCCGACCGAAAATTAGGAAATTTCCTAATTTCAGTTTCGTCAGAAACCGAGGGTCGATGGGAGGGTCGATGATCCCGTCGACCCTAGGGTCTTAAGCTGTCCGACCCTCCCTTCAAAACTGAGGGTCTGACTTTCTGTTTTGGGAGGTCCGACCCTGCTTAGCTGGGTGTGCGACCCTCCCCTAAAATTAAGTGTTTTTGGGTCGATTTTATACCTGGGGTCTCGATCTCCTTCATGCCCATGGTCCATTTGACTCGACCATGATGGGTAAACCTGGTTCAAGGTGGTAAGACCGGGTTAGATTGAGACGGGTATTACATTTCTCTTCACTGCTTCTAACAATATTGAAATCTCCAATTACTATCCAAGGCATAGAAACAGAGTTACCAAAAGTTTCAAGACTGTGCCATAGGGAAGATCTGATATTTGGATCATTAGACCAATACACAGCTGCTAGCATAAACTATAAGTCAGAGTGAATCAGGCTCACATTACAGTAGATCACTTGATTTTTAGTTAGAATTCTTTCCACTTTGAATATAGATGTATTCCACCACAAAATGATTCGAGGAGGAATCATGTCTTGATCATTGAATAGACAATCCCAGTCCTGTATAATAGAAGAAAGAGAGAATTTAATGATTCCTTTATTCAATTTCGCCTCAGATAAACAACATAGCCCTGCTTTAGTTTTCTTCACAATCCTTCTCACTGCCTTCTTTTTTCCAGCACCATTAAGCCCTCTAATATTCCATGAAATGATGTTCATCATAGAGATTATATGATTAGGGTCCCTCCATATCCATAATCTCCTCCCATGTAGATCTTAGGGATATTACTTTCCTTGGATCACCATATTGGCCTCCTTCTTCACTTTCATCTCCACTTTGTATGAACTGATTATTGTACATTATTTCCTCCTCATTGATGCATTGATTAGTGCTGCAGTTCTTTCCATACAATTCCAAATCTTCTCCATTCTTCTTACCTCTTTGATCATGATAGTCCTTTCCCCTAATCATTCTGTCTTTCTCCATGATTTCACCACAATCCGAAGGGCAGTTTATATTGGTTATTGGGCCAATAGGATGAGATACATTTCCAGCATGACTTTGACGAACAACAGCTCTCATTTGGTCAAAAAGAGATTTGTTAGAAGCCAAGATGGAAGAGGGGGGGGCTATAGGGCCTAAGGGGGATTGGGGTACTTCAACTTGGGCTCGGGTAGAACCAGCACTAGGATTAAAGGCCAGTCTGCTTCTGGGTTCAGATTGTCTATTCAGTCCACCTCTTTTGAGTAAAGAGGGACGTCTAGGGGGGTAGGGAGTATGACCAGCAGAATTTGTGGGGATGGTCAAACCAGGGGATAATAGGGGTTCATTAGGGACAGCAAGGGGGTCAGACGGACCAGGGGGAGCCTGCATAGCAGTAACGGCAGGGGGACTAGTAGGTCCAGCTAGGGCAGACTGGTCTTCTTCAGAATTCAGGCACCCAAATCGGTTGGGGGGACACAAGGCAGTTTCTACACATCCTGCCGATTTTGAGTTTGTAGCACCAAAAAGGAAAGTGGCATTTTGGGAGGGATTTTTGAAATTGGAATCAGTAGAAACCAACTTACCAGGGGTTGACACTTGTTTCAAAGGCTGGTTCTTGTGCAGAGAGTAGGACTGGTGGGTCAGAATGTGGGTCGGATTCATGGTGTGGTTCAGCCCTCCATGTGATCCACCGGATCTCTTCTTCTTGACCCGGATTGGAGTCCAGTCTTCTTCAAGCCGAGACTGGGATGGAGTCCCTTCAAGCCTACCATCAACAGGTCCCCTAGGTAGTCTATCATCTTCACTCACTGCAGCTTTCTCTAGACCAGAGGAAGAACTACCCTCTTGGAGAACCTGCTCGGCATTATCTTTCATATTTGCAGGTTTTTGAGATTTCAATTGACATGAATTCTCAATATGTCCAAAGACTCCACATGTTAGACACTCGGGAGGCTTCCAATCATACTTAACTGGCTGAATGAACAAGTTTCCCAAATCATCTTCTATAGTAATTGTTTCCAGCATAGGGGACTCACCTGAAAATTCAACACATACTCTCGCGAAAACCCATCAATTTTTCAGGGCAGTAGTACTATCTGAGTAGAGTGGGACTCCAAGGACCGAGCAGATTGCACTTAATGAGTCTTCCCCCCACAAATGAAGAGGTAAACCTGGTAAAGACACCCATAATGGCACTTTCTTCAGACCAAGCACAGCTCCATTGTGTAAACTTCGTTCCCATTGTCTAAGGAACATAGGTTGACCTCCCACATAGAAAATACCAATCTCCAGAATTTTATATCTATCCAAAATATCAGAAAATCGGAAGGCATAGCCTCCATGAATCAGCTGCAAAACCTCCACAAAACCGGATAGCTTCCATTTCCTAAGCAGGTTACCTTTGACATAAGAAAAGCTGGGTTTCTTTCCGAGGAAAAAACCCACTAAGGTATTATCCAACACCCGTAGTTCACCAGCAACAGCACTATTAGGGCAAACCCCAATGGGATGATTCTCACGAATGACCGGGGGAATGTATCTGAGAAGGAACTTCTTAGAAGGTTTTGGATCTTGGTTGAGTGGTTCCACTTACTTGAATCAGGGATGAATTTCATAGAGGTGTTTTGTTCAGCAGAAGAATGGAGAGGGGGAAACTCATCCCGGTTCAGGTTCAAGTCACAACCACCAGTTTGGGATATAGGAAGGTCTATGAGGAGATTAGGGTCAGATTCGGTTTCATTTTCCAGAGCAGGGATCTGTATTGAAGGTTTTTCTTCAACTTCATTCTTCTTGTCTCCTGCTCTTCTTCTTCTTCTTCTTTTTCTTTTTCATTCAAAGAGCACGACCACATTTTGCACCATTTTATGACATTATGGTTCACGATCATCTCATGTGGTTAGCATCCATATTTTATTCTTCTGACAATTTGAGTTGCAGACCCTACACTCAAACTCAATCTCATCTTCAAGAAACAGAGGGAATCTAAATGCGATTGAACTAGAGAGTAGCTTAATCCTAAGAAGAAGGAGTTGGGGCATCAACTCAGATTGTCAAAAGAATAAAAATTTGATGCTAAAACATGAGATGATCGTAACCCATAGTGTCACAAAAAGGTTGAAAACAGAAGAAGAATGAACAAAAGAAAAATCAGAAGAAGAATGAGACGAAGAAAGAAGAAGAAGAATGAAGAAGAAGAAAAAGGAAAAAGACGACGGAAGAAGAAGAATGAAGAAGAAAAGGAAAAAAAGGAAATGATGAAAGAAGAAGTAGAAGAAGAATGAAGAAGAAGAAGAAGATGAAGAAGTGCGCCAGCGCCCTTTAGAAGTGCGTCAGCGCCCTTCAGAAGTGCGCCAGCGAACTTCTACATTTTTTTGTGGTAACTTTCTTCTTTTTCTTCTTCTTTCTTTTTCGTTCTTCTTCTACTTCTTCTTCTTTTTTCTTTTTCTTCTTCTTCTTTCTTTTTCGTTCTTCATCTTCTTCTTTTTCTTCTTCATTCTTTTTCTTTGTTATTCATGCTTCTTCTACATTCTTCTTCTTCTTCTATGTTCTTCTTTCTCATTCTTTTCTTCATTCTTCTTCTTATTCTTCATTCTTCTTCTTTGTTTCTCAATTGTCTTCTACATTCTTCTTCTTCAATCTTCATCTTCTTCTTCTTTTTCTTCTTTTTCATTCTTTTTCTTTCTTTTTCTTCTTCTTCTTCATTCTTCTTCTTTCTTATTCTTCAGATTGTTTGAAGAATAAAACTTGGACGCTAAGACATGAGATGATCATAGCCCATATTGTCACAAAATGGTGTTAAACAGAAGGAGAATGAAGAAAAAGAAAGAGAAGAAAGAAGAAGAATATGAGGTAGAAGAGAGAAGAAGAGAAATGAAGAAGAAGAAGGAAGAAGAAGAATGATGAAGAAAAAGAAGAACATGATGAAAGGAATAAAAAGAAGAATAAAGGAGAAGAAGAAGTGCACCAGTGCCCTTCAAAATTGTGCCAGCTAACTTTAGAAGTGCGCCAGCGAACTTCTTCCTCTCTTTTGCTCTTCTTCATTTATCTTCTTCAATCTTCTTCTCCATCTTTCTTCTTCTTTCTTCTTCGTTATTTTTGTTTTTTTCTCTTCCTCTTTCTTCTTCATTCTCATTCTTTTCTTCAGTCTTCTTCTTCTTCATTCTTCTTCTTTTGCTTACTTATTCTTCTTCTTTTTCTTCATTCTCCTTCTCCATTCTTCAATCTTCTTCTTTCTCATCTTCGTTCTTCTTTCTTATTTTTTTCTCCATTCTTCTTATTCTTCATTCATCTTCTTTTTTTCTTCTCCATTCTTCTACTTCGTCTTTCTTCTTCTTTCCTCCTCATCTCTATCTTCTGCTCTTTTTGTTCTTCTTCTTCTTCTTCTTCTTCTTCTGTTTCTTTATCTTCTTTCTGCTTCATTCTTCTTCTTATTTTTTCATTCAGAGAGCTCGAGCACATTTTGCACCACTTTGTGACAATATATTTCACAATCATCTCATGCAGTTAGCATCCTAATTTTATTCTTCTGACAATCTGAGTTGCAAACCCTACTACAGTCCAGCTCAACCGCATATTCTCGAAACAGAAGGAACCCAAATGCGGTTGAGTTTAGGAGTAGCTTAATCCTAACAAGACGGAGTTTGGTCTTCAACTTAGATTGTCAGAAGAATAAAACTTGGATGCTGACACATGAGATGATCGTAACCCATATTTTCACAAAATGGTGTTAAACAGATGAAGAATGAAGAAAAAGAAAAATAAGAAGAGGAAGAATGAGGAAGAAGAGAGAAGAAGAAAAATGATGAAGAAGGAAGAAGAATAATGAAAAAGAAAAAGAAGACAAAATATCATCCATCTCCTTCAAAAACCCCTCCAATCAGTTAGAACCCTTTAATTGTTCAAAGTGGAATATTGATGTACATTAGATGAATGTAGGTCCGATTCCTTTCAGATTCCAAGTTGTGTAGGGTTTTTTGTTGATTCTCTTCTAGTGTTTGGCCTCGTGCCTGTCTTGCTATGCAGGGGTGGTATGGTGCTCCTTTTCTGGGTTTTAATGAAATTTATCTAACTACCCCAAAAAAAAAAAAAAGACGAACATGATGAAAGAAGAGGAGGAAGAAGAACAAAGAAGAAGAAGTGCGTTGGCTTCAGCGAACTTCTTCTTCTTTTTCTTCTTCTTCACTCTTCTTCTTCGTCTTTCTTCTTCTTTCTTTTTCATTGTTTTTGTTCTTTCTTTTCCTCTTTCTTCTTCATTCTTCTTCTTTCTTTTTTTTGGGTGAGTAGATAATTTTATTAAAAACCCAAAGGGAAGGGGCACACAACAAGCTGGCCATGGCTAAGCATAGAAGCCGATAAGGTTGAGAAGCCCAACACAAACAACTTACAACTTGGAATCCAATAGGGGGACCCAACCCAATACAGCCTTTTAGTGGACATCAAATGGCCAATTGGCCTCTAAAAAAACAAAAACAAAACAATAGTTAAGGAGGAGCCTGGTCTGCATTATGGAAATATTTGTGAGGATCCCTTAATGACTCTTCCAGGTCCTGCCAAGTCTCCATCACCCTCGTTGCCGAAGTCTGATCCACTCCTTGAGCCTTTCTTCTATCTGCCTCCCATTTTCTTTCAGCAGTTTCTTTGAGATCTTCGACTACTTCAATATCTTCCACTGCATTTTCAGAATTTTTAGGAGTCTGCATATCAATAGCAGGAGCCATCATAGATTCAAGGAGATCAGATGAAAAGGATCGATACTTCTTTCGAGCAGAAATGGAAGGAAGGTTGGGGATTAGTGGAGAGCTATGGATAATAATCTGCCTTGATCGAGAAAGGATAGATCCTCGACTAGGATGGGGGGTATGTCCTACGGGGGAAGATTTGGGATCATTTGATTTAGGGTCAGAAATTGGAGTTTGGGTCTGGGCTAACTCACGGCTAAAGGTCTAGGGATTCGTTTGCTTTTTGCAAGGAAAGATTTTGATTTAGACAAGTCTGGACCAACACACTGCTAGAGGACCAGGGGTTGGTGTTCTTACGAAGGGGACGGTCAGGTTTGGATTATGATTGGATGGCTGGGAAGAATTAGGGGTCGAATGGGAAGGTCCATTCAGGATCGGTGCAAAACCAATAGGAGGAAAAGGGCCAAACGTATCATGGACAGATCGGTTCAGATCTGGGTCAGAACCAGAGGAAAAGGCGGGGTTAAGAATAGGGTTTGACATGTTACCTAGGGAATGGGGAGACAAACAAGACAGAAGGGATGGGTCTTCAGTTTGATCAGAGAGAACCAGATCCACCTCAGCCTCCAACAGTCCAAAACTGTTAGATAAAGTAGGGGTAAAAGGAGGGGATTTTGAGAGTTCAAATTTTTTTTCGAAAAAAGAGGGGCAACAGTTTGACTGCCCAACTGTTACACTGCATGGTTCAAGACCACTAGAGTAATCCCCAAGGCACGACACGTATTCTGTAGACTGGCTCTGGTCAGGCCTTGGCAGATGGGATTGTAAACTTTCATGGATCTGGATCGGATCCATCACACCTGGACTTGTCTTCCTCACCCGGATGGGATTCCAACCACCTATAAACTTCAAAGTTCTATTCTGCAGGAGCTGAGTTATCATCTTTCTCGACTCTGGGATCGAACTCTCCTTCAAAGGACATTCATCTGGGCCCTTCTCTTTTGGATTCGCAGCCAAAATTGAAGTAGAGTGGGGGTTGCAGGATTCATGGGCCTGGCCAAACACACCACATGACAAACATTGGGGGGGCCCTCCAATCATATTTAACCATCTGCTGAAAAACATTTCCCTCATCATCTTCAATGGTGATGGAGTTCAGCTGAGGTTTATTTCCAATAAATTCCACACAAGCACGTGTGAAGGCCCATTGACTCTTCAAGGCTGTCAATTAGTTCGAAAAAATGGGATTACCTAGAACTGAGAAAATCGCACTCAATGACTCTGCCCAGAGATGGAGGGGAAGACCTGGAAGTGTAATCCCCAGTGGACCATGTTTGAGCCTCATCACACCTCCAGTATGGAGGTTTCGGTCCCGTGGTCTCAAGAATAGAGGCTGACCAGCAACATAATAAATTTCATGCTTCTTCCAAATTTTCTTCTTCATTCTTCTTCTTTCTTCTTCTTCTATTTCTTGTTCTCTTCTTCTTCTTTTTCTGTTTCTTCCTCTTCATTATCCTCTTTCTACTTCATTCTTCTTCTTCTTCTCATTTTTCATTGAGAGAGCTCGAGCAAATTTTGCACCATTTTACGACAATATGCTTCACAATTATCTCATGCAGTTAGCATCCAAATTTTATTCTTCTAACAATCTGAGTTGTAAACGCTTCACTCAAGATCAACAACATATTTTAGAAATAGAAGGAATGCGGTTGAGCTTAAGAATAGCTTAATCCTAAGAAGACAGAGTTTGGTCTTCAACTCAGATTATCAGAAGAATAAAACTTGGATGTTAGGACCTGAGATGATCGTAGCCCATATTGTCACAAAATCGTGTTAAATAGGAGGAGAATTAACAAAAAGAAAAATAAGAAGAAGAAGAAAAAGAAGAAGAAAGAAGAAGAATATGAGGTAGAAGAGAGAAGAAGAAAAATGAAGAAGAAGAAGGAAGAAGAAGAATGAAGAAGAAAAAGAAGGACATGATGAAAGAAGAAAGGGAAGAAGAATAAAGGGGAAGAAGATGTGCGCCAGTGCCCTTCAGAAGTGTGCCAGCAAACTTTAGAATTGTGCCAGTGAACTTCTTCTTCTTTTTTCCTCTTCTTCATTTTTCTTCTTCATTCTTCTTCTGCATCTTTCTTGTTCTTTCTTCTTCGTTATTTTTCTTCTTTCTCTTCCTCTTTTTTCTTCATTCTTCTTCTTCTTTGCTTTTCTTTCTTCTTTCTCATTCTTTTCTTCATTATTCTTCTCCTTCATCTTATTCTTCTTCGTTTGTTTCTTCTGTTTACTTATTGTTCTTCTTTTTCTTCATTCTCCTTCTATATTCTTTAATCTTCTTCTTCTTCATCTTCATTCTTCTTTCTTCTTTTTTTTTCTACATACTTCTTGTCCTTCATTCATCTTCTTTTTTTCTTCTTCATTCTTCTACATCGTCTTTCTTCTTCTTTCCTCCTCTTCTCTATCATCTTCTCTTCTTCTTCTTCCTCTTTTTCTTTATCCACTTTCTGCTTCATTCTTCTTCCTCTTATTTTTCAATCAGAGAGAGTGCTCGAGCACATTTTGCACCACTTTATGACAATATGTTTCACGATCATCTCATGACGTTAGCATCGAAATTTTATTCTTCTGACAATCTGAGCTGCGAACCCTACTACACTCAAGCTCAATTGTATAATCGAGAAATAGAAGGAATCCAAATGCGGTTGAGCTTAAGAGTAGCTTAATCCTAAGAAGACAGAGTTTGATCTTCAACTCAGATTGTCAGAAGAACAAAACTTGGATGCTAACACATAGATGATTGTAACCCATATTGTCACAAAATGGTGTTAAATAGAAGAAGAATGAAGAAAAAGAAAAATAAGAAGAAGAAGAATGAGGACGAAGAGAGAAGAAGAAAAATGAAGAAGAAGAAGGAAGAACATGAATGATGAAGAAAAAGAAGACAAAATATCATCCATCTCCTTCAAAAACCTCTCCAATCATTTAGAGCCCTTTATTTGTTCAAAGTGGAATATTGATGTACATTAGATGAATGTAGGGTCCGATTCCCTTCGGATTCCAAGTTGTGTAGGGTGTTTTGTTGATTCTGTTCTGGTGTTTGGCCTTGTGCCCTGTCCTGCTACGCAGGTTGTATGTTGCTCCTTTTCTGGGTTTTAATAAAATTTATCTAATTACCCAAAAAAAAAGTAAAAGAAAAAGAAGAAGAACATGAAGAAACAAGAAGAGGAAGAAGAACTAAGAAGAAGAAGTGCGCTGGCACTAGCGAACTTCTTTTTCTTCTTCTTCATCTTTTGTAAGACCCGCAAGCCACGAACCCGGTCTAACCTTACTTTTTGTGTCGTGACCAGTATACCTATCATGGTCGAGCAAAATGGACCAAGTGTGTGAAGGAGATAACGATCCAGGTATTAAACTGACCCAAAAACATTAAAATAGGGGTAAGGGTCGCATACCTAGCTAGGCAGGGTCGGACCCCCAAATATAAAAGTCAGACCCTGAGTTTATAACCGGGGGTCGGACAACTTAGAACCAGGGGCCGACGGGATCTCCGACCCCCTCATCGACCCCCAGTCTACCGACAAAAACCGTGATTTGGAAACTTTCTAAATTTCAAGGGGATTCTTTCCTAATCTCAGTGGGACTTATTTTGGGAGTTTCTACTCTATAAATAGGACATCCCTAAGCCTCTTTCACTCCTTTTAGAACCCTAATTGGATTGAGAGAAAGAGAAGAGAAGGAGAAGAGAAGGAGAAGAGAAGGAAAGTGGAGAAGAAGACCAAAGAGAAGGCTTCAGAGAATCAAGTCTACTTCTCAGGTATGGATACTATCTCCATGAATTTCTTAATACCTTAGAGTAGATAATGAATTGGGTATGTTCTAGGAGAAACCCAAATCATCCATCCATGGTTAGATTTCAATGGAAACCATGGAGGAGATCATTAAAAACCATGTAAGTGTATAGAGAGAAGTTTTAAGCCATAGAACATGTATAGAATGGGTTATAGAAGTAAGCCATGGGAACCAAACTTGAAAGAATGAACCGTAGGATGAAATTCTCGACTCAACCCACGGGGGGTCGCACGTGGGGTCGATGGAGAATCGACCCTACCAGACCCTAGCATCGACCCCCAGCATTCGAGAAATCTAAGAAAGGAATAGTCGCACCCAGGGTCGATGGAACATCCGACCCTGGCATCGACCCTACTACAGGGGGTCGTAAAAAATTACTACCCTACCTACGACCCGTCCTATGACCCCCAGTTAACAACAAGCTTTAAAATTGGAATTAATTTTAATTAAATTATATCGATTTGGTTAGGTCATCTAGTGATATAATATTGATATTAAGGTGGTTCTTAAAGCTTGAAAGAGGATCTACAATTAAGCAAAGGTGAGGGAATGAGACCTAAACTAATTGGTTAATAATAAACTATTTTTGTTTCTTGAGTCCAATGCCATGATTGATTCTATGCGTGTATGCTTGTAATGTGCATTCAATATGTCGTCCAATATTTCTATTATTACTGTTCATGCATATTTAAATTTGTTGATTATAACATGATGATGATGATGATGATGATGATAAGAATAGGCATGTGAATGTTTGTGTTTGGCTGGTGTACATGGTGCGGGTAGAGATGGTATCAATCGGTACTTCGATGCCGTTCTCATCGCGGTATATTGTGCCAATGTCTATTCAAGTCATGTCCACTAAGCAAGTGTTAGTGTGCTTGATGCGAGTAGAACATCAGGGGGGGAAATGTGGCATTGTGGTTCAGCCTGGTCACCAGACTCTAGCCCTATCTCTACTCAAGTCTTGTCCACTAACATCGTCATATCGCCATTACCTTAGCGGAACTAATACGTCATAGGGCATCAGGGGGGAAACGTGGCATTGTGGTTCACCCTGGTCACCAAACCCTAGCTCTATCTCTATGGATGTATTGAGGGACGCTGGGGTGAGGCCTTGGATACATTGTTTGACATTAGGGTTGGCTAGTTGCGAGCCCAGTTTGCAAGCCCTCGCCAAAAGGGGCTTACGTGTTGGTATGGGCAACTGGTACATCAATGCCATTTTCATTGGTTGTATATTGTCCATGGTAGGTGCATGTAGGGCGATAGTTCCGTTTTCATTGGGCATTTCTACACACTCGTGTATAGAGTTGCGGCGGCCACCTATCCTTTCTACAACACATTGCAAACTTACATACCAGACCACAGTTATGAATTGAATGCATGCATATGGTTGTTGCATTGTTTGGTTTGCTCACTGAGCCGTGATGTGTGCTCACCCTTTCGAATTCGAATATTTTTAGTTGATGATGCAGGTACCACCGTTGAAGATTATATGAACGCTCTAGTGTACGGGCACGTGGTGGCGATGGAAGTTGAAGACTTTGTGCATACGCTTGACTCCTCTTGCGAGTGTAACTCATGCGTAATCAATTAGATTCTTTTATTATTAAAGACATGTAATTGATATTTTACTTATTTATGTCTAAGTTGATACAACATAACTTGATATTTTATTTATGATTATCACAGTTAGATTTCTCAGTTCATTTTACTATAAGACTTTCGCTATTGTGAATTTACTCTGATTATGAATGTGAATGTGTGAGGTTTAGTTAACACGGATATAGCCTACTCGGGATCCTGGTTGAACCATTGGTTTGTTAAAGGTTCATCACACCATTCTGAATAGTGCAGAATTGGGGTTTGACAACTTGGTATCAAATCATCTTAGGCCTTGTCCGCTAAACCAGCATACTTTCTCAAGCACTCGTGAATTGAGATAGGATAAAAGTTAAAAACTGTAATACTAACACACTATAAGCGCCAGTGATGTTTAAGACAAAATTGAAAAGAGAATAATTTATCTATTAAAGGAGAAACAAGTTCAACTACAACGAAGGGAAAACAAACGTGTTTATATTTAAAGTGGAGTACAGTCCACAATCCGGATAGTTACTCTGTAGTACAAAAATAGAATAAAATCATGAAGCTGGAGGTGAAGGAGGAGGTGGTGCCTCGCAGTCTCTGTCATAATCCTCAGTGTAGACTCTAGTCAACCAAGCTATCTGAGTCTGGGTCGTCTAAAGACTAGCTGTGAGATCAGCCACCCGTTGATCAGTCATGCACTGAGCACCAAGAAGCTCCTCCATTCTCATATCCGACCGGCACTGAGCATCTATGAGCTCTCCCACTCTCACATCCGACGTGTACTGGGTGTCTAGAAGCTCACCCACTCTCACATCCAATACGCGCTAAACATCTAGCAACTCTCCCATCCTCAGATCAGATATGCGCTGAGCCTCTCTGATATCATGCAGTACCCCCATCAGATCATCAGGAGGCGGGTGTGAAGGACCAGCCACATAAGAAGGACCAACTCCTATAGTATGTGTAGGTGATGGAGGAGGTATGGAATCCACATCCATGTACAGACGATCGTCATCACTGGCAGGTTCCCCATGAACCCCTACTCCAACGGCTGCTGCTGGTGCCTCAGCGTCAGCCATCTCTACTCGAGTACGAGGGCGCACCATCGCGTTCCTCTCCTCATCGCTGACCTGGGCATCCCGCATGCCCATCTTACAGATGGCCTTCCAATCCAGAGGTGATGAGAAGGATTTCTCTTGAATCTTCTCATCCATCAAGTCAACATGAAGGCGGGTAAGCAGTGTAGTGATCATGCGTCCATAAGGCAGGTTGCCAGTATGACCGGGCAATGTGGCACTGATCATCGTCCGCATGATGATATATGGAAGCCATACCGGTTGCCTAGTACAGATATAGTACGACAAAACTGAGTCAATTGGGAGACCCTCTCGAAATGTCTACTCTGCGGTATCAGGTTGTGCTGAATAATCTTGCAGTACACCGACGGATCTAAATGTAGGTAACTCGCTTTCATCTCCCAGTTATCAGGTCTGATGAGCTGACGGTCTATCTCAGCCCTCATTTGTAATGAAAATAACTGGGGCTCTCCAGGGGCACAGAACACGAAGGAGCCGTCATATCAGATACCCAGCAAGTCCGTTAGCTACCGATAGTCAAAGTAAATCTCAACTCCCTTGACATAGCTAGTGATCCTGAGCTCACTACCCCTCTGAACGTCGTTGTAATCCCCCACTACTTGGAGATTACAATAGAACTGTCATACCAAGTCAAGACAGGTACATGCATCATAGGTGATGACAGGAAGCCAACCCATATCACCAAAAGCCCCCTCCCCATTGAACAAGGCCATGCTAGCCAAGCCCACCTTGCGGCCTCCCTTTACTTTCTTATGAGCGTAACGGGCATATTGCATCTCGGCTTCATTGGAATGGTACCTTGGTATGAGCCATAGTATCTGCAAATAACAAAGAAAAATAGATAATGGCTTAGTAGAGATGAAAAACCCAAAATTTTGACATTATAACGACGTAAATTGGTCAAAAGCCTCACTTTTCACCCACATACGTGGGCAGGAGGACTTACATAGATCCTAAACTATCTTGTAAGACTCATACAGTTGGAAATTTTAGCTAATGAGATTGAATTGGAAGAAATTTCAAGAAATTTAAAATCTCGACAAATTAGGGCAAAAAGGGTAAGTTTCGAGTTTCTCGATAACTAACCGATGAAACTCAAATATTTTTGAGGGCTTTCATCCATTGAGTCACCAACAACAAAAGCCCCCATTAAAAATCGAATTTTATGGTTGGAAAAAGTTTAATTTGAAGAAAATGAGATATACGAGCAAAAACCTAGGTAAGGAAACCTAAAAACATGAAAACGTAGAAGATATACCTGTAGAGGAGGTGTAGACGTCGAAACGAGAAGCACAAACCACCAACGGATCAGAGTTGTCACTGTAGCAACTCAAAGGGATGAGACGAGACGAAACGGAGGAGAAAGAATGGAAAATGGACTCAGAATCGGAACTTAAAAATCTGATTTTTAGTCCGGGAGTCGGAGAATTCGACCAAAACCATCGACCCACCCATCGACCCCCTCATCGACCGGCGGCTCTCGGTAATCTGACAGAGAACCAGGTAAAACCTAGGGTCGGACACCCATCGACCCCTCTATCGACCCTCGGCTCTCGGTAAGAATCAGTGATTCCCAGGGTCGATCCTAGGGTCGGACAACCATCGACCCCCACCATCGACCCTGCATTAAAAAGACAGCAAATTTTGACAGAATGATCTGAAAAGTTTGAAAATACCATTGGTTAGTGTATCCAAATATGAGAATGAAGTATATAATGATTGCCTCACGTGTTCTATGACTTTTCAGACACTACCACCCCAAGAACGGGAACTGGCTGGGCGAAGAGGGAACAAACGAGGACATAACCCAATCCCACCACCACCACCTGTGGATGAAACTAGTCATGAAATTCCTGAAGTACAAGAGAATCCAAACGTGGCACCGCCAGGAGCTAATGGTCAGGAAAATCCTACAAACCTGCCAGCCCCATCTATAGATTTAGCTACAGCCGTAATGAACTTGGCACAACAACTGCAACAAATACAACAGGTGCAAGCTAATATGCAAGCTGCCATAGGCTTGGCTTTTCTAGCTGCACATACAACACCGATGCCAGCAGGACAGGCAAGCACAATACTAGGGGGGAAGTAATGCAGTACCCCATGCACCTCAAACACCACTCATGCAAGCTCAAGTGCAGAACCTTGAGATAGCTCAAGGTGGTTATCAGTACCAACCACCTATGTATGGGGCCTATGCTCCGTATCAGCTGGACCGCTCTAGACTGGTCGAGCATTTTCTGAAGATGAAGCCCAAAGAATTCAATGGCAATCTAGTAGACCCTTTGTGGTCGGTACACTGGATTGACGAAATGGAAAGAAATTTTATGATGATGATAGTAAACGAGGAAAAGAAAGTGTTGTGTGCCACATTTATGCTCAAGGGCGATGCACACCATTGGTGGAAGTCACCAGGACATATCTATTAACCAAACACACCCACTTGACCTGGGATATATACAAAGAGGCATTCTTTGAGAAATACTTCCCTAGAAGTTTCAGAGATTCTATGGAGAGAGAGTTCCTGAGTTTATATCAAGGGTAGATGACTGTCGACGCATATCAATAGCATTATGAGGAGCTGTTTTTCTTTGCACTAGTTAGTATGCAAGAGGAGGACCTGAAAACCCGAATGTTCGTCATGGGACTTAGGCGAAGCATACACGAACATGTTCTGGGACTTGAGAAGAAAATCTACAACGAAGCTATACAAATTGTTCGAGTGATAGAGTCGAGCCAGAAAGAGAGCTACTTTGCTCAAAATAGGGGAAACAAAAGGCCAAATGAAAATTTTTACAACGGAGGGAACACCAAGGTATTCCAACCCTTCCATACTCAAGGCTTCAATGTTGTAGCCAAGACCACTTTAGTAGCCCCACCACAACCAAAGCAAAATGGTGAAGGAATAAGATGTTTTAACTGCAATCAAGTAGGGAATGTCTCAAGAGAGTGTACTAAGCCCAGAAAACAACTACAGCAAGGAAGAGTTTACGCTGTTTCAGCCAAGGATGCTGCCGCATCGCATGATGTGGTCCCAGGTATGACCTGAACCTTTCATTATATGTTACATTGTATGAGCATGTAGACTAAATTAAAACAAATCACAGGTATCGTACCTAGTAATGGCATTCCTGCCAGAATGCTCTTTGATTCTGGAGCTACTCATCCTTCTATATCTGTGCCATTTGGAAAGCTAAATATACCCCTTAAATCTTTAGACTACAAATGGCTTATTGTGAGGACAATGAGAAATCGTGATCCTCCTCGGGATGAAATGTGGTATCCCTAATCGATGAATATCAATTGTTCTATTAGAGTCGCCACCTAGATTAAGGTCTAGGACCTCGAAAAATGTAGCCTCACCCTAAGGTAAGACATCTATTGACTCGTAACCCAATGTACCAGTTCTTTGGTCTGCAAGAGATCGGGTAAGTATTCAAGGTACGGTTATGGGAAGGTGTTAGGCACCCAAACCGCCCGATCAATATCGGCCTCCTAAACTTTCTTTAAATTCTAATTTTGATTGTGCTTGGTCAACTGGTTGACTAGGATTTAATGGGGGATGTCCTAAACCAAGTTGCTAAGTTATTCTAATCTAGAGTTCAGCCAATCATGTTTTAAAGCAAATAAACAAGCAAATGTAATGTACAATATTATACAGTGAATCGGACCAAAGATGGTTCGGTCTTGGACTGAATCTGAGACGTGTAAGACATCTCAAACTGCCTACGTATTCCTATCCTGGAAATCAAGTCCAAAAACATAGTTCGAAATGATTTTTGTGATTAAAGATTATGGAAGTGATTTATGCATTTGCTTCAATTAGATTCTTTGTTCAAGTTAAAGTTTATGCTAAATGGATGGTTGATGGGTGGCTTTGTACCGTATTTGGGATTCCCAAACTGCCTACGTATTCTAGGGTGTGCCCTAGAAATCAGGTACGATGTAGTTTGAAATGATTGTGAGAGTCAGATTTAGAATGTGTACCAAATTCCTTCCATTTTTGCCAATAGGATCTAGGGATGAGACCTAAATTCCTACCATTTTTATTTGGGATGTGTACCAAATTCTTTCTATTTTTGTCAGTAGGATCTAGGGATGAGACCTAAATTCCTACCATTTTATTTGGGATGTCTACCAAATTCTTTCTATTTTTGTTAATAGGATCTAGGGATAAGACCTAAATTCCTACCATTTTTATTTGGGATGTTTACCAAATTCTTTCTATTTTTGTTAATAGGATCTAGGGATGAGACCTAAATTCCTACCATTTTTATTTGGGATGTGTACCAAATTCTTTCTATTTTGTCATAGGATCTAGGGATGAGACCTAAATTCCTACCATTTTTATTATTTCCATTTTTTTAGGGTTTCACTTTCCCTAATTATTATTTTCTTTCCATTTTTAGGGTTTTCTACCCTAATTGCTATCTTCTTTTCATTTTTAGGGTATTCTACCCAAATTGCTATTTTCTTTTCATTTTTTACCCTAATTGCTATTTTCTTTTCATTTTTAGGGTTTTCTATCCTAATAGCTATATTTTTAACTTATCTCTTTTCAAGACAAATATGGCAAATGAAAACATTCCACCTATAGCTGTGATAGTATTCCAAATATAGCAGTGTGCATCCAAACATGGCAGTAAACATCTAAATATGGCAATAAGCAAATGACAGACAAATATAACAACAAGTTAACCAAATATGACAAGAGAGCAATCCAAATATGTAGCAAGTGAATAATCTGAATATGGTATGTGAGCATCATAGCATGAGAGAATCAACAAAACATGTGAAAATCAAGCAAAGCATGTGAAAATCAAGCAAAACATGAAAAAATCAAGCAAAGTATGTGAAAATCAAGCAAAGCATGTGAAAATCAAGCAAAGCATGTGAGAATATAGCCTCAAATATGACAAAAAGTATCCAATCATAGCATTTAATAAAATAAAGCATCAAATATGTGAGCCAATCAAAGTATTGATCATCAACAATGTGACCAAGAACATATTTGATCGATGGTTCAGATTCACTTAAAACATTCATGAGGTCAATCCGACCGTTCAAATTCAATTAAATCACTCAAAAAGGTAATCCAACGGTTTATATCATTCAAAATTATAATCCAACCATTCAGACTACTCCAAATCAATCATGATCAAGATCAAACAATTCGGATCAAGCATCAACATATATAAATGGTCCATACCTAATTCACATAAAATTCAAATCATGTGGTTGGACCAACCACCTTAAAATTTTCAAGCATCCAATGGGAATCAAATTCATAAAATTTCAAACACACTCGTGCAGATCAATTTTACTCACATGAAATTCCAACATATTCTGATCAATTTTATATTAGAAATCCAAATCGTGATCATATCTATTACATAAGAACTCCAAATCATGGTTGAATCAATCACATTAATTTTCACATTATGTGCTCAATTTAATTCACATCAAAATTCCAGATCAGTACAAGATTCACTCAATATTCCAAAATTTATGATTCACTCAATATCAACAAGTTAACAATTAATCAAGGACTATGGAAGTAGGATGGCTTATGGGTAGTATGGAGGGTAGATGCACGGCTGCATGTAAGAGGGATGCAGTGGTTTTGCATGTTTTGGCTGGGGTTTAAATGTACAGATGGCACGGTGAGTGCAAGGTTGTTGGCTCTAATGCATCAAGGCTACAGGTGTTGGGTGTCTAGGCTGATGGGTAATGAGATGGGTTGAGGCGTGAGGTAGTTGGGTGGTTGCATAATCAGTGAATCGGATGTTGGGGTGCTGCAACAGATGTATGGAATGTACGCTTAATGGTTGTGGACAAGTGTAGTGATGCTGGTTTAGGTAGTGAACAGCATGGTAATGAGAAGTGAGTGGGAGAATTAAGGTGTAAGGTGTTGCATGCACGGCTGGGTATTGTGACAGCAAGGGATTAAGGGAGATCGATTCATGTATGTGTAAGGATAGCAAGGGATTAAGGGAGATGGATGCTTGCACAGTTTGGTTGCTAGTGGGTTTGAAGTGGGTCAGCGGTAAGTGGAGGTGTAGAGGTTCAGTGGCGCATGGATGGAGCTGCAAAAATTGGATATTAGATCTGGGACGGCTGCACGTCAGGTTGTAGGGACGATGAATGTAATCAAAATTTAAAACAAACAACTATGGTGGAATTTCCTTGATTTGCAGGTACGCAGGAAGTCGATGAGGGCTGTGAGTGGTGAGAAGGTAAGTAATAGAGGTAAAGGCACTTTACCTCAATCGGCTTCTTCTTCTTCTTCTTCTTCTTCTTCTAGTTTCTCTTTCCTCGGCTCTTTGTCGTCTCTCCCCACTCTCTTTCTTCTCTCAATCTGTTCGCCTCTCTCCCTCTCGGTTTCTTCCTTTCTCCAAGACCGAAACCAAAACTGCCTCTCCACTTTCCTTCAAACCTCTCCCTTTATCTCGATTCTTTCCTCCTTCTTCTATTATTTTTTTTTCTTCTTCTTTCTCTCTCGATTCTCTCTCCAATTTTCTTCCTTTCTCCAAGACCGAAACCAAAAAACGCCTCCTCACTTTCCTTCAAATCTTCTCCCTTTATCTCGATTCTTTCCACCTTCTTTATTATTTTTTTTCCTTTTTTTACTTCTTGTCCTTTTCTCTTCTCGATCTTCTTCCTTTTTTTTGTTTTTTTTTCTTTTTTTACTTCTTTTTCCACCGCTCTCTCTCTCCTCCCTCCTCTTCTTGATTTTCTTCCTTTTCTATTTTTTTCCTTTTTTTATTCTTCCACCGATCTCTCTCTCTCTCCTCTTCTCTCCTCTTCTCTCGATCTTCTTCCTTTTCTCCTTTTTTTTCCTTTATTTATTCTTCCACTGATCTCTCTCTCTCTCTCGTCTTCTCTCCTCTTCTCTCGATCTTCTTCCCTTTCTCGATTCCTTTTTTTTATTTTATTCTCCCTCTCTTCTCGGTTCTTCTTCCCTTCCTTTTCTGTTTTTTTTCTTCTTATTTTATTCTTCTTTCCCTCTTCAACTTGTCTTGATCTTTTCCTTCTTTGACAATTTCACCTAGTCCCTTTTATTCGGATCCTACTTGCCTCTTTATATATATATATATATATATATATATAAACATATATATAAATATATAATATATTAATATATTAATATATATGATATAATATACATATAAGACATATACATATATTATATGATATATTAAAATATATTATACATTATATGATAATATATAAATGAAATACCTGCATATGCACCGACATGAATTGGTCCAGATTGACAAGGATTGATTGGATTGGGCCAAGACTGGCTTGGGTTGAGCTGAGTTAACTGGATTGACTGGAATTAACTGGGTTTCTCTCTCTATCATTTCATGGGCCATTTCCACTGTCATTTTGCATTGAATTTTTCGATGACCTCTATTCGTAATTTTCTATGTTCACTTTGTAGAACACTAAAAATGAGGAATATAGGAACTTGAATCACCTCATTTGGAAATAAAATGGTCATCTTATGAATTTTTGAAGTTTAAGCGGACCAATTATTGATAATTTAGCTGACCATTCTGCATGGGATCCTTCAGAGACTTCTGTCGAAAATCCTTTACGTCCACTTTGTAGAGTACTAAAAATGGAACATAATGAAACTGAAATTACCTGATTTGGATATGGGATGATCAAAATATGAATTTTTGAATATTAAATGATCATTTCCATATGTAATTTTGCAAGGGACCCTCCGGAGACTTTTACCCAAGATTTTCCACGTCCACTTTGTAGGACATCACAAATGAAGAATAATGGCTTTGGAATCATCTGATCTGACGTAGAACGGAAAAGATATGAAGCTTTGAAGTTCTAATGATAACTTTGCATGCAAGCTTGCATGGGGCCCAATGGTGACTTCTACTGAAAATCCTTTACGTCCACTTTGATGAGGACTAAAAATAAGGAGTAATGGTACTTAAATCATATGATTCAGATGTCGGATGATCAAGATATGATGATTTGAAATTTAAACAATCCAACTTACGATAATTTGCATGAAAGCCCATGGGATTATTTATGATAATTTTAGAAACCTCCCTTGTACGTATCATCCGACTAAAATGATCATATCTTCTTCATTTGATGTCAGAATCGAGCAATTCTGGTCTCATTTTGAAGATAATTCCATGACCTAGGCATCCATGTAAAATTATAACCCGTGGCCTTGCTGTGGGACCCATTGAAAACTTCCTCAAATTCACAGACCCATTGAAAACTTCCTCAAATTCATAGTCAAAAAATCCAAACTTTCAATCATCTTTCTTCCTTTTGTTGTCCATATACCAGTAGGAATTTGTTTAGTTGGGATGCGAAAAATGGGGTGCTTACAGATGCCCCTCTTTGGCCGAGATTGTGGGCAATTGAGGCCGAAGATAAAAGTGGCCCATTTTTGCATTATTCTGCACTTGATCTGGATTCTACCGTTGCTCCTTTGAACTGATGCTGTAACTACTCTCCCTTTTTTTTTTCCACACTGTACAACAAACAACTGTAGATGTCAAGCTCCTTGAGTAGCGACCTCATAAGGTCTGTGACTTTGGCTCAAGATCGCTGATGATGTAACTGTAACTGTCAAGCTTCTTGAGTAGCGACCTCATCAGGTCTGTGACTTTGGCTCAAGACCGCTCATGATGTAACTGTAACTATCAAGCTTCTTGAGTAGCGACCTCATCAGGTCTGTGACTTTGGCTCAAGACCGCTCATGTTGTAACTGTAACTGTCATGCTTCTTGAGTAGCGACCTCATCAGGTCTGTGATTTTGGCTCAAGACCGCTCATGATGTAACTGTAACTGTCAAGCTTCTGCTTTAGATTTGTAACCTCTGGATGTATAGTTTTTGGACCGAATTTGGGGTTTCCCAAATTGCCTACGTATCCTTTGGGACTTCCGTCCCTCCAGAATCAGGTTCCACGTAGTTCAGGCCGGTTGTTGTGTGTGTGTGTGTGTTTTTTTTGTTTTTTTTTCTGCAGTGTTATATTTGTAATCTAATCCATCGTGAGTACGCTACCGAAGGATGCCTACAAAGGTGCAAATCCACAACTACATAGGTCATAAACATATCCAACGGGCTTTCTTAGGGCGTAATTACTCAGACTCGTTCTAACCACACTTCTGCTAATACACATATTTTCATTGTATTACCATGTCTGGGCTTATGTTTTTGAGCCAACCGATAGTATGAGAGAAATCAATGGCCTGAATAGGCTAATAAGAAACTGTTCCAAATGGGTCAGCCATCTGGGAGAATGTTTGGTTTTTTATGTGGAATGGCCTGATCTCTACTAGGAGATGCCATTTTGGCTTATGAAAGATGGACCAGTAGAACTCTTGGACACCGTTTGGATTAATGAACGGCCAATGTGAGTTTTGGTCAGAGTTGTTATGATTATTTTCAGAATGGCATGCTCACTAGAGTCAACGGAGATGTAAAACAAGGGCTTGATGTGAAACTCTAGACGACCGTCGGATTGTTAGACGGAGATAGAGTTCTTGCCAAAATCAGGAATTCCTTCCCTAACAACGAGAATGAGTATTATCCCTTTATGATGAAAGTTGTTGTCTTATCTGAAAGTCTTTTCCAACCTTACTGTATGACCTACCATATGGCTAAGTCAACTTGCCCCAAGCTTGTAAACGGGAGCCTGTCCACACTTTTTTTTTTGCAGTATGTAGTCTACACGTAATACCGCTTTACTTGATCCAGATTTGTCAAGTGATGTAATTCATCTCCGCTCAGATTATTCAGACGAATAGCCATCCCTGGTAATATTTCATTGACGATGTATGGTCCGCTCCAGTTTGGATGAAACTTCCCCGTTGGATCATGTGTTGGTGCTCTCTGCTCTTTTAGCACTAAATCACCAACTGCTAAATGACGGATTCGGACCTTCTTGTTGAATGTATTTTCTATTCTCTGCTGGTACTTCTTTATGTTGTCTGCCGCCCTGATTCTTCTTTCGTCTATGAGGCTTAATTCATCGTATCTAGCTTGCAACCATTCAGTCTCGGGGATCTTGCATTCCATTGCTACCCTTAGTGATGCACCCCAACTCAACGGGAGTACGCTTCCATGCCGAGACCAAGGGAAGGTGTTGCCCCGAGATGTCGATTGAGGTTCATAGCCAAAGTGCAATAGAGCTTATCGCCAATCGTTGATTTGTGCCATCTTTTGTAAAATAACTTTTATGTTCTTATTGGCTGCTTCGACTGCCCCATTTGTCAGTGGTCTATATGGGGAGGATCTAGGTCTCTTGATGTGGAATTTGTCGCACAATTTCTCCACTTTACCCCTGAAGTGTTGTCCTTGATCAGAAATAAGTGCCTGAGGCACTCCGTATCAACAGATGATCTGCTCTTGTAGGAATTTTGCCACTTTGTTTGCTGTGAGTTTTGCATATGCTTGAGCTTCCACCCATTTTGTAAAGTAAGCAATAGCTACCAAAATAAACTCTTGACCACTTGATGCTTTAGGATGTATCTTGCCGATCACATCAATGCCCCAAGTCATTTAAGGCCATTGGGAGCTGAGCGTGTGCAATTTCGTCGGAGGTACATGTATCAAATTGGAAAATATTTGGCATTTGTGGCATTTCTTTACATATTCTACATAGTCTGCCTCCATTCTGTTCCAGAAGTATCCAAGTCAGAGGATCTTCTTTGCAAGCATTCTAGCATTCATATGGGGGCCACAGACTCCTTGGTGCACTTGCTCGACGACATTCTGTGCTTGCTCTTCATCAACACAGACTAGTTGTATTCCTTCATAAGATCGTTTGTACAAGATGTCTTCGCATAACACAAATTGAGAGGCATATCTTCTCAAGAATTTCTTGTCTCCTACCAAAGCATCAATGGGGTACTTTCCTTCTTTGATGAAATCCACAATTGGCACAAACCAAGGGTGACCATCAACTGTCAAGGCATTGATTTCACCCACGAGTGCAGGTTGTGTTCTTCTTTCGATTATCAAAGGTTTGATCTTCTCCGCTAGATCATCTCCAATAATTGATGCTAGGGTGGCCAATGCATCAGCGTATGTATTAGTATCTCTGGGTGAGTAATCAAACTCTATTTGCTCAAAGCTTTGGGCCAATGTTGTTGCACATTACTTGTAGGGTATCAATTTTTCATCCTTGGTCCTCCAATCTTCACTAACTTGATAGATGACAATAGAAGAATCACCATATACTTTTAGTTTCTTGACGCCAATGGCTAATGCCGCTTTCAAACCCATAATGCATGCTTCATACTCTGCAATATTGTTTGTGCAATCAAATTCCAAACGGAAAGCAAATGGCATAAATGTACCCTCTGGGTCTATGAATAATACTCCTGCACCGTATCCTCTGTGATTGGCTGCTCCATCAAAGAACATAAGCCATGTCTCTGTTTGTCTATCTTCTTGAGTCACATGTACCTCCTCATCTGGAAACACATCTTCTAAGTGTTGGAAACTGTCTTCTACTGGATGCGCAGACAAATGTTCAGCTATCGCACTCCCTTTTATGGACTTCTGAGTGGTGTATGTGATGTCAAACTCTGATAATAGCAATAACCATCTGGCCATTCTTCCTATAAGGGCAGGCTTCTCAAATAAGTATTTCAATGGATCCATCCGAGAGATTAGTATGATATGATATGAGAGCATGTAATGCCTCAATCTCATTGTTACCCAAACTAAAGCAGTACATGTCTTCTCCAATGAGGTGTAATTGGCTTCATATCCGGTGAACTTCTTGCTTAAGTAGTAGATTGCTTTCTCTGTTCGCCCATCTGAGTCATGTTGTGCGAGCATTATTCCCATAGAATTGTCCAATACTGACAAGTATAGTAGCAGGAGTCTCCCAGGCACTGGGGGTACAAGGACCGGTGGATTAATCAGATATGTCTTGATTTTTTTGAACGACATTTGACACTGAGGGTTCCAAGTCTTTGGCTGATTCTTCCTCAATAGCTTGAATATTGGCTCACATGTGGCTATGAGGTGTGCAATGAATCTGTTTATGTATTGTAATCTTCCCAAAAATCCCCTTATTCCTTTTTCAGTCCTTGGTGGTGGAATCTCTGTTATAGCTTTGATTTTTGATGGATCTATCTCAATGCCTCTGCGACTAACCATGAAGCCCAACATCTTTCCTGCTGTCATCCCGAACGCACATTTTTGCGGGTTCAGTCTCAACTTATATTGTTTAATCCTCTCAAAGAATGCTCTGAGTGCGAGTATGTGGCCTTCACAGGTAACAGATTTTACAATCATATCGTCTACGTACACCTCAACCTCTTTGTGGATCATGTCATGTAATATGGTTGTGGCCATTATTTGATATGTCGCCCCAGCGTTCTTTAACCCGAATGGCATTACAGTATAACAGTAGGTGCCCCAGTCCGTGGTGAAAGCAGTCTTGGCTTTATCTTCTGGTGCCATCCTTATTTGGTTGTACCCTGAGAATCCATCCATAAACGATAGTAATGCATGTCCTTCCGTATTGTCCACCAAAATGTCAATCTTCGGTAGCGGGAAATCATCCTTAGGGCTTGCTTTGTTTAAGTTTCGATAATCTACGCATACCCTCAATCGTCCGTCCTTCTTTGGTACAATCACAATGTTTTCCAACCACTCAGGGTACCTGGTTACTTCTAAGAATCCTACATCTAATTGCTTCATTATGTCCTCTTTGACTTTTAATGTCTATTCAGGTCGTAGCCTTCTCAACTTTTGTTTATGTGGCTTTGCCTCCGGGAACAAAGGTATCTTGTGTTGCACAACTTCAGGATCATTGCCTGGCATGTCCTCATAGGACCAAGAAAACACTTCTTGGTACTCTATTAGCAATTCTATCATCAGGACCGCCTCTTCTTCTGTCAGGGTAGCGCCAATCTTGATCTCACGAGGCGCTTCAACTGTACCTAGATTGATCATTAGGAAGTCTTCGCCAGCAGGTTGGGCCTTTTTCTCTTCTAAGATTTTAACTTGTCGTTGTATTTCAATAGGAATTTCATCATATTCATCATTGTTAGAGTTAGAGCTTAAAATTGGAATGGAAGATGTAGACACAGAGTAATAAGAAATATCATCTTTATTAATTATGGATAATAGTGGTACAGAAAAAGTGGCTCCTAATGGAGCGAACTCAAAGTTGGAAAAGGACTCATTCCTATCAATTGACTCTTCTACTATGGGCTCAAACATGGCCATACTAGGAATACATGACTCATCATTGGTGTAGACAAAACTATCTAAGCAACTCCAGTTTGGGATCACACTGTTGAAGGGATAGATCAGTTGTTGTGGATTTGGCTCTACATTTTGGTTTCCTCCGGTGAGTGTCATCACATGATCTTCCTTGAACAAGTTACCGATGTCAACTGTATCTACCTCAGATTGTAGCTCTCCTCTTTGCTCTTTTGCCAGTGTATTCTCAGTATCTTCCCAATCAATGGTACAGTCAAAGAAAATCTCAAAACCGGGCCATCGTCTCTGGAATCGCCCATCAAACCAAGGTTCGGAGAAACCATGGAAAGGTGAGTCATCTCCTTCTTTGACGAAATACCCATTCAGAGTTTTGTAGTATGGAGTATTTTCTTGACTGTACAATCCTTCAGTCAATACTTGATTGATTTGCCCATCTCTTCTCTGCTGTTGCCATCTTCTTCTGTTCATGCCTGTAGCCTTTATTGTACTACTACTATCATATGCATTACTATTTTTGTATTTCTTCTTCTCGAGCCTCAGAAATCATTGATTGGCTCCCCACTGTTTCCACTCTATCAACTCTAAATCATTTCCGTTGGGTATGTATCCCAGTCCAAATCTGTGCTCATTAATTAATATAGATAAGACTTCAATATTACCTTGTTGATGTAAGCCGAGGCCCATTCCTGGAAAATAAGACATATTTAGCAATTGACGAAAAGAAAAAGACAAATGCATACCTGTGGGATCTGCCCCTGTGATAGCCAAGATATTGTCTATTTTAATGCTGCCAAGATGGACAGTCTCAGATGATCCCTCATCACCTTCAAAACCCATTCTCCCTATAGCCAGTGCATTGACTATTTCTGAATCTGCATTGATGGTTATGATAACATCCCCATGTTTGAATTTGACTTTCTGATGCAGGGTGGACGCAACTGCATTGGTTGCATGTAACCATGGATGACCCAGTAGTATATTAAATGTAGCCTGGATATCAATGACTTGGAACTCTGTACCAAATACAGCGGGACCGACTCGGATAGGCACAGTGAAGACACCTTGGATGGCCCTGCGGGTATTATCATAAGCCTTGATGATCAGATCTGATGGCTTCATTTCTTCATCTTTGAATCCCAAGTACTTGAATGTTCTGAGGGGAAATACATTTAGGGCTGACCCATTATCAATTAGTACCTGTAAAACAACCTTGTCTCTGCATCCAATAGTGATGTGTAGAGCTTTGATGTGTTTGGCTCCTTCACTTGGTATGTTTGCATTGCTAAATATGATTGAATTTACTGCATAACGGCCGTCGACCAGATCTGCTAGTTCATTGCAATCCATTATTACCGGTACATGTATGCTTGTCAGGGATTTTAGCACGGCGTCCCTATGAGCTTTTGATTCCATTAATAACTCCCAGATGGAGGCATTTGCTTGCATCTTCTGCAATTGTTTGAGAACCAGATTGGGTGGTTCAGGTTGACTAGATTGCCCCAGTTCCTTTTCTTTGGCCAACTAGGCTGGATTCTCTGCTACTAAATGTGCTGGCTTGCACCCTTTGCCTGTATGGGTTTCAACCACAGTCCTGTCTTCTGCTGGGATGTAGATGCCATAGCTATCAAATTGTTCAGCCAAATGACTGACTTCCTGTCCTTCACCGGGTATGTAGATTCCGAACTCATCAAATTGTTCATTCAAGTGAGTAATTTCTTGTTCTTCATCGGGCATGTAGACACCGTAAGGCTCCTCTGGCTCTTCAAAATGTCCATAGTTCCAGGGATAAGTAGGATCAAACTCTTGGTCCAAATTGTCACCTATCATGAAAACTTCATTCTCCAGAACCTCTTGCTTGGACTCCGACATCTCCCATTCTATGAAATTCACATTATGATATGGGAGTGGGTTATTGTTGATTGATGCCTGATTGTTTCTTCCTTGTACTTTGAATGCCCCTGAATCAATTAGGTTCTGTATGGCATTTTTGAGGTTCCAATAGTATTCTGTATCATGACCCGCCTGATTGTGGAACTTACAGAATATCTCCGCACGATAGGAGGCTGGTGGTGGGTTTGGCACATTCATGGGTGGTGGTGGCTTTAATTTTACGACCCTCAACAATCTTTCCATCAACACGTCCCTTGGTAATGACAACTCCGTATACAACCTGAAAGGCCTCTGCCGTGGAGCAGGTAAAGCGTAGTTAATTGGTGTCGGTGCAACAACCGTATTCGTAACTACCACTTCCTTGTGGGCATGGGCATTGTTGTAATTGGGTTGGTAGGATCTCCTGCTTGGACCCGCCTCTGATTTTTCCATTTTCATCGGGAGTTCATCTCCATAGTTAATAGCATCTTCTACTTCTTGTCTTGCTACGACTAACCCTTCGAATGTGAGGATAGCCTGTCCAAAAATATATGCTTCGTATGCTTTATTGAGCCCTTTCATCATCATTTGGACCAGGTCCCTCTCTGATGGTCGATCCCAAAGTTGTGCTGCCACTTTCCAGAACCTGGCTAAGTATTCTATGAAGCCTTCATCAGATTTTTGTCCCATGGTCTCTAATTATCTCCTATGAGTCTCTATCTCAGTATTATAGGAGTAATGATTAGTGAATGCTCTGGTGATATCGGTCCAAGAGTGGACTTGTGAGTGGTTCAGATTCATTAGCCATCTATGTGCCCCTCAAATTAATGAGAATTGAAACGCCTACCCCAATTGTTCATCAGTAAACCCATGCCCTTGCCTCAATAGTCCTGTGAATGATCTCAGATGTGTCTTGGGGTCCCCTGTCCCGTCAAATTTTTTAGTAGTCCATTTAAATTTCGGTGGCAGTTTGGCATCTGGGAAGAAACATAGTCCCTCAGAATCAATGATCTGACTCTCTACGCCCTTCAGGCCCCTCAGTATCTGTTCTACATGACTCAGTCGGTTCCCATATGGATCTTCAGATTCCTTTGGCTTCTTGATTGAAGGAGCCTTCTGGATGATCGACGGTTGCTTGCAAATAACCTCTCCCTCTTCCTCAAAAGCGGGATTTGAGAACACAATAGGATTATTCTTGCTGGGGGTATCTTCCTTTGATGTGGAGGGTGTGTCATCTTTTCCTATTAGTAACTTATGCACATTCCGCAGCATGACAGCCATCTCACTTACAGTGTCCTCTATCTTGGTTACTCGGTTCTCTAAGGAATTCTCATTTTGATCTCGGTTAGCCATCACTTTAATTGGTTTTTCAGGAATAAGCCCGACCGGTTTAATGATGGGTACTCTAGACAACCTATTGGTGATAGGATCTCTTATCCAAAGAGTAGCAATGCTTGTAGATTGGCTCGATAGTCACCTATGTTGGAATAGATCAACGGATTAGGATTTGAAAATAACTGGACACTTGAAGGTTTTACATGTACACACAATGTAAGACCCGTATCAAACTAACCCGGTCTTACCACCTTGAACCAGGTCTACCCATCATGGTTGAGCCAAATGGACCAAGTGCGTGAAGGAGATCACGATCCCAAGTATTAAACTGACCCAAAAATACTTAAATAAGGGGAGGGTCGCATACCCAGCAAGGGAGGGTCGGACCCCCCAGTATAGAAGTCAGACCCCCAGTTTTATAGGGGGGTCGGATATTTTAAGGACCAGGGGTCGACGGGATCTCCGACCCCCCTATCGACCCCAGGTACTCGGTAAAAACAGAAGTTAGGAAACTTTTCTAATTTCAATGGGATTCCTTCCTAATCTCGATGGGACTTATTTTAGGAGTTTCTACTCTATAAATAGGACGTCCCTAAGCCTCTTTCACTCCTTTTAGAACCCTAATTGAATTGAGAGAAAGAGAAGAAAAGGAAGAGAAGAAGAAGAGAAGGAAAGAAGAGAAGAAAGCAAAAGGAGAAGAGTTGCAAAGAAGGAGTAATCTTTTCAGGTATGGATACTATTTCCATGAGTTTCTAAAGACCTTAGAGTAGATAATGAAGAGGGTATGATCTCGGAGAAACCCAAACCATCAACCCATGATTAGGTTTTCAAGGAAAACCATGGGAGAAATCATGAAAGCCATATAGGTGAATGAAACATGGTTCTAGGCCATTGAACATGTGTGGAATGAACTGCAGGAGCAAACCATAGGACCCCAAACACGAAGAATGGGCTGAAGGAAGAAAAATCGACAAAACCCACAGGGGGTCGCATGGGGGTCCATGGCCAATCGACCCTACCAGACCCTGAGCATCGACCCCCAGTGTTCGGGAAGCCCAGAATAGGGGTGGTTGCAACCAGGGTCAATCATAACTCAGACCCTAGCTCCGACCCCCAGTTAACAACATGGTTTTTAATTTAGAATTTATTCTAATTAAATTCTATCTACATTGTTAGGTCTTCTAGCAATATAATAACAATATAAAGGTGATTTTAAAGCTTGAAAGAGGATCCACTAACAAGCTAAGGTGAGGAAACAAGACTCTTAACTAATTGATTAATAATAAATTATTTTATTTCTTGAGTCCAATGCTATGCTTGATTCTATGCGAACATGTTTGTAATGTGCATTCAACATGTCATCTGATATTTCTATTTAATGTTCATGCATATTTAATTTATTGTTTATAACATGATAATGATGATGATGATAGGAACAGGCATGTGAATGTATGTGTGTGGTTGGTGTACATGATGCGAGCAAGTATCTGGGGGGTGTCACAGGTTGGGCCTCAGCACTTTAGCTCTATCTCTAACTCAAGTCTTCTGCATTAGCATCGTCGTATAGCCATTACTTTAGCAGAACTATTACGTCGTAGGGTATCAGGGGAGGTGGTCCCGGTCCTTGTAGTCTCTGACTCTAACGGGGGGCCTTAACTCTATCTCTCTGGACGTTCTGAGGGATGCTGGGGTGAGGCCTTGGATATACTTTTTAGCATTAGGATTGGTTAGTTGCGAGCCCAGTTTGTAAGCCCTCGCCAACAGGGGCTTATGTGTTGGTATGACAATGTACAACAATAAACGTTAACCTTTGTTGTACAATGTTCATGAATTGTGTGCTTGTGAGTCGACGATAAACGTTACCTTCGGGCGGCGTCACACACTTGTGTATAGAGGCGGGGTCAATAAACGTTAACCTTTGACCACCTAAACCTTTCTATTGCATATTGCAAACTTTAAACCAGACCAAATATCTTAATTGATTGCATCCTTATGTTTGTTGCATTGTTTTGTTTACTCACTGAGCTCAAGTTGGAGAGCTGACCCTCGCGCGCGTAATTCTTTTTAGTTTCTGATGTTGCAGGTACTATGATTGAAGATTATGTCGACACGCCAACATATGAACGGGTGGAGGCTATGAATGAGCAAGCGGTGGAGAACGAACATGGTTCGTTAAGCGAGAGTTTCAACGGTGGATACGTTTAGTGTTTAGTCTTCTTATTTGGATATTGTAATATGTATTAACTTATGTTTTGGTTACATGGAAATAAATGGAATATTAATTATTTATCATGATTAGACCTCAGTTCATTATCTGTAAAACTTCCGCTATTTATTTTATTACCTCTGATTAATGTGGAATGTGTTTTGGTTTATCATATGTGGGATAGCCTATTGTGAGATCTTGGTTGAACCGTTGGTTTATTGACGGTTCATCACACCATTCTGAAGAGTGCAAAATTGGGGTGTGACAATTTGGTATCAGAGCATCTCAGGCCGTGTCCGCTAACCTACCATACTTTCACGTCGAATTATGAACTGAGATAGGATAAAAGTAAAAACTGTAATATTAACACACTCTAAGCACAAGTGATGTTTGAGACCAAATTTGAAAAGAGAATAATGCATCTATTAAAGGGGGAACAATATTAAATACAATGAGAGTGAAACAAACGTATATAAATAGCTAAAGCAGAGTACAGTCCATAACCCGGATAGTTACTCTATAGTACAATGAAAGGAAATAAATACAATCATGAAGCTGGAGGTGAAGGAGGAGGCGGTGCCTCACGATCTCTGTCATAATCCTTAGCGTAGACTCTAGTCAACCAGGCTATCTGAGTCTGGGTCGCCTGAAGACTAGTTGTAAGATCAGCAACCCGCTGATCAGTCCGGCGCTGAGCACCCAAAAGCTCCTCCATCCGTATATCTGACCGGCGGTGAGCATCTATGAGCTCTCCCATCCTCATGTCTGATATGCGCTGGACGTCTAGTATCTCATCCACTCTCACACGCTGAGTGCCTAGTAACTCCCCCATCCTCAGGTCAGATCTGTGCTGAGCCTCTCTGATCTCATGCAATACCTCCATCATATCGGAAGGTGGGTGTGAAGGACCAGCCGCATAAGAAGTACTAGCTCCAGCAGCATCTGTAGGTGAAGGAGGTGGTATGGAGTCCACCTCCATGTATAGACGGTCATCATCACCAGCAGGCTCCCTATGAACTCCAGCGGCAGCGGCAGCTGCCTCAGCGTCAGCTATCTCTACGCGAGTGTGAGGGCGCACTATCGCGTTCCTCTCCTCATCGCTGACCTGGGCATCCCGCATGCCCATCTTGCAAATAGCCTCCCAATCTAGAGGCGATGAGAAGGATTTCTCCTGAATCTTCTCATCCACTAAATCAACCCCTAGGCGAGTAAGCAAGGTAGTAATCATGCGACTGTAAGGAAGGTTGCCGGTGTGGTTGGGAAACGTGGCAGTGATCATGGTACGCATAATGATATATGGAAGGCAGACGGGCTGCCGGGTGCACATACAGTATAGGAGATACTGGGTCAGCTGGGAGACCCTCTCGTAATGACCACTCTGCGATACCAGGTTATGCTGTATGATCTTGCAATATACCCGTGGATCTTAACGCAGATAGCACGCTCTCATCTGCCAGCGATCAGGTCGGATGAGCTGACTGTCGATCTCGGCCCTCATCTGAAGAGAGAAAAACTGGGGCTCTCCAGGAGCACAGAAAACCATTGGGCCAGCATAGGAAATGCCCAGTAGGTCGGCCAGCGATAATAACGAGATGTCAACTCCCTTGACGTAGCTCATGATGCGAAGCTCATTGCCCCTCTCAACATCATTGTAATCCCCACCACCTGAAGGTTACAATAGAACTGGCTTACCAAATCCGGACGGGTACACGCATCGTAAGTGATGACAGGGATCCATCCCATATCACCAAATGCCCTCTCCACATTAAACAAGGCTAACTCAGCCAATTCACCTTACGACCTCCCTCTACTTTCTTGTGAGCGTAGTGGGCATACTGTGCCTTGGCTTCGTTGGAACGGAAACGAAGAGGATCGCGAACTCTGGGTACTTTGGTACGAGCCATGGTATCTACAAATAAGAAAGAAAAAACAGATAATATGTTAGTAGGGTAGAAAAATTTGAAATTTGGACATTATAACGACGTAAGTTGGCCAAAAGCCTCACTTTTCACCCATACACATGGGCAGAAGGGCTTACGTAGGTTCTAACATATCCTGCAACACTCCCACAGTAGAAAATCCGAGCTAATGGAATCCAATTTGAAGAAATTGCGAGAAATCAAAAATTTTGACAAATTAGGGAAAAAAGAGCAAAATTCAAGTTTCTCGATAACCAACCGATGAAACGCAAATATTTTTGAGGGGTTTCGTTCCTCAAGTCACCAATAACAAAAGCCCCAAATAAAAATCAAATTTTTACGGCTGGAAAAAGTTTAATTTGAAGAAAATGAGATATACGGGTAAAAACTTAGAAAAGAAAACCTAAAAATAGGTAAAGGTAAGAAGACATACCTGTAGGAATGATGTAGACGTCGAAACACGGAACAAAAATGACCAATGTAGCGGAGTTGGCACTGTAGCAACTCAGGGGAAGGAGACGAGTTGAAACGGAGGAGGCAGAATGGGAAATGAACTCAGAATCGGACCTTAAAAATCTAATTTTTGGTCCGGGGGTCGGAGAATTCGACCAGGACCATCGACCCCCATATTGACCCTCGTATCGACCCCTAGCTCTCGGGAACCTGACAGAAAACCAGGGGTCGCACCTGGGGGTCGGACACCCATCGACCCCCATATCGACCCCCGGCTCTCGGGAAAAATAAGTGATTTCCCAGGGTCGGACAATGAGGGTCGAACATACCATCAACCCCCACCATCGACCTTGCATAGAAAAGACTGTATTTTTTCACAGAATGATCTGAAAATTTTGAAAATAACATTGGTTAACATATCTACATGAAGTATAAATGATTGCCTCATGTATTTTAATGATTTTCAAGCACCACCATTATCAGAAGGAAAACATGGCTGGGCGTAGAGTAACCAGGCAAAGCCGAAATGCAGTTCCACCACCACCACCCGTGGAGGAAGTCAGCCAAGAAAATATATATGCACAGGATAATCCACAGGTTGCACCACCAGTAAATCCAGGTCAGGAAAATCCTACAAACTTGCCACGTCCACCACCGGAGCTGGCAACCGTGGTTATGAAGCTAGCGCAACAGCTGCAACAAATGCAATACGCACAAGCTCAAATGCAAGCAGCAATGGGAATTATGTTTCAGGCAGCACATGCTACACCAATGCCGACTGGACAAACAAGTGCAGCACCGGGGGGTAACCACCCAGCACCTCAAACACCTCAACCACCAGCTACACAGATTCCAGTACCAGCTCCTGAAGCAGTTCAAGTTAATTACCAGTATCCACAACCTATGGTTGGGACATACCCTCAGAATCAAATGGACCACTCCCGACTAGTGGTGCGATTCTTAAAGATGAAGCCCAAGAAGTTTAACGGAAAACCGTTTGATCCGCTCTGGCCGGTTCACTGGATCGACGAAATGGAGAGAAATTTTTTGATGATAACTATTACAGAAGAAGAGAAGGTATTATGTGCCACCTTCATGCTAAAAGGTGATGCACATCAGTGGTGGAAATCTACCAGGGCCTACCTATTGACCAAGCACGCCCTATTGACCTGGGCTATATATAAAGAAGCTTTCTTCGAGAAGTACAATCCCCGAAGCTTCAAAGATTCTATGGAGAATGAGTTCCTGAGTTTATATCAGGGACAGATATCCGTTGATGCATATCAACAGCATTTTGAGGAGCTATTTTTCTTTGCACCACTCAGCATGCAAGAAGAAGATACTAAGACCCGTAGGTTTGTCACGGGACTTAGATGGAGCATCAGAGAGCATGTTCTAGGTTTGAAAAAGAAAATATATAATGAAGCTATGCAAATTGCTTGAGTTATAGAATCGAGCCAGAAAGAGAGATATTTTACGCAAAACAGAGGTATGAAAAGGCCAGCTGGAAATGCTTATAACGGAGGGAATAATAAGACATTCAAATCCTTCCATGCTCAAGGCTTTACTACTGCACCCAAGACTATCCCAGTAGCCCAACATCAGCCAAAGCCAAATACTGAAGGCCCAAAATGTTTTAACTGCAACCAAGCGGGTCATATGGCAAGGGAGTGTCCCAAGCCCAGGAAGCAGCTACATCAAGGACGAGTTTATGCTATTACATCCGAGGATGCTGCTGCATCACCCAATGTGGTCACAGGTATGACTGAAACCTTTTAAGTTGTATTACATTATGTGAGCATGTAGACTAAGTTAAAATAAATCACAGGTATCGTACCTATAAATGACATACCCGCCAGAGTACTCTTCGACTTAGGAGCTACTCATTCTTTTATATCTGTGTCATTTGGAAAGAATCTGAATTTACCCATCAAAACATTAGACTACAAACTACTTGTACGGTCACCGATGGGGTTAGAAGTAGAATTAAAAAAAGGTTATGGGCCATGTCCAGTTCTCATTGGCGAGAAAACCTTAGATGCAACCTTGATCCAACTTGGGATGACAGACTTTGACGTCATCTTGGGAATGGACTGGTTAGCTCGGCATTCTGTGAACCTATTATATGCCAAAAATAAGCTAACATTTAAAGACAAAGAAGGAGCAGAATTCAGTTTTGCGGGAATCAAACTTCACCGTAAACGCAAGCCATACTCTCAGTACTAAAGGCTAAGAAGTGCCTTGAGAAGGGAGCGGTCGGATATCTAGTATCAGTGGTCGATGTCACACCCCAATTCCGCACTGTTTAGAATGGTGTGATGAACCGTTAGCAAACCAACGGTTCAACCAGGATCTCGAATAGGCTATCCCCGCGTTATCTAAACTTACACACATCTGTAATCATAATCAGAGTAAATACACAATAGCGGAAGTCTTATAATAACATGAACTGAGAAACTAAGATGATATCATTAATTTAATAGCAAATTATTCTGTTTTCAATTGAGACATAAATATTTAAATACCAAATACATGTCTTAATAAATCCAATAAAGTAACCTATAAAATATCTAATCAAATACACACGAGTTGCACTAGCAAGAGGAGTCGTGTGTATCTACTTCAGCTTCAGCTTCCATCGCTGCCACGTTCCCGTACGCAGACGCATTCACATAGTCTTCAACGGTATAACCTGCATCATCAACTAAAAATATTCGACGTCGAGGGGTGAGGACACATCACGGCTCAGTGAGTATCCAAAATAATGCAACAATACATATGCATGCAAAATCAATTTATATCATTGGTCTGGGATTTAAGTTTGCAGTATGCAATAGAAAGGTTTAGGTAGCCAAAGGTCGCATTTATTGACCCCGCCTCTATACACGAGTGTGTGACGTTACCCGAAGATCTTTATCGTCAACTCACATGCACCCAATCATGAACATTATATAACAAAGGTTACGTTTATTGCTATATAGTGCCATACCAATACGTAAGCCCCTGTTAGCGAGGGCTGCAAACTGGGCTCGCAACTAACCAATCCTAATGCCAAAAAGTGTATCCAAGGCCTCACCCTAGCATCCCTCAGAATGTCCATAGAGATAGAGCTAAGACCCCCCGGTAGAGTCAGAGACTACAAGGACCGAGACCACCTCCCCTGATACTCTACGACATAATAGTTCTGCTAAAGTAATGGCGATACAACGATGCTAATGCACAAGACTTGAGTTAGAGATAGAGCTAAAGTGCTGAGACCCGCCAAAGGTTAACGTTTATTGATGTTCTCATCACACCTCCCCTGATACTTGCTCGCATCAAGTACACCAACCACACACATACAAGCACATGCCTATTCCTATCATCATCATCATCATCATGTTATAAACAATAAAGTAAATATGCATGAACAAGTAATAGAAATATTGGATGGCATGCTTTATGCACATTACAAACATATTCGCATAGAATCAAGCATAGCATAGGACTCAAAAAAATAAAAAAACAGTTTTTGTTATTAACCAATTTAGTTTGGAGTTCTGGTTCCTCACCTTAGCTTGCTAATAGATACTTTTCCAAGCTTTAGAATCACCTATACAATGTTATTATATTACTAGAAGACCTAACAAAGCCGATAGAATTTAATTAGAATTTATTCGGAATTAAAAACTACTCTGTTAACTGAGGGTCGGAGGTAGGGTCGGAGTCCTGATCGACCCTGTGTGCGACCCTCCCCAGATTCTGAACTTCCCGAACACTGAGGGTTGATGGTCAGGAACACCTAGGGTCGGATGGTCATCGACCCTCGGTGCGACCCTCTGGGCATTTTGGTCCAATTCCCTCTCTTTGATCCATTCTTCGTGTTTGGGGGCCTATGTCTTGCTTCTACATTCCATTGAACATTCATTCCATGGTCTGGAACCTTGTATAATCCATCTAAATAGTATTCATGCATTCTCCTATGGTTTTCCATGAAAACCTAACCATAGATTGATGGTTTGGGTTTCTCCGAGATCACACTCTCAACATTAACCAACCTAAGGTCTGTAGAAACTCATGGAATTAGTATCCATACCTGAGAAGATTATTTTTTCTCTAAAATTCTTCTCCTTTTTGCTAAGTTCTCTTCCTTGCCTTTCTTCTTCCTTTCTTCCTTCTCCTCTCTTTCTCTCAATTCGATTAGGGTTGTGAAAAGGAGTGAAAGTGGCTTAGGGACGTCCTTTAAATAGAGTAGGAACATCCTAAAATAAGTCCCTCTGAGATTAGGAAAGAATCCCAATCGAAAATTAGGAAATTTCCTAATTTCTATTTTGGTAGAATTCGAGGGTCGATGGGAGGGTCGATGATCCCGTCGACCCTAGGGTCTTAAGATGTCCGACCCTCCCATCGGAACTGAGGGTCTGACTCTCTATTTTGGGAGGTCCGACCCTGCTTAGCTGCGTATGCGACCCTTCCCTTATTTTAAGTATTTTTGGGTCGATTCGATACCTGGGATCTCGATCTCCTTCACGCCCTTGGTTTATTTGACTCGACCATGATGGGTAAACCTGGTTCAAGGTGGTAAGACCGGGTGAGATTGACACGGGTCTTACAACTCCCCCCAACTTATAAAAATTTTGTCCTCGATATTGTACGTACCTTCTGAATTAAATAAATGAGGGTATTGCTTTCGCATAACATTATCTTCTTCCCATGTAATTTCTTCCATGTCTCTACTTTTCCATGTGACCTTAACATAGTAGATATCTCTGTTGCGTAGATGTTGAATCTTTCGACTAGTGACTTCTGTTGGTGTTACTTCAAATGTCAAATCATCAGTCAACTCTGGCAAATCTACTGTCAAAACATGCGTTGGATCCTTGACATACTTCTTCAATAAGGAAATGTGAAATACATCATGCACACTTGACATAGATGGTGGTAGTGATAACTGATAAGCTACTTTTCCATGCTTAGCTAGAATTTCATATGGTCCGACATATCTTGGACTTAGTTTCCCTTTCTGTCCAAACCTCTTCAATCCTCGCATAGGCGATACCTTCAAGAATACTTTATCACCTACAGCAAACTCTAGATCTCTTCGTCGAGTATCGGCATATTGCTTCTGACGGTTCTGAGCTGTTCTCACTCATTCCTTGATGATGTCGACCACTCGGAAAGTTTCTTCCACAAATTTCGGTCCAATAATACTACGTTCTCCAACTTCATTCCAAAACAAAAGAGTTCGACACTTCCTTCCATACAGTGCTTCATAAGTTGACATCTGTATAGTGGCCTGATAGCTATTGTTATAAGCGAACTCGATCAATGGTAACTTTTCATCCCATGATCCTTTAAAATCAATCACACATGCTCGTAGCATATCTTCTAGAATCTGAATTGTACGCTCCGACTGTCCATCTGTCTGTGGGTGGAATACAGTACTGAACTTTAGCGTCGTACCCATAGCCTTTTGCAATCCTTCCCAAAATTTGGAAGTAAATCGTGGATCTCTATCCGATACAATGCTTTCTGGAATACCATGTAATCGAACAATATTATCCACATACAGCTTCGCTAACCTTTTCAGTGTATACTGAGGTCGTATAGGTATGAAGCGAGCTGTTTTAGTCAGACGGTACATAATCACCCAAACTGCATCAACTACTCGAGGAGTCAATGGTAGTCCCGTGACGAAGTCCATAGTCATATAGTCCCATTTCCATGCTGGTTCTGGTAGTGGCTGCAACAGTCCTACGGGTCTTTGTCGTTCAGCCTTTACTTTCTGACAATTTAGGCATTGAGACACGAACTTGGCTACATCTGCTTTCATTCCCCTCCACCAATATAGTTTCTTCAAATCATGATACATTTTTGTACTTCCAGGATGTATCGAATAGATGGTGGTATGGGCTTCTTTCATCAGTCGGTGTCTAATGTCCATACTTTCTGTTTCAGGTACACATATTCTTCCTTTGTATTTCAGTACTTTCTCGTCATCCAAGGTGAACTCAGGGTTAGTCCTACCTTTCTCAATATCTTCTTGTACTGTTCTCAGATAAGGATTTGCTTTGATAGCTGTCTGCACTTCGTCCACTATATCCGGTATAATCTTCAATTCCGTGAACATATTCGAAAACCGATGAATAAACCCTTGGTTGGCTGATTCATCTATTGTATCTATCACATACTGCTCGTTGCCGTGATTGAATACCATTCCGGTGGTACACATTGCTGTGGTCGTGCTAACTTCTCCTTGAGATTTTATCATTGCTTTTCTGCTTAATGCATCCGCTACTATGTTCACTTTTCCCGGATGATACTGGATATCACAATCATAGTCTTTCAATAGTTCCAGCCATCTTCGTTGTCTCATATTCAACTCCTTCTGATTAAATAAATAAGTAAGACTTTTATGGTCCGACTTAATCTGAAATTTCTCTCCGTATAAGTAATGTCGCCATATCTTGACAGCATGTACTACTGCTGCTAGCTCCAGATCATGATCTTTCTCATGTACCTTTAACTGTCTTGAAGCATAAGCAATTACTTGCTCTCCTTGCATAAGCACACATCCTAGTCCCAGTCCCGACGCATCAGTGTAAAAAGTAAATGTCTGTCCTGGAACAGGAATAGTCAAAATTGGGGCAGATATCAATCTGGTCTTCAGTGTTTGGGAACTCTTCTCGCATTTATCGGTCCATACAAACTTTTCACCTTTCTTAGTAAAACTGGTGAGAGGTATGGCAATCCGAGAATAGTCTTCTACGAATCTCCGATAATAACCAGCTAGACCCAGAAAACTTCTGATTTTTGAAACGCTCTTTGGTGCTTCCCACTTTACAATAGCCTCGATCTTGCTGGGGTCGACTTTGATTCCTTCAGCGGATACTACATGTCCTAGGAATGCGACTTCACTTAGCCAAAACTCACAGTTGGAAAATTTGGCATACAGTTTCTCTTTCCTTAAACGCTGTAGGGCTGCGTTTAGGTTGTTGGTATGGGTTTCCTTGTCCTTGGAATATACCAATATGTCATCAATAAATACTATAACCGACGTATCCAACATATCGTGGAAAACTCGGTTCATAAGTTCCATGAACGTTGCCAGTGCATTAGTTAATCTGAAAGACATAACCAAAAATTCATAATGTCCATATCTGGTCCTGAATGCTGTCTTTGGAATATCACCTTCTTTAATCTTCAGCTGATGATAACCTGATCAAAGGTCGATCTTAGAAAATACTTTTGCTCCTTGTAACTGATCGAACAAGTCATCGATCCAAGGTAGTGGATATCGATTCTTGATTGTCAGCTTATTCGACTCCCGATAGTCGATGCATAATCGAACGCTACCATCCTTCTTCTTTACGAACAACACCGGTGCCCCCCATGGAGATATATAGGGTCGAATATAACCCTTGTCCAGTAGTTCTTGTAGTTGTACTTTTAATTCCTTCAGTTCAGTAGGAGCCATTCTATAAGGTGCTTTTGACACTGGTGCGGCTCCAGGTATAAGGTCTATCACAAACTCTGTGGCTCGGTCGGGTGGTAATCCAGGTAGTTCTTCTGGAAATACGTCAGGATAGTCCCGCACAACGTCAATATCTTCCATTCGTGGCGCGCCCTTGGTTAGGTCGACCACGGATACTAGATACCCGATTGCCCCCTTCTCGAAGCACTTCTTAGCCTTTAGTGCCGAAAGTATGAGCTTGCGTCTTTGGGGAAGTTTGGTTCCCGAAAAACTTAATTCTGCTCCTTCTTTGTCTTTGAACGTTAGCTTCTTTTCGGCGCATAATAGATTTGCAGAATGCTGAGCTAACCAGTCCATTCCCAAGATGACATCAAAGTCTGCCATCTCAAGTTGTATCAAGGTTGCATCTAAAGTCTTCTCTCCAATGAGAACCAGACATGGTCCATAACCTTTCTCTAGTTCTACTTCTAACCCCATCGGTGACCGTACAAGTAATTTGTAGTCTAATGTTTTGATGGGTAATTTTGTCTTCTTTCCAAATGACACAGATATAAATGAATGAGTAGCTCCGGAATCGAAGAGTACTCTGGCGGGTACGCCATTTATAGGTACCATACCTGTGATTTATCTTTACTTAGTCTACATGCTCATTCATGTAATTATAACCTTAAAAAGTTTCAGTCATACCTGTGACCACATCGGGTGATGCGGCCGCATTCTCGGACGTAACAGCATATACCCGTCCCTGATGGAATTGCTTCTTGGGCTTAGGGCACTCCCTTGCCATATGTCCCGGTTGGTTGCAGTTAAAACACTTCGGGACTTCAGAATTTGGCTTTGGCTGAGGTTGAGCTGCTGGAGTAGTCTTGTTTGCAGCAGTAAAATTCTGAGGTCGGAAAGGCTTATACGTCCTGTTATTGCCTCCATTGTAGGAATTTCTGGCTGGCCTTTTGATGCCTCTGTTCTGAGTAAAGTAACTCTCCTTCTGGCTCGATTCAATCACTCGAGAAATCTGGACAGCTTCATTATAGATTTTCTTCTCTAAGCCCAGAACATGTTCCCTGATGCTTCCTCTCAGTCTCGTGACGAACCTACGGGTTTTGGTATCTTCTTCTTGCATGCTAGCCGGTGCAAAGATAAACAGCTCTTCGTAACGCTGTTAATATGAGTCCACAGTCATCTGTCCCTGATATAGGCTCAGGAACTCCTTCTCCATCGAATCTCTGAAGCTCCGTGGAAAATATTTCTCAAAGAAGGCTTCTTTATATATAGCCCAAGTCAGTAGGGCGTGCTTGGTCAGTAGATATGTCTTCGTTGATTTCCACCAATGATGTGCGTCGCCCTTGAGCATGAAGGTGGCGCATAGTACTTTCTCTTCCTCTATGATAGTCATCATGAGGAAATTTATCTCCATCTCGTCTATCCAGTGTGCTGGCCACAATGGATCAGACGGTTTGCCGTTGAATTCCTTGGATTTCATCTTCAAAAATCTCTCCACTAGTCGGGAGTGGTCCAACTGGTTTTGGGGGTTGGCCCCAAACATATGGTGTGGATACTGGTAATCACCCTGAGCTGCTTCTGGAACCTGCACTGGAATCTGTGCAGCAGGTTGTGGAGGTGTCTGATGAGCTGGGTGGTTACCCACCGGTGCTGCACTGGCTTGTCCTGTGTGCATGGGTGCAGCCTGAGTGGCTTGAAACATAATTCCCATGACAACCTACATCTGAGCCTGCACGTGTTGCATCTGCTGCAGCTGCTGTGCCAAGTTCATCACCACGGTTGTTAGCTCTGGTGGTGGAGGTGGCAAATTTGTAGGGTTTGCCGGTTCTGGATTACCCGGTGCATAGTTATTTTCTTGACCAGTCTCCTCCATGGGTGGTGGTGGTGGGACTGAATTTCGGGTTTGTCGGGTTACTCTACGTCCAGACATGATTCCTTTCGGTGATTGGTGGTACCTGAAAATTATCAAAATAGGTGAGAAGTCATTCATATTTCATGTAGGCACGCTAACCGATAATCAATTCCAATTCTAGCTCATTTTATAAAAAAAAATATTGTCTTTTCCATGCAAGGTCGATGGTGAGGGTCGATGGTGTGTCTGACCCTTGGTATCCGACCCTGGAATGACCTGTTCTTCCCGAGAGCTGAGGGTCGATGCGAGGGTCGATGGGTATCCGGCTCTCAGTTCTGACCCTTGATTTTCTATCAGATTCCCGAGAGCCGAGGATCGATGGCAGGGTCGATTCGAGGGTCGATTGTGCTAGTCGAATTGTCCGACCCTTGGACCAAAAATCAGATTTTTAAGATCCGATTTTGGGTCATTTCTCACTATTCCTCCTCCGTTTCGACTCGTCTCTCCTCTCTGAGTTGCTACAGTGCTACTCTATCGTTTTTGATCGGTTTGACTCCGGGTTTCGACGTCCACGTCATCACTACAGGTATGTCTTCCCATTTTTACCTGTTTTTAGGTTTCCATTTCTAGGTTTTTGCACCTTTAACTTGTATTTTTTAAATTAAACTTTTTCCAACCGTAAAAATTTGATTTTTATTGGGGGCTTTTGTTATTGGTGTCTCGAGGAATGAAAGCCCTCAAAAATTTTTGAGTTTCATCGGTTGGTTATCAAGAAACTTGAAATTTTCTCTTTTTGCCCTAATTTGTTGACATTTTTTATTTTTCTTGAATTTCTTCAAATTGGACATCGTCAGTTAAAATTTCCTACTGTATGTGGGTTGTAGGATGTATTTTAACTTCATCACTGTAGGAATTGGGTTCAAGCTTTCCCCAGCCCCTTCTCATCAATGGACTCCTGACGTATACGAAGGAGTGCGGTTCGTTCGATAAATTCCTACCTCCATATCTATCTCTGAGATGTTTGGATTTTTCAAAACTCCATGGACATGCAGAAGAGAAGAAGATGAAGAAAGTAGTTGAAAGAAGAAGAAAGAAGAAGAAGTAGAAGAATAACGAAAAAGGAAGAAGAAGAATAAGAAGAAATTCACCAAAAAAAAAATATGTAGAAGTGTACTGGCGCACTTCTGAAGGGTGCTGGCGCACTTCTAAACTGCGATGGCGCACTTCTTCATCTTCTTCTTCTTCTTTATTCTTCTTCTACTTCTTCTTTCATCATGTCCTTTTTTTCTATTTCTTCTTCATTCTTCTTCTTCCGTCTTCTTTTTCCTTTTTCTTCTTCTTTCATCTTCTTCATTCTTCTTCTTCTTTCTTCTTCTCATTCGTCTTCCTATTTTTTTTCTTCTTCATTCTTCTTCTGTCTTCCACCTTTTTGTGACACTATGGGTTACGATGATCTCATATGTTAGTATCCATGTTTTATTTTTCTGACAATCTGAGTTGAAGACCCAACTCCTTCTTCTTAGGCTTAAGCTACTCTCTAGCTCAATTGAATTTGGATTCCCTCTGTTTCTAGAATATGCGGTTGAACTTGAGTGTAGGGTTTGCAACTCAGATTGTCAGAAGAATAAAATAAGGATGCTAACTGCATGAGATGATTGTGAACCATATTGTCATAAAATGGTGCAAAATATGCTCGTGCTCATTGAATTAAAAAGATGTAGAAGAAGAATGAATCAAAAAGTGGAAAAAGAAGATGAAGAAGAGGAGGAAAGAAGAAGAATGAAGATAAAGAGAGAAGAAGAATGAAGAAGAAAGAGGAAGAGAAAGAAAAAAATTAATGAAGAAAAAAGATGAAGAAGAGGAAAAAGAAGAAAAGAAGAAGAATGAAGATGAAGAAAATTAAGTAGAAGATGAAGATTGAAAAATGGCGAAGAAGAATGAAGAAAAAGAAAAAGAATAAGTAGAAGAAAATGAATGTAGAAGAAGAAGACGAATGAAGAAGAATGAAGAAAAGAATGAAAAAGAAGAAAGAAGGACATAGAAGAATGAAGAAGAAGAATGTAGAAGAAGAATGAGGAACAAAGAATGAAGAATGAAGAATGAAGAAGAAGAATGAAGAAAAGAATGAGAAAAAAGAACATAGAAGAAGAAGAATGTAGAAGAAAAATGTAGAAGAAGCATGAAGAACAAAGAAAAACAATGAAGAAGAAAAAGAAGAAGATGAAGAAAATAGTTGAAAGAAGAAGAAAGAAGAAGAAAGAAGAAGAAGAAGTAGAAGAAGAACGGAAAAGAAAGAAGAAAAATAAGAAGAAATTCATCACAAAAAAAAATGTAGAAGTGCGCTGGCGGACTTCTGAAGGTTGCTGGCGCACTTCTTCATCTTCTTCTTCTTCTTTCATTCTTCTTCTACTTCTTCTTTCATCATGTCCTTTTTTTTTTCCTTTTCTTCTTCGTTCTTCTTCCTCCATCTTCTTTTTCCTTTTTCTTCTTCTTTCTTCTTCTTCATTATTTTTCCTCTTTCTTGTTCTCATTCGTCTTCTTATTTTTCCTCTTCTTCTTTCTTCTTCTGTTTTCCAACTTTTTGTGACACTATGGGTTACGATCATCTCTTGTGTTAGCATCTAAATTTTATTCTTCTAACAATCTGAGTTGAAGACCCAACTCCTTCTTCTTAGGATTAAGCTAGTCTCTAGCTCAATCGAATTTGGATTCCCTCTGTTTCTAAAAGATGCGGTTGAGCTTAAGTGTTGGGTTTGCAACTCAGAATATCGAAAGAATAAAATATGGATGCTAACAGCAAGAGATGATCGTGAACCACATTGTCACAAAATGGTGTAAAATGTGCTCGTGCTCTTTGAATGAAAATGGTTAAGAAGAAGAACGAATCAGAAAGATGAAAAAGAAGATGAAGAAGAGGAGGAAAGACGAAGAACAAAGATGAAGAAAGAAGAAAAATGAAGAAGATAGATGAAGAGAAAGAAGAAAAATAATGAAGAAAAAAGATAAAGAAGAAGAAAAGGTGGAAAAAGAAGAAGAAGAATAAGAAGAACGAAGAAGAGAAAGAAAGAAGAATAATGAAGATGAAGAAAAAGAAAAAGAAGAAGAAGATGAAGATTGAAAAATGACGAAGAAGAATGAAGAAAAAGAAGAAGAATAAGAAGAAGAAAATGAATGAAGAAGAAGAAGACGAATGAAGAACATTGAAGAAAAGAATGAAAAAGAAGAAAGAAGAACATAGAAGAATGAAGAAGAAGAATGTAGAAGAAGAATGAGGAACAAGAATAAAGAATGAAGAAGAAGAATGAAGAAAAGAATGAGAAAGAAGAACATAGAAGAAGAAGAATGTAGATGAAGCATGAAGAATAAAGAAAAATAATGAAGTAGAAAAAGAAGAAAATGGAGAAAGTAGTTGAAAGAAGCAGAGAGAAAAAGATAGAAGAAGAAGATGTAGAATGAGAACGAAAAGAAAGATGAAGAATAAGAAGAAATTCACCACAAAAAAAAATGTAGCGCACTTCTGAAGGGTGTCGGCGCACTTCATCATCTTCTTCTTCTTCTTTATTCTTCATCTACTTCTTCTTTCATCATGTCCTTCTTCGTTCTTCTTCTTCCGTCTTCTTTTCCTTTTTGTTCTTCTTTCTTCTTCTTCATTCTTCTTCTTCTTTCTTCTTTTCATTCATCTTCTTATTTTTCTTCTTCTTCATTCTTCTTTTGTTTTCCACCTTTTCGTGACACTAAGGGTTACGATCATCTCGTGTATTGGCATCCAAGTTTTTTTCTTATAATAATCTGAGTTGAAGAGCCAATTCCTTCTTATGAGGATTAAGGTAATCTCTAGCTCAATCGCATTTGGATTCCCTCTGTTTCTTGATGATGCGGTTGAGCTTGAGTGTAGGGTTTGCAACTCAGATAGCCAAAAGAATAAAATATGGATGCTAACTGCATGAGATGATCGTGAACCATATTGTCATAAAATGGTGCAAAATGTGCTCAAACTCATTGAATGAAAAAGAAGAAGATGAAGAAGAATGAATCAGAAAAAGGAAAAGGAAGATGAAGAAGTGGAGGAAAGATAAAGAATGAAGATGAAGAAAGAAGAAGAATAAAGAAGAAAGAGGAAGAAAAAGAAGAAAAATAATGAAGAAAAAAGATGCAGAAGAAGAAAAGGAAGAAAAAAGAGAAGAATGAAGAAGAAGATGAAGAAGAACAAAGAAGAAAAAGAAAGAAGAGGAATGAAGATGAAGAAAATGAAGAAGAAGATGAAGATTGAAAATTGGGGAAGAAGAAAGAAGTAAATGAAGAACAAAAAGTAGAAGAAAATTAATGAAGAAGAAGAAGACGAATGAAGAACAATGAAGAAAAAATAAAAAAGAAGAAAGAAGAACATAGAGGAATGGAGAAGAAGAATGTAGAAGAAGAATGAGGAACAAAGAATGAAGAATGAAGAAAGAAGAAGAAGAATCAAGAATAGAATGAGACCGAAGAACATAGAAGAAGAAGAATGAAGAAGAAGAATGTAGAAGAAGCATGATGAACAAAGACAAAGAATGAAGAAGTTGAAGAAAGTTGTTGAAAGAAGAAGAAAGAAAAAGAAATTAGAAGAAGAAGTTGAAGAATAACGAAAAAGAAAGAATAAGAATAAGAAGAAATTCTCCACAAAAAAATGTAGAAGTGCACTGGCGCACTTCTGAAGGGTGCTGGCGCACTTCTAAAGTGCGCTAGCACACCTCTTCATCTTCTTCTTCTTCTTTATTCTTCTTCTACTTCTTGTTTCATCATGTCCTTTTTTTTCATTTCTTCTTCATTCTTCTTGTTCTATCTTCTTTTTCCTTTTTCTTCTTCTTTCTTCTTTTACAATCTTCTTCTTCTTTCTTCTTCTCATTCATCTTATTATTTTTTTCTTCTTCATTATTCTTCTGTATTCCACCTTTTTCTGACACTATGGGTTATGATCATCTCATGTGTTAGCATCCATGTTTTATTTTTCTGACAATCTGAGTTGAAGACCCAACTCCTTCTTCTTAAGATTGAGCTACTCTCTAGCTCAATCGCATTTGGATTCCCTCTGTTTCTAAAAGATACTGTTGAGCTTGAGTGTAGGATTTGCAACTCAGATTGTCAGAAGAATAAAATATCGATGCTAACTGCATGAGATGATCGTGAACCATATTGTCATAAAATGGTGCAAAATGTGCTCGTGCTCTTTGAATGAAAAAGAAGAAGAAGAAGAATGAATCAGAAAGAGGAAAAAGAAGATGAAGAAGAGGAGGAAAGAAGAAGAATGAAGATGAAGAAAGAAGAAGAATGAAGAAGAAAGAAAAATAATGAAGAAAAAATATGAAGAAGAAGAAAAGGAAGAAAAAGAAGAAAAATGAAGAAGAACGAAGAACGAAGAACGAAGAAGCAAAAGAAAGAAGAAGAATGAGGATGAAGAAAAAGATGAAGAAGATGAAGATTGAAAAATGGCGAAGAAGAATGAAGAAAAAGAAGAAGAATAAGTAGAAGAAGATGAGTGAAGAAGAAGAAGACGAATGAAGAACAATGAAGAAAAGAATGAAAAATAAGAAAAAAGAACACAGAAGAATGAAGAAGAAGAATGAAGAAGAAGAATGAGGAACAAAGAAGAAGAATGAAGAATGAAGAAGAAGAATGAAGAAAAGAATGAGAAAAAAGAACAATGAAGAAGAAGAATGAAGAAGAAGAATGTAGAAGAAGCATGAAGAACAAAGAAAAAGAATGAAGAAGAAAAAGAAGAAGATGAAAAAGTAGGTGAAAGAAGAAGAATGAAAAAGAAAGAAGAAGAAGTAGAATATGAACGAAAAAGAAAGAAGAAGAATAAGAAGAAATTTACCACAAAAAAAAATGTTAAAGGGTGCCGGCGCACTTCTGAAGGGCGCTGCTGTATTTCTTCATCCTCTTCTTCTTCTTTATTCTTCTTCTAGTTCTTCTTTCATCATGTCCTTTTTTTCCTTTTCTTCTTCATTCTTCTTATTCCGTCTTCTTTTTCCTTTTTCTTCTTCTTTCTTCTTCTTCATTCATCTACTTCTTTCTTCATCTCATTCATCTTCTTATTTTTCTTCTTGTTCGTTCTTCTTCTGTTTTCCACCTTTTTGTGACACTATGGGTTACGATCATCCATGTTTTGTTCTTCTGATAATCTGAGTTATAGCCCAACTCTTTCTTTTAGGACAAAGCTACTCACAAGCTCAACTGCATTTGGATTCCCTCTATTTCTAGAAGATGCGATTGAGCTTGATTGTAGGGTTTGCAACTCTGATTGTCAATAGAATAAAATATGGATGCAAACTGCAAGAGATGATCGTGAACCATATTGTAATAAAAGGGTGCAAACTGTGCTCGTACTCTTTGAATGAAAAAAAATAAAGAAGAAGAATGAAGCAGAAAGTGGGAAAAAAAAAAGAAGAAGAAGAGGAAACAAGAAGAATGAAGAAGAATGAGGAAGAGAAAGAAGAAAAATAATCAAGAAAGATGAAGAAGTTTAAAAAGAAGAAAAAGAAGAAGAATGAAGAAGAAGAAGAAGAAGAAGAAGAATGAAGAAGAAAAAGAAAGAAGATGAATGAAGATGAAGAAAAAGAAGAAGACGATGAAGATTGAAAAATTACGAAGAAGAATGAAGAAAAAGAAGAAGAATAAGTAGAAGAAGATGAATGAAGAATAAGAAGATGAAGAAGAATGAAGAAAAGAATGAGAAAGAAGAAAGAAGAACAAAGAAGAAGAAGACTGTAGAGTAAAGAAGAAGAGTGTAGAAGAAGAATGAAGAACAAAAGAAGAAGAATGAAGAATGAAGAATGAAGAAGAAGATGATAAAGAAGATGAAAGAAGAAAAGAATGAGAAAGAAGAACATAGAAGAAGAAGAACGAAGAAGAAGAATGTAGAAGAAGAATGAAGAATAAAGAATGAAGAAGAAAAAGAAGAAGATAAAGAAAGTAGTTGAAAGAAGAAGAATGAAAAAGAAAGAAGAAGAAGAAGAAGAAGAAGAAGAAGAAGAAGAAGAAGGAAAAAGAAAGAAAAAAAGTAAATTACCCCCTCCCCGAAAAAAAAATAGAGGCGCATCTGAAGGGCGTTGGCGCACTTCTTCTTCTTCTTTATTCTTCTTCCTCTTCTTCTTTCATTATGTCCTTTTCTTCTTTTTCTTCATTCTTCTTCTTCTGTCTTCTTTTTCATTTTTCTTCTTCTTCTTCTTTCTTCCTCTTATTTTTCTACTTCTTGATTCTTCTTCTATTTTACACCATTTTGTGACAATATGCATTATGATCATCTCATTTGTTAGCATCCAAGTTTTATTCTTCTGATAATTTGAGTTAAAGACCCAACTACTTCTTCATAGGATTAGGCTAATCACAAGCTCAACCGCATTTGGATTCCCTCTGTTTCTAGAAGATGCAGTTGAGCTTGAGTGTAGCGTTTGCAACTGAGATTGTCAGAAGAATAAAATTTGGATGCTAACTGCAAGAGATGATTGTGAACCATATTGTCCTAAAATGGTGCAAACTGTGCTCATGCTCTTTGAATGAAAAAGAAAAGGAAGAAGAATGAAGCAGAAAGTGGAAAAAAAATAAGAAGAAGAGGAGAAAACAAGAAGAATGAAGAAGACGAAAGAAGAAGAATGAAGAAGAAAGAGGACGAGAAAGATGAAAAATAATGAAGAAGAAAGATGAAGAAGAAAAAAAAGAAGAAAAAGAATTAAGAAAAAGAATAAGAATGAAGAAGAAGAAGAAGAATAAGAAGATTGAAAAATGGCGAAGAAGAATGATGAAAAAGAAGAAGAATAAGTAGAATTAGCCGAATGAAGAAGAAGAAGTTGAAGAATAATGAAGAAAAGAATGAGAAAGAAGAAATAAGAACATAGAAGAAGAAGAATGAAGAAGAAGAATGTAGAAGAAGAAAGAAGAACAAAGAAGAAGAATAAAGAATGATGAATGAAGAAGAAGATGAAGAAGAAGATGAATGAAGAAATTAATGAGAAAGAAGAACATAGAAAAAGAAGAATGAAGAAGAATGTCGAAGAAGAATGTCGATTAAAGAATGAAGAAGAAAGAATGAAGAATAAGGAATGAAGAAAGAAAATGAAAAAGAAAAAGATGAAAAAAGTAGTTGAAAGAAGAAAGAAAAAGAAAGAAGAAGAAGAAGAAGAAGAAGAAGAAGAAGAAGAATAACAAAGAAAAAAGAAGAAGAAGAAGAAGAAGAAAAAAACCACAAAAAAAAAAAAAGAAGAACTTCGCTTGCGCACTTCTAAAGGGTCCTGGCACACTTCCTTTTCTTCTTTATTCTTCTCCCTCATCTTCTTTCATCATATCCTTTCTTCTTTTTCTTCTTCATTATTCTTCTTTTGTGTTTTTTTCATTCATTCTTCTTCTTTCTTCTTCTTCATTCGTCTTCTTCTTTCTTCTTCTTTATTCTTCTTCTTCTTATTCTTCTTCTTATTTTTCTTCTTCTTCATTCTTCTTCTGTTTTACACCATTTTGTGACAATATGGGTTACGATCATCTCATGTGTTTGCATCCATGTTTTACTCTTCTGATAATCTGAGTTGAAGACCCAACTCCTTCCTCTTAGGACTAAGCTACTCTCTTGCCCAATCGCGTTTGGATTCCCTCTGTTTCTAGAAGATGCGATTGAGCTTGAGTGTAGGGTTTGCAACTCAGATTGTCAGAAGAATTAAATTTGGATGCTAACTGCATGAGATGATCGTGAACCATATTTTCATAAAATGGTGCAAAATGTGCTCGTGCTCTTTGAATGAAAAAGAAGAAGAAGAAGAAGAAGAATGAAGTAGAAAGAGGAAAAAGAAGATGAACAGGAGGAGGAAACAAGAAGAATGAAGAATAAAGAGGAAGAGAAAGAAGAAAAATAATGAAGAAGAAAGATGAAGAAGATGAAAAACAAGAAAAATAAGAAGAATTAAGAAGAAGAAGAATGAAAAAGAAAAAGAAAGAAGAAGAACAAAGACAAAGAAAAAGAAGAAAAAGATGAGGATTGAAAAAATGGGGAAGATGATTGATGAACAAGAAGAAGAATAAGTAAAAGAAGATGAAGATGAAGAAGATTTAAGAAAAGAATGAGAAAGATGAACGAAGACTGTAGAAGAAGAAGAATGAAGAACAAAGATGAAGAATGAAGAATGAAGAAGAAAAATGATGAAAAGAATGTGAAAGAAGAACATAAAAGAAGAAGAATAAATTTTGGATTGACAGAAGAATAAAATTTGGATGCTAACTACATGAGATGATCGTGAACCATATTGTCATAAAATGGTGCAAACTGTGCTCATGCTCTTTGAATGAAAAAGAAAAGGAAGAACAATGAAACAGAAAGTGGAAAAAGAAGGAGAAGAAGAGGAGCAAACAAGAAGAATGAAGAAGACAAAAGAAGAAGAATGAAGAAGAAAGAGGAAGAGAAAGAAGAAAAATAATGAAGGACAAAGACGAAGAAGAAGAAAAAGAAGAAAAAGAAGAAAAAGAAAAAGAATAAAGAAAAAGAAGAAGAATGAAGAAGAAGAAGAAGAAGAAGAAGAAGACAATTCAAAAATGGCGAAGAAAAATGAAGAAAAAGAAGAAGAATAAGTAGAATTAGCCGATTGAAGAAAAAGAAGATGAAGAAAAATGAAGAAAAGAATGAGAAAGAAGAAAGAAGAACATAAAAGAAGAAGAATAAAGAAGAAGAATGTAGAAGTGGAAAGAAGAATCTAGAAGAAGAAGAATCAAGAAGAAGAAGGTAGAAGAAGAAAGAAGAAAAGAGAAAGAAGAACATAGTAGAAAAAGAAGAAGAAGAAGTTCGCGGGAGCACTTCTTAAGGGCGCTGGCACACTTCTGAGGTCGCTGGCGTTGGAGCACTTCTTTTTCTTCTTCATTCTTCTTCCTCTTCTTCCTTCATCATGTCCTTTCCTCTTTTTCTTCTTTCGTCTTCTTTTTCATTTTTCTTCTTCTTTCATCATGTCCTTTCTTCTTTTTCCTCTTCGTTCTTCTTCTTCTTCATTTTTTTTCTTCTTTCTTCTTCTTCATTCTTCTTCTTCTTTCTTCATCTTGTTTTTTTTCTTCTTCTTAATTCTTCTTCTGTTTTACAGAATTTTGCGACAAATATGGGTTACGATCATCTAATGTGTACCATAAAACCTAAACCCTAAACCCTAAAACCTAAACCCTAGCATCCACGTTTTATTCTTCGGACAGTCTGAGTTAAAGACCCAATTCCTTCTTATTATGATGAAGCTACTCTTTAGCTCAATTGCATTAGATTCTCTCTATTTCTAGAAGATGCGATTGAGCTTGAGTAGGGTTTGCAACTCAGATTGTCAGAAGAATAAAATTTGGATGTTAACTGCATGAGATGATCATGAGCCGTATTCTCATAAAATGGTGCAAAATGTGCTCGTGCTCCTTAAGTGAAAAAGAAGAAGAAGAAGAATGAATCAGAAAGTGGAAAAAGAAGTTGAAGAAGAGGAGGAAAGAAGAAGAATGAAGATGAAGAAAGAAGAAGAATGAAGAAGAAAGAGGAAGAGAAAGATGAAAAATAATGAACAAAAAAGATGAAGAAGAAGGGAAGGAAGAAAAAAAAGAAGAATGAAGAAAAAAAGAAGAAGAAGAAGAACGAAGGAGAAAAGGAATGAAGAAGAATGAAGATAAAGAAAAAGAAGAAGAAGATGAATGATGAACAATGAAGAAAAGAATGAAAAAGAAGAAAGAAGAACAGAGAAGAATGTAGAAGAAGAATGTAGAAGAACAATAAGGAACAAAGAAGAAGAATAAAGAATAAAGAAGAAGAATGAAGAAAAGAAGGAGAAAGAAGAACATAGAAGAAGTAGAATGTAGAAGAATAATGTAGAAGAAGCATGAGGAACAAAGAAAAAGAATGAGGAAGAAAAAGAAGAAGATGAAGAAAGTAGTTGGAAGAAGAAGAAAGAAGAAGAAAGAAGAAGAAGAAGTAGAACAAGAACAAAAAAGAAAGAAGAAGAATAAGAAAAAATTTACCACAAAAAAAAATGTAAAAGTGCACTGGCGCACTTCTGAAGGGCACTGGCGCACGTCTAAAGTGCGCTTGTCCACTTCTTCATCTTCTTCTTCTTCTTCTTCTTCTTCTTCTTTATTCTTCTTCGATTTCTTCTTTCATCATGTCCTTTTTTTTCTTTTCTTTTTCATTCTTCTTCTTTCGCCTTCTTTTTCCTTTTTCTTCTTCTTTCTTCTTCTTCATTCTTCTGCTTCTTTCTTCGTCTCATTCTTCTTATTTTTCTTCTTGTTCATTCTTATTCTATTTTCCACCTTTTTGTGACACTATCGGTTACTATCGTCTCATGTGTTAGCATCCAAGTTTTATTCTTCTCACAATCTGAGTTGAAGACCCAACTCCTTCTTCTTAGGATTAAGTTGCTCTTTAGCTCAATTGCATTTGGATTCCCACTGTTTCTAGAAGATGCGATTGAGCTTGATTGTAGGGTCTACAACTCAGATTGTCAGAAGAATAAAATATGGATGCTAACTGTGTGAGATGATCGTGAACCATATTGTCATAAAATGGTGCAAAATGTGCTCGTGCTCATTGAATGAAAAAGAAGAAGAAGAAGAAGAAGAAGAGGAGGAAACAAGTAGAATGAAGATGAAGAAAGAAGAAGAATAAAGAAGAAAGGAGAAGAATGAGGAAGAAAGAAGAAGACAGACGAAGAAGAAGAAAAGGAAGAAAAAGAAGAAGAATGAAGTTGAAGAAGAAAAAGAAAGAAGAAGATGAATATTGAAGAAGAAGAATGTAGAAGAAGAATGAGGAACAAAGAATAAGATTGAAGAATGAAGAATGAAGAAGAAGAATGAGGAAAAGAATGAGAAAGAAGAAAATAAAAGAAGAAGAACGAAGAAGAAGAATGTAGAAGAAGCATGAAGAACAATGAAAAAGAATGAAGACGAAAAAGAAGAAGATGAAAAAGTAGTTGAAAGAAGAAGAATGGAAAAGAAAGAAGAAGAAGAAGTAAAATAAGAACGAAAAAGAAAGAAGAAGAATAAGAAGAAATTTACCACAAAAAAAAATGTAGAAGGGCGCTGGCGCACTTTTGAAGGGCGCTGGCGCAGTTCTTCAACTACTTCTTCTTCTTCTTTATTCTTCTTCTACTAGTTCTTTCATCATGTCCTTTTTTTCCTTTTCTTCTTCATTCTTATTATTCCGTCTCCTTTTTCCTTTTTCTTCTTCTCTCTTGTTCTTCAATCTTCTTCTTCTTTCTTTGTCTCATTCACCTTCTTGTTTTTCTTCTTGTTCATTCTTCTTCTATTTTCCACCTTTTTGTGACACTATCGGTTACTATCGTCTCATGTGTTAGCATCCAAGTTTTATTCTTCTGACAATCTGAGTTGAAAACCCAACTCCTTCTTCTTAGGATTAAGTTACTCTCTAGCTCAATTGCATTTGGATTCCCACTGTTTCTAGAAGATGCGATGGAGCTCGAGTGTAGGGTCTACAACTCAGATTTTCAGAAGAATAAAATATGGACGCTAACTGCATGAGATTATCGTGAACCATATTGTCATAAAATGGTGCAAAATGTGCTCGTGCTCTTTGAATAAAAAAGAAGAAGAAGAAGAATAAGAGGAGGAAACAAGTAGAAAGAAGAGGATGAAAGAAAAAGAATGAAGAAGAAAGAAAAAGAATGATGAAGAAAAAAGAAGAGAAAGAAGAAAAATAATGAAGAAAGATGAAGTAGAAGAAAAAAAAAAGAAGAAGAATGAAGTAGAAGAAGAAAAATAAAGAAGAAGATGAAGATTGAAGAAGAAGAATGTAGAAGAAGAATGAGCAACAAAGAAGAAGATTGAAGAATGAAGAATGAAGAAGAAGAATGAGAAAGAAGAAAATAGAAGAAGAAGAATGAAGAAGAAGAATGTAGAAGAAGAATGAAGAACAAAGAAAAAGAATGAAGACGAAAAAGAAGAAGATGAAAAAGTAGTTGAGAAGAAAAATGAAAAAGAAAGAAGAAGAATAAGTGGAATAAGAACGAAAAAGAAAGAAGAAGAATAAGAAGAAATTTACCGCAAAAAAAATGTAGAAGGGCGCTGTAGCACTTCTGAAGGGCGCTGTAGCACTTCTGAAGGGCGCTGGCGCACTTCTTCATCATCTTCTTCTTCTTTATTCTTCTTCTACTTCTTCTTTCATCATGTCCTTTTTTTCCCTTTTTTCTTCATTCTTCTTTTTCCGTCTTCTTTTTCCTTCTTCATCTTCTTTCTTCTTATTCATTCTTCTTCGTCTTTCTTCGTCTCATTCATCTTCTTATTTTTCTTCTTGTTCATTTTTCTTCTATTTTCCACCTTTTTGTGACACTATGGGTTACGATGATCCCATGTGTTAACATCCAAGTTTTATTCTTCTGACAATCTGAGTTGAAGACGTAACTCCTTCTTCTTAGGACTAAGTTACTCACAAGCGCAACCGCATTTGGATTCCCTCTGTTTCTAGAAGATGTGGCTGTGCTTGAGTGTACAGTTTCCAACTCAGATTGTCAAGAGAATAAAATTTAGATGCTAGCTACAAGAGATGATCATGAACCATATTGTCATAAAAGGGTGCAAACTATGCTCGTGCTCTTTGAATGAAAAAGAAACAGAAGAAGAATTAAGCAGAAAGAGGGGGAAAAAAAAAGAATGAAGAAAAAGAAGAAGAATGAAGAAGAAAAAGAAAGAAGAAGAATGAAGATGAAGAAAAAGAAGGAGAAGATGAAGATTGAAAAATTGCGAAGAAGAATGAAGAAAAAGAAGAAGAATAAGTAGAAGAAGACGAATGAAGTAGAAGAAGATGAAGAAGAATGACGAAAAGAATGAGAAAGAAGAAAGAATAACATAGAAGAAGAAGAATGTAGAAGAAGAATGAAGAACAAAGAATAATAATGAAGAAGGAAGAATGAAGAAGAAGATGATGAAGAAGAAGAATGAAGAAAAGAATGTGAAAGAAGAACATAAAAGAAGAGGAACGAATAAAAAAAATGTAGAAGAAGAATGAAGAATAAAGAATGAAGAAGAAAAAGAAGAAGATGAAGAAAGTAGTTGAAAGACGAAGAATGAAAAAGAAAGAAAAAAGAATAAGAAGATGAAGAAGAAGAAGAAGAAGAAGGAAAAAGAAAGAAGAAGAAGAAGAAGTAAATTACCCCCCCCCCCCAAAAAAAAAAAGAAGAGGCACATCTGAAGGGCGTTGGCGCACTTCTTCTTCTACTTTATTCTTTTTCCTCTTCTTCATTCATCATGTCCTTTTCTTCTTTTTCTTCATTATTCTTCTTCCGTCTTCTTTTTCATTTTTCTTCTTCTTCTTCTTTCTTCTTCTTATTTTTCTACTTCTTGATTCTTCTTTTATTTTACCCCATTTTGTGAATATGCATTACGATCATCTCATTTGTTAGCATCCAAGTTTTATTCTTCTGATAATATGAGTTGAAGACCCAACTACTTCTTCTTAGGATTAAGCTACTCACAAGCTCAACCGCATTTGGATCCCTCTGTTTCTAGAAGATGTGGTTGAGCTTAAGTGTTACGTTTGCAACTCAGATTGTCAGAAGAATAAAATTTGGATGCTAACAACATGAGGTGATTGTGAACCATATTGTCATAAAATGGTGCAAACTGTGCTCGTGCTCTTTGAATGAAAAAAAAAAGAAGACGAATGAAGCAGAAAGAAGAAAAAGAAGAAGAAGAGAAGAAGAAGAGGAAACAAGAAGAACGAAGAAGAAGAAAAAAGAAGAATGAAGAAAAAAGAGGAAGAAAAAGAAGAAAAATAAGTAAGAAGAAAGACGAAGAAGAAGAAAAGGAAGAATAACGAAGAAGAAGAAGAAGAAGATTGAAAAATGGCAAAGAAGAATGGAGAAAAAGAAGAAGAACAAGTAGAAGAAGACGAAAGAAGAAGAAGAAGATGAAGAAGAATAAAGAAAAGAATGGGAAAGAAGAAAGAAGAACAAAGAAAAAGAAGAAGAATGAAGAAGATGAATGTAGATGAAGAATGAAGAACATAGAAGAAGAAGGAGGAATGAAGAAGAAGATGAATGAAGAAAAGAGTGAGAAAGATGAACATAGAAGAAGTAGAATGAAGAAGAAAGAATGTAGAAGAGGAACGGAGAAGAATGAAGAATAAGGAATGAAGAAGAAAAAGAAGAAGATGAAGAAAGTAGCAGAAAAGAAGAAGAATGAAAAAGAAAGAAGAAGAAGAACGAAAAAGAAAGAAGAAGAAGAAGTTCTCCGATGCACTTCTAAAGTGCGTTAGCACACTTCTTCTACTTTTTTATTCTTCTTCCTCTTCCTCTTCCATCATGTCCTTTTCTTCTTTTTCTTCTTCATTCTTCTTCTTCCGTCTTCTTTTTCATTTTTCTTCTTCTTCATTCTTCTTCTTATTTTTTTTCTTCTTCATTCTTCTTCTATTTTACACCATTTTGGACAATATGCATTACGATCATCTCATGTGTTAGCATCCATGTTTTATTCTTCTGACAATCTGAGTTGAAGACCCAACTCCTTCTTCTTATGATTAAAGCTACTCACAAGCTCAACTGCTTTTGGATTCTCTCTATTTCTAGAAGATGGGGTTGAGCTTGATTGTAGCGTTTGCAACCCAGATTGTTAGAAGAATAAAATTTGAATACTAACTGCATGAGATGATCATGAACCAAATTGCTATAAAATAATGCAAACTGTGCTCATACTCATTGAATGAAAAAGAAAAGGAAGAAGAATGAAGCAGAAGGTGGAAAAAAAATAAGAAGAAGAGGAGGAAACAAGAATGAAGAAAACGAAAGAAGAAGAATGAAGAAGATAGAGGAAGCGAAAGAAGAAAAATAATGAAGAAGAAAAACGAAGAAGAAGAAAAAGAAGAAAAAAAAGAATAAAAAAAAAGAATAAGAATGAAGAAGAAGAAGAAGAAGAAGATTGAAAAATGGCGAAGAAGAATGAAGAAAAAGAAGAAGAATAAGTAAAATTAACCTAATGAAGAAGAAGAAGAAGAAGTAGAAGAAGGAACAAAATAATGGGAAAGAAGAAGGTAGAACATCGAAGAAGAAGAATGAAGAAGAAGAATGTAGAAGAACAAAGAAGAACAAAGAAGAAGAATAAAGATTGAAGAATGAAGAAGAAGATGAAGAAGAAGATGAATGATGAACATAATGAGAAAGAAGAACATAGAAAAAGAAGAATGAACAAGAATGTCGAAGAAGAATAAAGAAGAAAAATGTCGATTAAAGAATGAAGAAGAAAGAATGAAGTATAAGGAACGAAGAAAGAAAAAGAAAAAGAAAAAGATGAAGAAAGTAGTTGAAAGAAGAATGAAAAAGAAAGAAGAAGAAGAAGAAGAAGAAGAAGAAGAAGAAGAATGACAAAGAAAGAAGAAGAAGAAGAAAAAGAAGAAAATTACCACAAAAAAAAGAAAAAAGAAGAAAAACTTTTCTTGCACACTTCTGAAGGGTGATGGTGCACTTCTTCTTCTTCTTTATTCTTCTCCCTCATCTTCTTTCATCATGTCCTTTCTTCTTTTTCTTCTTTATTCTTCTTCTGTCTTATTTTTCATTCTTCTTCTTCTTTCTTCTTCTTCATTCTTCTTCTACTTATTCGTCTTCTTATTTTTATTCTTCTTTGTTCTTCTTCTATTTTACACCATTTTGTGACAATATGGATTACGATCATCTCATGTGTTAGCATCCATGTTTTACTCTTCTAACAATCTAAGTTGAAGACCCAACTTCTTCCTCCTAGGATTAAGCTACTCTCTAGCCTAATCGCATTTGGATTCCCTTTGTTTCTAGAAGATGCGGTTGAGATTGAGTGTAGGGTTTGCAACTCAGATTGTCAGAAGAATAAAATTTGGATGCTAACTGCATGAGATGATCGTGAACCGTATTGTCATAAAATGGTGCAAAATGTGCTCGTGCTCTTTGAATGAAAAAGAAGAAGAAGAAGAAGAAGAATAAAGCAGAAAGAGGAAAAAAAAGAACAACAGGAGGAGGAAACAAGAAGAATGAAGAATAAAGTGGAAGAAAAAGAAGAAAAATAATGAAGAAGAAAGATGAAGAAGATGAAAAAGAAGAAAAAGAAGAAGAATAAAGAAGAAGATGAAGAATGAAGAAGAAAAAGAAAGAAGAAGAACGAAGACGAAGAAAAAGAAGAAAAAGATGAAGATTGAAAAATGGCGAAGATGAATGAAGAAGAAGAAGATTAATAAGTAGAAGAAGACGAATGAAGAAGAAGAAGATGAAGAAGAATGAAGAAAATAATGGGAAAGAAGAACATAGAAGAAGAAGAATAAATTTTGGATTGTCAGAAGAATAAAATTCGGATGGTAACTGCATGAGATGATCGTGAACCATATTGTCATAAAATTGTGCAAACTGTGCTCTTTCTCTTTGAATGAAAATGAAAAGGAAGAAGAATGAAGTAGAAAGTGGAAAATGAAGAAGAAGAAGAGGAGGAAACAAGAAGAATGAAGAAGATGAAAGAAGAAGAATTAAGATAAAAGAGGAAGAGAAAGAAGAAAAATAATGAAGAAGAAAGACGAAGAAGAAGAAAAAGGAGAAAAAGAAAAGGAATGAAGAAAAAGAAGAAGAATAAATAAGAAGAAGAAGAAGAAGAAGAAGATTAAAAATTGGCGAAGAAGAATGAAGAAAAAGAAGAAAAACAAGTAGAATTAGCCGAATGAAGAAGAAGAAGATGAAGAATAATGAAGAAAAGAATGAGAAAGACGAAAGAAGAACATAGAAGAAGAAGAATGAAGAAGAAGAATGTAGAAGAAGAAAGAAGAACAAAGAAAGAAGAACATAGAAGAAAAAGAAGAAGAAGAAGTTCGCTGGCGCACTTCTTAAGGGCGCTGGCGCACTTGTGAGGGCGCTGGCATTGGAGCACTTCTTCTTCTTCTTCATTCTTCTTCATTCTTCTTCCTCTTCTTCCATCATCATGTCCTTTCCTCTTTTTCTTCTTCCGTCTTCCTTTTCATTTTTCTACCTCTTTCATCATGTCCTTTTTTCTTTTTCCTCTTCATTCTTCTTCTTCTTTATTTGTTTTCTTCTTTCTTCTACTTCATTCTTCTTCATCTTTTTTCTTCTTATTCTTCTTCTTATTTTTCTTTTTCTTCATTTTTCTTCTGTTTTACACCATTTATTGACAAATATCGGTTACAATCATCTCATGTGTACTATAAACCCTAAACCCTAAACCCTAAACCCTAGCATCCACGTTTTATTCTTCTGAAAATATGAGTTGAAGACCCAACTCTATCTTATTAGGATTAAGCTACTCTCTAGCTCAATTGCAATGGATTCCCTCTATTTCTAGAAGATGCGGTTGAGCTTGAGTAGGGTTTGCAACTCAGATTGTCAGAAGAATAAAATTTGGATGCTAACTGCATGAGATGATTGTGAGCCATATTATCATAAAATGGTGCAAAATTTGCTCGTGCTCTTTAAATTAAAAAGAAGAAGAAGAAGAATGATTCAGAAAGTGGAAAAAGAAGATGAAGAAGAGGAGGAAAGAGGAAGAATGAAGATGAAGAAAGAAGAAGAATGAGATGACAGAGGAAGAGAAAGAAGAAAAATAATGAAGAAAAAACATGAAGAAGAAGAAAAGTAAGAAGAAAAAGAAGAATGAAGAAGAAGAAGAACGAAGAAGAAAAAGTAAGAAGAAGAATGAAGATGAACAAAAAGAAGAAGAAGATGAAGATTGAAAAATGGCGAAGAAGAATGAAGAAAAAGAAGTAGAATAAGTAGAAGAAAATGAATGAAGAAGAAGAAGAGGAATAAAGAACAATGACGAAAAGAATGAAATACAAGAAAGAAGAACATACAAGAATAAAGAAGAAGAATGTAGAAGAAGAATAAGGAACAAAGAAGAAGAATGAAGAATGAAGAAGAAGAATGAAGAAAAGAATGAGAAAGATGAACATAGAAGAAAAAGAATGATGAAGAAGAATGTGGAAGAAGCATGAAGAACAAAGAAAAAAAATGAAAAAGAAAAAGAAGAAGATGAAGAAAGTAGTTGAAAGCAGAATAAAGAAGATGAAAGAAGAAGAAAGAAGAAGAAGATGTAAAAAAAGAGCGAAAATGAAAGAAGAACAGAAAGAAAAAATTTACCACAAAAAAAAAATGTAGAAGTGCGTTAGCGCACTTCTGAAGGGCGCGGGCGCACTCCTAAAGTGTGCCGGCGCACTTCTGAAAGGCGTTGGCGCACTTCTAAAGTGCGTTGGCACACTTCTTCATCTTCTTCTTCTTCTTCTTCTTCTTCTTTATTCATCTTCTACTTCTTCTTTCATCATGTCCTTTTTTTCCTTTCCTTTTTTATTCTTCTTCCTCTGTCTTCTTATGCCTTTTTCTTCTTCTTTCTTCTTCATTATTCTTGTACTTCTTTCTTCGTCTCATTCTTCTTATTTTTCTTCTTGTTCATTCTTCTTCTGTTTTCCCACCATTTTGTGACACTATCGGTTACTATCGTCTCAGGTGTTAGCATCCAAGTTTTATTCTTCTGAAAATCTGAGTCGAAGACCCAACTCCTACTTCTTAGGATTAAGTTCCAGCTCAATTGCATTTGGATTCCCACTGTTTCTAGAAGATGCGATTGAGCTTGAGTGTTGGGTCTACAACTCAGATTGTCAAAATAATAAAATATGGATGCTAACTGCATGAGATGATCGTGTTCCAGATTATCATAAAATGGTGCAAAATGTGCTCTTGCTCATTGAATGAAAAGGAAGAAGAAGAGGAAGAAGAAGAAGAAGAAGAGGAGGAAACAAGAAGAATGAAAGGGAAGAAAGAAGAAGAGAAAGAAGAAAAATAATGAAGAAGAAAGACGATGAAGAAGAAAAAGAAGAAAAAGAAGAAGAATGAAGTAGAAGAAGAAAAAGAAAGTAGAAGATGAAGATTGAAGAAGAAGAATGTAGAAGAAGAATGAGGAACAAAGAAGAAGATTGAAGAATGAAGAATGTAGAATAAGAATGAGGAACGAAAAGAAGATTAAAGAATGAAGAATGAGGAAGAAAAATGAAGAAAAGAATGAGAAAGAAGAAAATAGAAGAAGAAGAATGAAGAAGAAGATTGTAGAAAACATGAAGAACAAAGAAAAAGAATGAAGACCAAAAAGAAGAAGACGAAAAAGTAATTGAAAGAAGAAGAATGAAAAAGAAAGAAGAAGTAGAAGTGGAATAAGAACGAAAAAGAATGAAGAAGAATAAGAAGAAATTTACCACACAAAAAAATGCGCTGGCGCACTTCTGAAGGGCGCTGACACACTTCAAAAGTGCGTTGGCACACTTCTTCATCTTCTTCTTTATTCTTCTTCTACTTCTTCTTTCATCATGTCCTTTTTTTCCTTTTCTACTTCATTCTTCTTATTCCGTCTTCTTTTTCCTTTTTCTTCTTCTTTCTTCTTCTTCATTCTTCTTCTTCTATCTTCGTCTCATTCATCTTCTTATTTTTCTTCTTGTTCATTCATCTTATGTTTTCCACCTTTTTGTAACACTATGGGATATGATCATCTCATGTGTTAGCATCCAAGTTTTATTTTTCTGACAATCTGAGTTGAAGACCCAACTCCTTCGTTTTAGGACTAAACTACTCACAAGCTCAACCACATTTGGATTCCCTCTGTTTCTAGAAGATGTGATTGAGCTTGAGTGTAGGGTTTGCAACTCAGATTGTCAAAAGAATAAAATTTAGACGCTAATTGCAAGAGATGATCGTAAACCATATTGTCATAAAAGGGCGCAAACTATGCTCATGATTTTTTAATGAAAAAGAAAAAGAAGAAGAATGAAGCAGAAAGAGGGAAAATAAAAAGAAGAGGAAGAAGAAGAGGAAAGAAGAAGAATGATAAAGAAAGAGGAAGAGAAAGAAGAAAAATTATCAAAAAGAATGATGAAGAAGAAGAAAAAGAAAAAAAGAAGAAGAATGAAGAAGAAGAAGAAGAATGAAGAAGAAAAAGAAAGAAGAACAATGAAGATGAAGAAAAAGAAAAAGAAGATGAAGATTGAAAAAATTGCGAAGAAGAATAAAGAAAAAGAAGAAGAATAAGTAGAAGAAGACGAATGAAGAAGAAGAAGATGAAGAAGAATGAAGAAAAGAATTATGAAGAAGAAAGAAGAACATAGAAGAAGAAGAGTGTCGAATGAAGAAGAAGAATATAGAAGAAGAATGAAGAAAAAAGAAGAAGAATGAAGAATGAAGAATGAAGAAGAAGATGATGAAGAAGAAGAATGAAGAAAAGAATGAGAAAGAATAACATAGAAGAAGAGGAACGATGAAGAAGATTGTAGAAGAAGAATGAAGAATAAAGAATAAAGAAGAAAAAGAGGAAGATGAAGAAAGTAGTTGAAAGAAGAAGAATGAAAAAGAAATAAGAAGAAGAAGAAGAAGAAGTAAATTACCCCCCCCCCCCAAAAAAAGGGGCACATCTGAAGGGCGTTGGCGCACTCCGTCTTCTTCTTTATTCTTCTTCCTCTTCTTCTTTCATCATGTCCTTTTCTTCTTTTTCTTCATTATTTTTCTTCCGTCTTCTATTTCATTTTTTCTTCTTCTTGTTCTTTCTTCTTCTTATTTTTCTACTTCTTGATTCTTCTTCTATTTTACACCATTTTGTGGTAATATACATTACGATCATCTCATTTGTTAGCATCCAAGTTTTATTCTTCTGATAATCTGAGTTGAAGACCCAACTACTTCTTCTTAGGATTAAGCTACCACAAGCTCAACCGCATTTGGATTCCCTCTGTTTCTAGAAGATTTGGTTGAGCTTGAGTGCAGCGTTTGCAACTAAAATTGTCAGAAGAATAAAATTTGGATGCTAACTGCATGTGGTGATTGTGAACCATATTGTCATAAAATGGTGCAAACTATGCTCGTGCTCTTTGAATGAAAAAGAAAAAAAAAATAAGAACGTAGCAAAATGTGGAAAAAGAAGAAGAAGAGAAGAAGAGGAGGAAACAAAAAGAATGAAGCGGAAGAAAGAAGAAGAATGAAAAAGAAAGAGGAAGAAAAGAAGTAAAATAATGAAGAAGAAAGACGAAGAAGAAGAAAAAGAAGAAGAATGAAGAAGAAGAAGAAGAGGATTGAAAAATGGCAAAGATGAATCAAGAAAAAGAAGAAGAATAAGTAGAACATAGAAAAATAAGAAGAATGAAGAAGATGAATGTAGAAGAAGAATGAATAACAAAGAAGAAGAAGGAAGAATGAAGAAGAAAATGAATGAAGAAAAGAATGAGAAAGAAGAACATAGAAGAAGAAGAATGAAGAAGAAAGAATGTAGAAGAAGAACGAAGAACAAAGAAGAAGAATGATGAATAAAGAATGAAGAAGAAAAAGAAGAAGATGAAGATAGTAGTAGAAACTAGAAGAATAAAAAAGAAAGAAGAAGAAGAAGAAGAACGAAAAAGAAAGATGAAGAAGATGAAGAAAATTACCCAAAAAAAAAAGAAAAAGTAGAAGAAGTTCACCGACGCACTTCTAAAGTGCGTTCGCGCACTTCTTCTACTTCTTTATTCTTCGTCCTCTTCTTCTTCCATGATGTCCTTTTCTTCTTTTTCTTCTTCATTCTTCTTCTTCCCTCTTGTTTTTCATTTTTCATCATCTTCATTATTCTTCTTCTTTCTCTTCTTATTTTTCTTCTTGTTCATTCTTCTACTATTTTACACCATTTTGTAACAATATGCATTACGATCATCTCATGAGTTAGAATCCAAGTTTTATTTTTCTGACAATCTGAGTTGAAGACCCAACTCCTTCATCTTGTGATTAAGCTACTCACAAGCTCAACTGCATTTGGATTCCCTCTATTTTAGAAGATGGGGTTGAGCTTGAGTGTAGCGTTTCCAACTCAGATTGTGAGAAGAATAAAATTTAGATGCTAACTGCATTAGATGATTGTGAATTATATTGTCATAAAATAGTGCAAACTATGCTCATGCACTTTGAATGAAAAAGAAAAGGAAGAAGAATGAAGCAGAAAGTGGAAAAAGAATAAGTAAAAGAGAAGGAAACAAGAAGAATGAAGAAGACGAAAGAAGAAGAATGAAGAAGAAAGAGGAAGAGAAAGAAGAAAAATAATGAAGAAGAAAGAAGAAAAAGAAAAAGAATCAAAAAAGAAGAAGAAGAAGAAGAATGAAGAAGAAGAAGAAGATTGAAAAATGGCGAAGAAGAATGAAGAAAAAGAAGAAGAATAAGTAGAATTAGCCGAATGAAGAAGAAGAAGACGAAGAATAATGAAGAAAAGAATGAGAAAGAAGAAAGAAGAACATATAAGAAGAAGAATGAAAAAGAAGAATGTTGATGAAGAAAGAAGAACAAAGAAGGAGAATAAAGAAGGAAGAATGAAGAAGAAGATGAAGAAGAAGATGAATGAACACAAGAACGAGAAAGTAGAACAGAGAAAAAGAAGAATGAAGAAGAATGTCGAAGAAGAATGAAGATGAAGAATGTTGAATAAAGAATGAAGAATAAGAAACGAAGAAAGAAAAAGAAAAAGAAAAAGATGAAGAAAGTAGTTGAATAAAGAATGAAAAAGAATGAAGAAGAAGAAGAAGAAGAAGAAGAATGACAAAGAAAGAAGAAGAAGAAGAAAATTACCTCAAAAAAAAAAAAAAAAAAAAAAGAACTTCGCTTGCGCACTTCTTCTTCATCTTTATTCTTCTCCCTCATCTTCTTTCATCATGTCCTTTCTTCTTTTTCTTCTTCATTCTTCTTCTTCTATCTTCTTTTTCATTCTTCTTCTTCTTTCTTCTTCTTCATTTTTCTTCTTCTTTCTTCTGCTTTATTCTTCTTCTTCTTCATTCTTCTTCTGTTTTACACCATTTTGTGACAATGTGGGTTACGATCTTCTCATGTGTTACCATCCATGTTTTACTCTTCTGACAATCTGAGTTGAAGTCCAAACTCCTTCCTCATAGGATTAAGTTACTCTCTAGCCCAATTGCATTTGGATTCCCTCTGTTTCTAAAAGATGCGGTTGAGCTTGACTGTGGGGTTTGCAACTCAGATTATTAAAAGAATAAAATTTGGATGCTAACTGCATGAGATGATCTTGAACCATATTTTCATAAAATGGTGCAAAATGTGCTCGTGCCCTTTGAATGAAAAAGAAGAAGAAGAAGAAGAAGAATGAAGCAGAAAGAGAAAAAAGAAGAAGAACAGGAGGAGGAAACAATAAGAATGAAGAATAAAGAGGAAAGGAAATAAGAAAAATAATGAAGAAGAAAGATGAAGAAGATGAAAAAGAAGAAAAAGAATAAGAATGAAGAAGAAGAAGAAGAATGAAGAAGAAGAAGAATGAAGAAGAAAAAGAAAGAAGAAGAACGAAGATGAAGAAAAAGAAGAAAAAGATGAAGATTGAAAAATGGCGAAGATGAATGAAGAAAAAGAAGAAGAATAAGTAGAAGAAGACGATTGAAGAAGAAGAAGATGAAGAAGAATGAAGAAAAGAATGAGAAAGAAGAAAGAATAACATAGAAGAAGAAGAATGAAGAAAAAGAATGTAGAAGAAGAATGAAGAAAAAGAATGTAGAAGAAGAATGAAGAACAAAGAAGAAGAATGAAGAAGAATAATGAAGAAAAGAATGAGAAAGAAGAACATAGAAGAAGAAGAATAAATTTTGGATTGTGAGAAGAATAAAATTTGGATGCTAACTGCATGAGATGATCGTGAACCATGTTGTCCTAAAATGGTGCAGACTGTGCTCGTGCTCTTTGAATGAAAAAGAAATGGAAGAAAAATGAGGCAGAAAGTGGAAAAAGAAGATGAAGATAGGAGGAAACAAGAAGAATGAAGAAGACGAAAGAAGAAGAATGAAGAAGAAAGAGGAAGAGAAAGAAGAAAAACAATGAAGAAGAAAGACGAAGAAGAAGAAAAAGATGAAAAAGAAAAAGAATGAAGAAAAAGAAGTAGAACGAAGAAGAAGAAGAAGAAGATTGAAAAATAGCGAAGAAGAATGATGAAAAAGAAGAAGAATAAGTAGAATTAGCCGAATGAAGAAGAAGAAGATGAAGAAGAATGAAGAAAAGAACGAGAAAGAAGAAAGAAGAACATAGAAGAAAAAGAATGTAGAAGAAGAAAGAAGAACAAAGAAAGAAAAACATAGATGATAAAGAAGAAGAAGAAGGGCGATGGCGCACTTCTGAGGGCGTTGGCGTTGGAGCACTTCTTCTTCTTCTTCATTATTCTTCGTCTTTTTCCTTCATCATGTCCTTTCCTCTTTTTCTTCTTCCGTCTTCATTTTCAATTTTCTTCTTCTTTCAACATGTCCTTTCTTCTTTTTCCTCTTCATTCTTCTTCTTCTTCATTTTTCTTCTTCATTCTTCTTCTTCATTCTTCTTCTCTTTCTTCTTCTTATTCTTCTTCTTAATTTTCTTCTTCCTCATTCTTCTTATGTTTTACACCATTTTGTGACAAATATGGGTTACGATTATCTCATGTGTAACATAAACCCTAAACCCTAGACCATAGCATCCACGTTTTATTCTTCTGACAATCTGAGTAGAAGCCCCAACTCCTTCTTATTAGGACTAAGCTACTCTCTAGCTCAATTGCAATGGATTCCCTCTATTTCTAGAAGATGCGGTTGAGCTTGAGTAGGGTGTGCAACTCAGATTGTCAGAATAATAAAATTTGGATGCTAACTGCATGAGATAATCATGAACCAAATTGTCATAAAATGGTGCAAAATGTGATCGTGCTCATTGAATGAAAAGGACGAAGAAGAAGAAGAAGAGGAGGAAACAAGAAGAATGAAGAGGAAGAATGAAGAAGAATGAAGAAGAGAGAAGAAGAGAAAGAAGAAAAATAATAAAGAAGAAAGATGATGAAGAAGAAAAAGAAGAAATAGAAGAAGAATGAAGTAGAAGAAGAAAAAGAAAGAAGAAGATGAAGATTGAAGAAGAAGAATGTAGAAGAAGAATGAGGAACAAAGAAGAAGATTGAAGAATGAAGATTGTAGAACATGAATGAGGAATGAAAAGAAGATTGAAGAATGAAGAATGATGAAGAAGAATGAAGAAAAAAGTGAGAAAGAAGAAGAACGAAGAAGAAGAATGCAGAAAAAAGCATGAAGAACAAAGAAAAAGAATGAAGACGAAAAAGAAGTAAACGAAAAAGTAGTTGAAAGAAGAAGTAGAAGTGAAATGAGAACGAAAAAGAAAGAAGAATAATTAGAAGAAATTTACCACAAAAAAAAAAATGTAGAAGGGCGCTGGCGCACTTCTGAAGGGCGCTAGCACACTTCTAAAGTGCGTTGGCGCACTTCTTCATCTTCTTCTTCTTCTTTATTCTTCTTCTACTTCTTCTTTCATCCTGTCCTTTTTTTTCTTTTCTTCTTCATTCTTCTTATTTCGTCTTCTTTTTTCCTTTTTCTTCTTCTTTCTTCATCTTCATTCTTCTTCCTCTATCTTCGTCTCATTCATCTTCTTATTTTTGTTCTTGTTCATTCTTCTTCTGTTTTACACCTTTTTGTGACATGGTTACGATCATCTCATGTGTTAGCATCAAAGTTTTATTTTCCTGACAATCTGAGTTTAAGACCCAACTCCTTTTTTTTAGGACTAAGCTACTCACAATCTCAATCGCATTTAGATTCCTTCTGTTTCTAGAAGATGCGATGGAGATTGAGTGTAGGGTTTGCAACTCAGATTGTCAAAGGAATAAAATTTGGATGCTAACTGCAAGAGATGATCGTGAACCATATTGTCATAAAAGGATGCAAACTGTGCTCGTGCTTTTTGAATGAAAAAGAAAAAGAAAAAGAATGAAGTAGAAAGAGGGAAACAAAAAGAAGAAGAAGAAGAGGAAATAAGAAGAATGATGAAGAAAGAGGAAGAGAAAGAAGAAAAATAATCAAAAAGAAAGTTGAAGAAGAAGAAAAAGAAGAAAAAGAAGAGGAATGAAGAAGAAGAAGAAGAATGAAGAAGAATGAAGATGAAGAAAAAGAAGAAGAAGATGAAGATTGAAAAATTGCGAAGAAGAATAAGTAAAAGAAGAAGAATAAGTAGAAGAAGATGAATGATGAAGAAGAGATGAAGAAGAATGAAGAAAAGATTTTTGAAGAAGAAAGAAGAACATAAAAGAAGAAGAGTGTAGTATGAAGAAGAAGATTGTTGAAGAAGAATGAAGAACAAAGAAGAAGAATGAAGAATGAAGAATGAAGAAGAAGATGATGAAGAAGAAGAATGAAGAAAAGAATGAGAAAGAAAAACATAGAAGAAGAAGAACGAAGAAGAATATTGTAGAAGAAGAATGAAGAATAAAGAATGAAGAAGAAAAAGAAGAAGATGAAGAAAGTAGTTGAAAGAAGAAGAATGAAAAATAAATAAGAAGAAGAGGAAGAAGAAGAAGAAGAAGAAGAAGAAGAAGAAGAAGAAGAAGAAGAAGGAGGAAAAAGAAAGAAGAAGAAGAAGTAAATTACACCAAAAAAAAAAAAAAAAATAGGCACATCTGAAGGGCGTTGGTGCACTTCGTCTTCTTCTTTATTCTTCTTCCTCTTGTTCTTTCATCATGTCCTTTTCTTCTTTTTCTTCATTATTTTTCTTCCGTCTTCTTTTTTATTTTTCTTCTTCTTCTTCGTTATTTTTCTTATTTTTCTACTTCTTGATTCTTCTTCTATTTTACATCATTTTGTGGCAATATGCATTACGATCATCTCATTTGTTAGCATCCAAGTTTTATTCATCTGATAATCTGAGTTGAAGACCCAACTACTTCTTCATAGGATTAAGTTACTCACAAGCTCAACCGCATTTGGATTCCCTCTGTTTCTAGAAGATTCGATTGAGCTTATGTGTAGCGTTTGCAACTCAGATTGTCAGAAGAATAAAATTTGGATGCTAACTGCATGAGGTGATTGTGAACCATATTGTCATAAAATGGTGCAAACTATGCTCGTGCTCTTTGAATGAAAAAGAAAAAGAAGAAGAACGTAGCAGAAAGTGGAAAAAGAAGAAGAAGATAAGAAGAGGAGGAAACAAAAAGAATGAAGAGGAAGAAATAAGAAGAATGAAGAAGAAAGAGGAAGAGAATAAGTAAAATAATGAAGAACAAAGACGAAGAAGCAGAAAAAGAATAAGAATGAAGGAGAAGAATAAGAAGATTGAAAAATGGCAAAGAAGAATCAAGAAAAAGAAGATGAATAAGTAGAAGAAGACGAAAGAAGAAGAAGAAGATGAATAAGAATAAAGAAAAGAATGAGAAAGAAGAAAGAAGAACAAAGAAAAAGAAAAAGAATGAAGAAGATGAATGTAGAAGAAGAATGAATAACAAAGATGAAGAAGGAAGAATGAAGAAGAAAATGAATGAAGAAATGAATGAGAAAGAAGAACATAGAAGAAGAAGAATGAAGAAGAAAGAATGTAGAAGAAGAACGAAGAACAAAGAAGAAGAATGAAGAATAATGAATGAAGAAGAAAAAGAAGAAGATGATGAAAGTAGTAGAAAGAAGAAGAATAAAAAAGAAAGAAGAAGAAGAAGAAGAAGAAGAAGAAGGATGAAAAAGAAAGAAGAAGAAGAAGAAGAAAATTACCCAAAAAAAAAAAGAAGTAGAAGAAGTTCACCGACGCACTTCTAAAGTGCGTTCGCGTACTTCTTCTACTTATTTATTCTTCTTCCGCTTCTTCTTCCATCATGTCCTTTTCTTCTTTTTCTTCTTCATTCTTCTTCTTTCGTCTTCTTTTTCATTTTTCTTCTTCTTCATTCTTCTTCTTCATTCTTCTTCTTCTTTCTCTTCTTATTTTTTTTTTCTTGTTCATTCCTCTACTATTTTATACCATTTTGTGACAATATGCATTACGATCATCTCATGAGTTAGAATCTAAGTTTTATTTTTTTGACAATCTGAGTTGAATACCCAACTCCTTCATCTTGTGATTAAGCTACTCACAAGCTCAACTGCATTTGGATTCCCTCTATTTATAGAAGATGGGGTTGAGCTTGAGTGTAGCGTTTGCAACTCAGATTGTGAGAAGAATAAAATTTGGATGCTAACTGCATGAGATGATAGAATTCTATTGTCATAAAATAGTAGAGGAATGAAAGAAGAACATAAGAAGAAACTGTACTCATGCACTTTGAATGAAAAACAAAAGGAAGAAGAATAAAGAAGAAAGTGGAAAAAGAATAAGTAAAAGATAAGGAGACAAGAAGAATGAAGAAAACGAAAGAAGAAGAATGAAGAAGTAAGAGGAAGAGAAAGAAGAAAAATAAAGAAGAAGAAAGACGATGAAGAAGAAAAAGAAGAAAAAAAAAGGATAAAAAAAAAGAGAAGAAGAATGAAAAGAAGAAGAAGAAGAAGAAGAAGATTGAAAAATGGCGAAGAAGAATGAAGAAAAAGAAGAAGAATAAGTTGAATTAGCCGAATGAAGAAGAAGATGATGAAGAATAATGAAGAAAATAACGAGAAAGAAGAAAGAAGAACATATAAGAAGAAGAATGAAAAAGAAGAATGTTGAAGAAGAAAGAAGAACAAAGAAGAAGAATAAAGAATGAAGAACGAAGAAGAAGTTGAAGAAGGAGATGAATGAACACAAGAATGAGAAAGAATAACAGAGAAAAAGAAGAATGAAGAAGAATGTCGAAGAAGAATGAAGATGAAGAATGTTGAATAAAGAATGAAGGAGAATGAATGAAGAATAAGGAACGAAGAAAAAAAAAGAAAAACAAAAATATGAAAAAAGTAGTTGAAAGAAGAATGAAAAAGGAAGAAGAAGAAGAAGAAGAAGAAGAAGAAAATTACCTCAAAAAAAAAAAAAAAGAAGAAGAACTTCGGTTGCGCACTTCTGAAGGGTGCTGGCGCACTTCTTCTTCTTCTTCATTCTTCTCCCTCATCTTCTTTCATCATGTCCTTTCTTCTTTTTCTTCTTCGTTATTCTTCTTCAGTCTTGTTTTTCATTCTTCTTCTTCTTTCTTCTTCTTCATTCTTCTTCTTCTTTCTTCTTCTTCATATTTTTCATCAACTTCATTCTTCATATATTTTACAGCATTTTGTGACAATGTGGGTTACGATCATCTCATGAGTTACCATCCATGTTTTACTCATCTGACAATCTGAGTTGAAGTCCCAACTCCTTCCTCTTAGGAATAAGCTACTCTCAAGCCCAATCGTATTTGGATTCCCCCTGTTTCTAGAAGATGCGGTTGAGCTTGAGTATGGGGTTTGCAACTCAGATTGTCAGAAGAATAAAATTTGGATGCTAACTGCATGAGATGATCGTGAACCATATTTTCATAAAATGGTACAAAATGTGCTCGTGCCCTTTGAATGAAAAAGAAGAAGAAGAAGAAGAAGAATGAAGCAAAAAGAGGAAAAAGAAGAAGAACAAGAGGAGGAAACAAGAAGAATGAAGAATAAAGAGGAAGAGAAAGAAGAAAAATAATGAAGAAGAAAGATTTAGAAGATGAAAAAGAAGAAAAAGAAGAAGAATGAAGAATAAGAAGAAGAATGAAGAAGAAAAAGAAAGAAGAAGAACGAAGATGAAGAAAAAGAAGAAAAAGATGAAGATTGAAAAATGGCGAAGATGAATGAAGAAAAAGAAGAAGAATAAGTAGAAGAAGACGTTTGAAGAAGCAGAAGATGAAGAAGAATGAAGAAAATAATGAGAAAGAAGAAAGAAGAACATAGAAGAAGAAGAATAAAGAAGAAGAATGTAGAAGAAGAATGAAGAACAAAGAAGAAGAATGAAGAATGAAGAATGAAGAAGAAGAATGAAAAAAAGAATGAGAAAGAAGAACATAGAAGAAGAAGAATAAATTTGGGATTGTCAGAAGAATAAAATTTGGATGCTAACTGCATGAGATGATTGTGAACCATATTGTCATAAAATGGTGCAAACTGTGCTCTCATGCTCTTTGAATGAAAAAGAAAAGGAAGGAGAATGAGGCAGAAAGTGGAAAAAGAAGAAGAAGAGAGGAGGAAACAAGAAGAATGAAGAAAATGAAAGAAGAAGAATGAAGAAAATGAAAGAAGAAGAATGAAGAAGAAAGAGGAAGAGAAAGAAGAAAAATAATGAAGAAGAAAGACGAAGAAGAAGAAAAAGAAGAAAAAGAAAAAGAATGAAGAAAAATAAGAAGAATGAAGAAGAAGAAGAAGAAGATTGAAAAATGGCAAAGAAGAATGAAGAAAAAGAAGAAGAATAAGTAGAATTAGCCGAATGAAGAAGAAGAAGATGAAGAAGAATGAAGAAAAGAATGAGAAAGAAGAAAGAAGAACATAGAATAAGATAGAAGAACAAAGAAAGAAGAACATAGAAGAAAAAGAAGAAGAAGAAGTTCGCTGGTGCACTTCTTAAGGGCGCTGTCGCACTTCTGAGGGCGTTGGCTTTGGAGCACCTTCTTCTTCTTCATTCTTCTTCCTCTTCTTCCGTCGTCATGCCCTTTCCTCTTTTTCTTCTTTCATCTACTTTTTCATTTTTCTTCTTCTTTCATCATGTCCTTTCTTCTTTTTCCTCTTCATTCTTCTTCTTCTTCATTTTTCTTCTTCTTTCTTCTTCTTCATTCTTCTTCTCCTTTCTTCTTCTTATTCTTCTTCTTATTTTTCTTCTTCTTCATTCATCTTCTGTTTTACACCATTTTGTGACAAATATGGGTTACGATCATCTCAGGTGTACCATAAACCCTAAACCCTGAACCCTAAATCTTAGCATCCACATTTTATTCTTCTGACAATCGGAGTTGAAGACCCAACTCCTTATTAGGACTAAGCTACTCTCTAACTCAATTGCATTGGATTCCCTCTATTTCTATAGCAGCGGTTGAGCTTGAGTAGGGTTTGCAACTCAGATTGTCTGAAGAATAAAATTTGGATGCTAACTGCAAGAGATGATCCTGAGCCGTATTGTCATAAAATGGTGCAAAATGTTCTCGTGCTCTTTAAATGAAAAAGAAAAGAAGGAGAATGAATCAAAAAGAGGAAAAAGATGATGAAGAAGAGGAGGAAAGAAGAAGAATGAAGATGAAGAAAGAAGAAGAATGAAGAAGAAAGAGGAAGAGAAAGAAGAAAAATAATGAAGAAAAAAGATGAAGAAAAAAGATGAAGAAAAAGAAAAGGAAGAAAAAGAAGAAGAATGAAGAAGAAGAAGAAGAAGAAGAAGAAGAAGAAGAAGAAGAAGAAGAAGAAGAAGAAGAAGAAGAAGAAGAAGAAAAATGAAGGAGAAAAAGAATGGAGAAGAATGAAGATGAAGAAAAAGAAGAAGAAGATGAAGATTGAAAAATGGCGAAGAAGAATGAAGAAAAAGAAGAAGAACAAGTAGAAGAAAATAAATGAGGAAGAAGAAGACGAATGAAGAACATTGAAGAAAATTAATGAAAAATAAGAAAGAAGAACATAAAAGAATGAAGAAGAAGAAGAATGTAGAAGAAGAATGAGGAATAAAGAAGAAGAATGAAGAATGAAGAAGAAGAATGAAGAAAAGAATGAGAAATAAGAACATAGAAGAAGAAGAATGAAGAATGAAGAAGATGAATCAAGAAAAGAATGAGAAAGAAGAACATAGAAGAAGAAGAATGAAGAAGAAAAATGTAGAAGAAGCATGAAGAACAAAGAAAAAGAATGAAAAGAAAAAGAAGAAGATGAAGGAAGTAGTTGAAAGAAGAAGAAAGAAGAAGAAAGAAGAAGAAGAAGTAGAAGAAGAGCGAAAAAGAAAGAAGAAGAATAAGAAAAAACTTACCATAAAAAAAATGTAAAAGTGCACTGGTGCACGCGCACTTCTGAAGGGTGCTGGCGCACTTCTGAAGGGTGCTGGCGCACTTCTAAAGTGCGCTGGTGCACTTCTGAAAGGCGTTGGTGCACTTCATCATCTTTTTGCTCTTCTTTATTCTTCTTCTACTTCTTCTTTTATCATGTCTTTTTTATCCTTTTCTTTTTCATTCTTCTTCATCCGTCTTCTTTTTCCTTTTTCTTCTTCTTTCTTCTTCTTGATTCTTCTACTTGTTTCTTCATCTCATTCTTCTTATTTCTCTTCTTGTTCATTCTTCTTCTGTTTTCCACATTTTTGTTACACTATCAGTTACTATCGTCTCATGTGCTAGCATCCAAGTTTTATTCTTCGGATAGTTTGAGTTGAAGACTTAACTCCTTCTACTTAGGATTAAGTTACTCTCTAGCCCAATTGCATTTGGATTCCCCCTGTTTCTAGAAGATGCGATTGAGCTTGAGTGTAGGGTCTGCAACTCAGATTATCAGAAGAATAAAATATGGATGCTAACTGCATGAGATGATCGTGAACCATATTGTCATAAAATGGTGCAAAATTTGCTCGTGTTCATTGAATGAGAAAGAAGAAGAAGAAGAAGAAGAGTAGGAAACAAGAAGAATGAAGAGGAAGAAAGAAGAAGAATGAAGAAGAAATAAGAAGAGAATGAAGAAAAATAATGAAGAAGAAAGACAATGAAGAAGAAAAAGAAGAAAAAGAAGAAGAATGCAGATGAAGAATGAGGAACAAAGAAGAAAATTGAAGAATGAAGAATGAAAAAGAAGAATGAAGCAAAGAATGAGAAAGAAGAAAATAAAAGAAGAAGAATGAAGAAGAAGAATGTAGAAGAAGCATGAAGAACAATGAAAAAGAATGAAGACGAAAAAAAAGAAGATGAAAAAGTAGTTGAAAGAAGAAGAATGAAAAATAAAGAAGAAGTAGAAGTGGAATAAGAACGAAAAAGAAAGAAGAGGAATAACAAGAAATTTACCACAAAAAAAAATGTAGAAGGGCGCTGGCGCACTTCTTCATCTTCTTCTTCTTCTTCTTTATTCTTCTTCTACTTGTTCTTTCATCATGTCCTTTTTTTTCCTTTTCTTCTTCATTCTTCTTATTCCGTCTTCTTTTTCTTTTTTTCTTCTTCTTTCTTCTTCTTCTTCATTTATGTTCTTATTTTTCTTTTTGTTCATTCTTCTTCTGTTTTCCACCTTTTTGTGACACTATGGGTTACGATCATCTCACGTGTTAGCATCCAAGTTTTATTCTTCTGACAATCTGAGTTGAAAACCCAACTCCTTCTTCTTAGGCATAATTTACTCTGTAGCTGAATCGCATTTGCATTCCCTCTATTTCTAGAAGATGCGGTTGAGCTTGAGTGTAGGGTTTGCAACTCAAATTGTCAAAACAATAAAATTTGGATGCTAACTGCAAGAGATGATCGTAAACCATATTGTCATAAAAGGGTGCAAACTGTGTTCGTACTCTTTGAATGAAGAAGAACAAGAAGAAGAACGAAGCAGAAAGAGGGAAAAAAAGAGAAGAAGAAGAAGAAGAGGAAACAAGAAGAATGAAGAAGAAAGTGGAAGAGAAAGAAGAAAAATAATCAAGAAGAAAGATGAAGAAGAAGAAAAAGAAGAAAAAGAAGAAGAATGAAGAAGAAGAAGAAGAATGAAGAAGGAGAAGAAAGAAGAAGAATGAAGATGAAGAAAACGGAGAAGAAGATGAAGATTGAAAAATTACGAAGAAGAATGAAGAAAAGAAGAAGAATAAGTCGAAAAAGACGAATGACGAAGAAGAAGTTGAAGAAGAATAAAGAAAAGAATGAGAAAGAAGAAAGAAGAACATTGAAGAAGAAGAGTATGGAATGAAAAAGATGAATGTAGAAGAAGAATGAAGAAGATGAATGCAAAAGAAGAATGAATAACAAAGAAGAAGAAGGAAGAATGAAGAAGAAGATGAATGAAGAAAAGAATGAGAAAGAAGAACATAGAAGAAGAAGAATGAAGAAGAAAGAATGTAGAAGAAGAACGAAGAACAAAGAAGAAGAATGAAGAATAAAGAATGAAGAAGAAAAAGAAGAAGATGATGAAAGTAGTGGAAAGAAGAAGAATGAAAAAGAAAGAAGAAGAAGAAGAAGAAGAAGGAGAACGAAAATGATAGAAGAAGAAGAAGAAGAAAATTACCACAAAAAAAAAAGAAAAAAAGAAGAAGTTCATCGACGCACTTCTAAAGTGCGTTAGCGCACTTCTTCAACTTCTTTATTCTTCTTCCTCTTCTTCTACCATCATTTCCTTTTCTTCTTTTTCTTCTTCATTCTTCTTCTTCCGTCTTCTTTTCATTTTTCTTCTACTTCATTCTTCTTCTTCATTCTTCTTCTATTTTACACCATTTTATGACAATATACATTACGATCATCTCATGTGTTAGCATCCAAGTTTTATTTTTCTGACAATCTGAGTTGAAGACCCAACACCATCTTCTTATGATTAAGCTACTCACAAGCTCAATTGTATTTGGATTCCCTCTATTTCTAGAAGATGGGGTTGAGCTTGAGTGTAGCGTTTGTAACTTAGATTGTCAGAAGAATAAAATATGGATGCTAACTGCATGAGATTATCGTGAACCATATTGTCATAAAATGGTGCAAACCGTGCTCATGCTCTTTGAATGAAAAAGAAAAGGAAGAAGAATGAAGCAGAAAGTGGAAAAAGAATAAGAGGAGGTGGTGGAAACAAGAAGAATGAAGAAGATGAAAGAAGATGAATAAAGAAGAAAGAGGAAGAGAAAGAAGAAAAATAATGAAAAAGAAAGACAAAGAAGAAGAAAAAGAAGAAAAAGAAAAAGAATTAAGAAAAAGAAGAAGAATGAAGAAGAATAAGAAGAAGAAGAAGAAGATTAAAAAATGGTGAAGAAGAATGAAGACAAAGAAGAAAAATAAGTAGAATTAGCCGAATGAAGAATAAGAAGATGAAGAATAATGAAGAAAAGAATGAGAAAGAAGAAAGTAGAACATAGAAGAAGAAGAATAAAGAAGAAGTATGTAGAAGAAGAAAGAAGAACAAAGAAGAACAATAAAGAAAGAAGAACGAAGAAGAAGATGAATGAAGAAAGAAATGAGAAAGAAGAATATAGAAAAAGAAGAATGAAAAAGAATGTCGAAGAAGAATGAAGAAGAAGAATGTCGAATAAGGAATGAAGAAGAAAGAGAAAAAGAAAAAGATGAAGATAGTAGTTGAAAGAAGACTGAAAAAGAATGAAGAAGAAGAAGAAGAAGAAAAATAGTGAGAAAGAAAGAAGAAGAAGAAGAATAAGAAAATAACCACACAAAAAAAAAAAGAACTTCGCTTGCACACTCCTGAAGGGTGCTGGCGCACTTCTTCTTCTTCTTTATTCTTCTCCCTCATCTTCTTTCATCATGTCCTTTCTTCTTTTTCTTCTTCATTCTTCTTCTTCTATCTTCTTTTTCATTCTTCTTCTTCTTTATTCTTCTTCATTCTTCTTCTTCTTTCTTCTTCTTTATTCCTCTTCTTCTCATTCTTCTTCTTATATTTCTTCTTCCTCATTCTTCTTCTATTTTTACACCATTTTTTGACAATATGGGTTATGATCATCTCATGTGTTAGCATCCATATTTTACTATTCTGATAATCTGAGTTGAAGACCCAATACCTTCCTCTTAGGATTAAGCTACTCTCTAGCCCAATCGCATTTGGATTCCCTCTATTTCTAGAAGATGTGGTAGAGCTGAGTGTAGGGTTTGCACCTCAGATTGCCAGAAGAATAAAATTTGGACTCTAACTGCATGAGTTGATTGTGAACCATATTGTCATAACATGGTGCAAAATGTGCTTGTTCTCTTTGAATGAAAAGAAGAAGTAAAAGAAGAAGAAGAAGAACGAAGCAGAAAGAGGAAAAAGAAGAGGAACAGGCGGAGGAAACAAGAAGAATGAAGAATAAAGAGGAAGAGAAAGAAGAAAAATAATGAAGAAGAGAGATGAAGAAGTTGAAAAAGAAGAAAAAGAAGAAGAATGAAGAAGAAGAAGAGGAACGAATAAGAAAAAGAAAGAAGAAGAACGAAGATGAAGAAAAAGAAGAAAAAGAAGAAAAAGATGAAGATTGAAAAATGGCGAAGATGAATGAAGAAAAAGAAGAAGAATAAGTATAAGATGACGAATGAAGAAGAAGAAGATGAAGAAGAATGAAGAAAAGAATGAGAAAGAAGAAAGAAGAACATAGAAGAAGAAGAATAAATTTTGAATAGTCAGAAGAATAAAATTTTCATGCTAACTACATGAGATGATCGTGAACCATATTGTCATAAAATGGTGCAAACTATGCTCATGCTCTTTGAATGAAAAAGAAAAGGAAGAAGAATGAAGCAGAAAGTGGAAATAGAAGAAGAAGAAGAGGAGGAAACAAGAAGAATGAAGAAGATGAAATAAGAAGAATGAAAAGAAAGAGGAAGAGAAGAAGAAAAATAATGAAGAAGAAAGACGAAGAAGAAGAAAAATGAGAAAAAGAAAAAGAATGAAGAAAAAGAAGAAGAATGAAGAAAAAGAAGAAGAATAAATAAGAAGAAGAAGATTGAAAAATGGCAAAGAAGAATGAAGGAAAAGAAGAGCAATAAGAAGAATTAGCCGAATGAAGAAGAAGAGGATGAAGAAGAATGAAGAAAAGAATGAAAAAGAAGAAAGAAGAACATAGAAGAAGAAGAATGAAGAAGAAAAATGTAGAAGAAGAAAGAAGAACATAGAAGAAAAAGAATAAGAAGAAGTTCGCTGGCGCACTTCTAAAGGGCACTGGCGCACTTCTGAGGGCGCTGGCAAGGGAGCACTTCTTCTTCCTCTTTTTCCTTCATCATGTCCTTTCCTCTTTTTCTTCTTCTGTTTACATTTTCATTTTTATTCTTCTTTCATCATGTCCTTTCTTCTTTTTCCTCTTCAATCTTCTTCTTCTTCATTTTTTTTCTTCTTTCTTCTTCTTCATTCTTCTTCTTCTTTCTTCTTCTTATTCTTCTTCTTATTTTTCATCTTCTTCATTCTTCTTCTGTTTTACACCATTTTGTGACAAATATGTGTTACGAACATCTCATGTGTACCATAAAACCTAAACCCTAAACCCTAACATCCACGTTTTATTCTTCTGACAATATGAGTTGAAGACCCAACTCCTTCTTATAAGGATTAAGCTACTCTCTAGCTCAATTGCAATGGATTCCCTCTATTTCTAGAAGATACGGTTGAGCTTGAGTAGGGTTTGCAACTCAGATAGTCGAAAGAATAAAATTTGGATGCTAGCTGCATGAGATGATCGTGAGCTGTATTGTCATAAAATGGTGCAAAATGTGCTCGTGCTCTTTAAATGAAAAAGAAGAAGAAGAAGAAGAAGAAGAATGAATCAGAAAGAGGAAAAAGAAAATAAAGAATAGGAGGAAAGAAGAAGAATGAAGATGAAGAAACAAGAAGAATGAGGAAGAAAGAGGAAGAGAAAGAAGAAAAATAATGATGAAAAAAGATGAAGAAGAAGAAAATGAAGAAAAAGATGAAGAATGAAGAAGAAGAAGAACGAAGAACGAAGAAGAAAAAGAAAGAACAAGAATTGGGATGAAGAAAAAGAAGAAGAAGATGAAGATTGAAAAATGGTGAAGAAGAATGATGAAAAAGAAGAAGAATAAGTAGAAGAAAATGAATGAAGAAGAAGAAGACGAATGAAGAACAATGAATAAAAGAATGAAAAAGTAGAAAGTAAACATAGAAGAATGAAGAAGAAGAACGTAGAAGTGGAATGAGGAACAAAGAAGAAGAATGAAGAATGAAGAAGAAAAATTAAGAAAAAAATGAGAATGAAGAACATAGAAGAAGAAGAATGAAGAAGAAGAATTTAGAAGAAACATGAAGAACAAAGAAAAAGAATGAAGAAGAAATAGAAGAAGATGAAGAAAGCAGTTGAAAGAAGAAGAAAGAAGAAGAAAAAAGAAGAAGAAGTAGAAGAAGAGTGAAAAAGAACGAAGAAGAATAAGAAAAAATTTACCACAAAAAAAATAAATGTTGAAGTGCGCTGCGGACTTCTGAAGGGCGCTGGCGCACTTTAAAGTGCGCTGGCGCAATTCTGAAAGGCGCTGGCAAACTTCTTCATCTTCTTCTTCTTCTTCTTCTTTATTCTTCTTCTACTGCTTCTTTCATCATTTCCTTTTTTTCCTTTTCTTTTTCATTCTTCTTCTTCCGTCTTTTTTTTCCTTTTTCTTCTTATTTCTTCTTCTTCATTTTTCTACTTCTTTCATCGTCTCATTCTTCTTATTTTTCTTCTTGTTCATTCTTCTTGTGTTTTCCACCTTCTTGTGACACTATCGGTTACTATCGTGTCAGGTGTTAGCACCCAAGTTTTATTCTCTTGACAATCTGAGTTGAAGACCCAACTCCTTCATCTTAGGATTAAGTTACTCTCTATCTCAATTGCATTTGGATTCCCACTATTTCTAGAAGATGTGATTGAGCTTGAGGGTAGGGTCTGCACCTCAGATTGTCTGAAGAATAAAATATGGATATTGTCATAAAATTGTACAAAATGTTCTTGTCCTCATTAAATGAAAAAGAAGAAGAAAAAAAAGAAGATGAGAAAACAAGATGAATGAAGAGGAAGAAAGAAGAAGAATGAAGAAGAAAGAAGAAGAGAAAGAAGAAAAATAATGAAGAGGAAAGACGAAGATGAAGAAAAAGAAGAAAAAGAAGAAAAATGAAGTAGAAGAAGAAAAAGAAAGAAGAAGATAAAGATTGAAGAAGAAGAATGTAGAATACGGATAAGGAACAAAGAAGAAAATTGAAGAATGAAGAATGAAGAAGAAGAATGAAGAAAAGAATGAAAAAGAAGAAAATAGAAGAGGAAGAATGTAGAAGAAGAATGTAGAAGAAGCATGAAGAACAAAGAAAAAGAATGAAGTCGAAAAAGAAGAAGTTGAAAACATAGTTGAAAGAAGAAGAATGAAAATGAAAGAAGAAGAAGAAGAAGTGGAATAAGAATGAAAAAGAAAGAAGTAGAACAAGAAGAAATTTACCACAAAAAGAAATGTAGAAGGGCACTGGCGCACTACTGAAGGGCGCTGGCACACTTCTGAAGTGCGCTAAAGTGCACTGCCGCACTTCTTCATCTTCTTCCTCTTCTTTATTCTTCTTCTACTTCTTCTTTCATCTTGTCCTTTTTTACCTTTTCATCTTCATTCTTCTTATTCCATCTTCTTTTTATTTTTTCTTCTTCTTTCTTCTTCTTCATTCTTCTTCTTCTTTCTTTATCTCATTCATCTTCTTATTTTTCTTCTTGTTCATTCTTCTTCTATTTTCTACCTTTTTATGACACTATGGGTTACGATCATCTCATGGGTTAGCATCCAAGTTTTATTCTTCTAACAAACATAGTTGAAGACCCAACTCCTTCTTCTTAGGACTAAATTTCTCACAAGCTCAACCGCATTTGGATTCCCTTTGTTTCTAGAAGATGCGGCTGAGCTTGAGTGTAGGGTTTGCAACTCAGATTGTCAAAAGAATAAAATTTGGATGCTAACAGCAAGAGATGATCGTGAACCATATTGTCACAAAATGGTGCAAACTGTGCTCGTGCTCTTTGAATGAAAAAGAAAAAGAAGAAGAATAAATTAGAAAGAGGGAAAAAAAAAGAAGAAGAAGAAGAATAGGAAACAATAAGAATGAAGAAGAAAGAGGAAAAGAAAGAAAAAAAATAGTCAAGAAGAAAGATGAAGAAGAAGAAAAAGAAGAAAAAGAAGAAGAATGAAGAATAAGAAGAAGAACGAAGAAGAAAAAGAAAGAAGAAGACTGAAGAAGAAGAAAAAGAAGAAGAAGATGAAGTTTGAAAATTTGCGAGGAAGAATGAAGAAAAAGAAGAAAAATAAGTAGAAGAAGACGAATGAAAAAGAAGATGATGAAGAAGAATGAAGAAAAGAATGAGAAAGAAGAAAGAAGAACACAGAAGAAGAAAAGTGTAGAATGAAGAAGAAGAATGTAGAAGAAGAATGAAGAACAAGGAAGAAGAATGAAGAATGAAGAATGAGGAATGAAGAAGAAGATGATGAAGAAGAGGAATGAAGAAAAGAATGAGAAAGAAGAACACAGAAGAAGAGGAAAGAAGAAGAAGAATGTAGAAGAAAAATGAAGAATAAAGAATGAAGAAGAAAAAGAAGAAGATGAAGAAAGTAGTTTAAAGAAAAAGAATGAAAAAGAAATAAGAAGAAGAAGAAGTAAATTACCCCCCCCCCCCAAAAAAAAAAAAAAAAGAGGCACATCTGAAGGGCGTTGGCGCACTTCTCTTATTCTTTATTCTTTTTCCTCTACTTCTTTCATCATGTCCTCTTCTTCTTTTTCTTCAATCTTCTTATTCCGTCCTCTTTTTCATTTTTCTTCTTCTTCTTCATTCTTCTTCTTATTTTTCTACTTCTTGATTCTTCTTCTATTTTACACCATTTTGGGACAATATGCATTACGATCTTCTCATTTGTTAGTGTCCAAGTTTTTTTCTTCTGATAGTCTAAGTTGAAGACCCAACAACATCTTAGGATTAAGCTACTCACAAGCTCAATCGCATTTCGATTCCCTCTGTTTCTAGAAGATGCGGTTGAGCTTGAGTGTAGCGTTTGTAACTCAGATTGTCAGAAGAATAAATTTGGATGCTAACTGCATGAGGTGATTGTGAACCATATTGTCATAAAATGGTGCAAACTATGCTTGTGCTCTTTAAATGAAAAAGAAAAAGAAGAAGAATGAAGCAGAAAGAGGAAAAAGAAGAAGAAGAGAAGAAGAGTAGGAAACAAGAAGAATGAAGAAGAAGAAAGAAGAAGAATGAATAAAAAAGAGGAAGAGAAAGGAGAAAAATAATGAAGAAGAAAGATGAAGAAGAAGAAAAAGATGAATGAAGAAGAAGAAGAAGAAGATTGAAAAATGGCAAAGAAGAATCAAGATAAAGAAGAAGAATAAGTAGAAGAAGATGAAAGAAGAAGAAGAAGATGAAGAAGAATAAAGAAAAGAATGAGAAAGAAGAAAGAAGAACAAAGAAAAAGAAGAAGAATGAAGAAGGTGAATGTAGAAGAAGAATGAATAACAAAGAAGATTAAGGAAGAATGAAGAAGAAAATGAATGAAGAAAAAAGAATGAGAAAGAAGAACATAGAAGAAGAAGAATGTAGAAGAAAGAATGTAGAAGAAAAACGATGAACAAAGAAGAAGAATGAAGAATAAAGAATGAAGAAGAAAAAGAAGAAGATGAAGAAAGTAGTAGAAAGAAGAAGAATGAAAAAGAAAGAAGAAAAAGAAGAAGAAGAAGAAGAAGAAGAAGAAGAAGAAAATTACCACAAAAAAAAATAAGTAGAAGAAGTTCACTGACGCATTTCAAAAGTGCGTTAGCGCACTTCTTCTTCTTTTTCTTTATTCTTCTTCCTCTTCTTCTTCCGTCATGTCCTTTTCTTCTTTTTCTTCTTCATTCTTCTTCTTTCGTCTTATTTTCATTTTTCTTCTTCTTCATTCTTTTTCTTCTTTCTTCTTCTTATATTTCTTCATCATCATTCTTCTTCTACTTTACACCATTTTGTGACAATATGCATTACGATCATCTCATGTGTTAGCATCCAAGTTTTATTCTTCTAACAATCTGAGTTGAAAACCCAACTCCTTCTTCTTATGATTAAGCTACTTACAAGCTCAACTGCATTTGGATTCCCTCTATTTCTAGAAGATGGGGTTGAGCTTGAGTGTAGCGTTTGCAACTCAGATTTTCAGAAGAATAAAATTTGGATGCTAACTGCATGAGATGATCGTGAACCATATTTTCATAAAATGGTGCAAACTGTGCTCATGCTCTTTGAATGAAAAAGAAAAGGAAGAAGAATGAAGCAAAAAGTGGAAAAAGAATAAGAAGCAGAGGAGGAAACAAGAAGAATGAAGAAGATGAAAGAAGAGGAATGAAGAAGCCGAAAGAGGAAGAAAAAGAAGAAAAATAATGAAGAAAAAAAGAAAGACGAAGAAGAAGAAAAAGAAGAAAAAGAAAAAGAAGAAGAATGAAGAAGAAGAATGAAGAAAAAGAAGAAGAAGATTGAAAAATGGTAAAGAAGAATGAAGAAAAAGAAGAAAAAATAGTAGAATTAGCCGAATGAAGAAGAAGAAGAAGAAGAATAATGAAGAAAAGAATGAGAAAGAAGAAAGAAGAACATAGAAGAAGAAAAATGAAGAAGAAGAATGTAGAAGAAGAAAGAAGAACAATGAAGAAGAATAAAGAATGAAGAACGAAGAAGAAGATGAAGAAGAAGATAAATGAAGAAAAGATGAGAAAGAATAACATAGAAAAAGAAAAATGAAGAAGAATGTTGAAGAAGAATAAAGAAGAAGAATGTCGAATAAAGAATGAAGAAGAAAGAATGAAGAATAAGGAATGAAGAAAGAAAAAGAAAAAGAAAAAGTTGAAGAAAGTAGTTGAAAGAAGAATGAAAATGAAAGAAGAAGAAGAAGAAGAAGAAGAAGAAAAAGAAGAATGACAAAGAAAGAAGAAGAAGAAGAAGAAGAAGAAGAAGAAGAAGAAAATTACCAAAAAAAAAAAAGAAAAAAAAAACTTTGCTTGCGCACTTCTGAAGGTTGTTGGCACACTTCTTCTTCTTCTTTATTCTTCTCCCTCATCTTCTTTCATCTTGTCCTTTCTTCTTTTTCTTCTTCATTCTTCTTCTTCTATCTTCTTTTTCATTCTTCTTCTTCTTTCTTCTTCTTCATTTTTCTTACTCTTCTTCTTATTTTTCTTCTTCTTCATTCTTCTTCTGTTTTACACCATTTTGTGGCAATATGGGTTACAATCATCTCATGGGTTAGCATCCATGTTTTACTCTTCTGACAATCTGAGTTGAAGACCCAACTCCTTCCTCTTAGGATTAAGCTACTCTCTAGCCCAACCGCATTTGAATTCCCTCTGTTTCTAGAAGATGCGGTTGAGCTTGAGTGTAAAGTTTGCAACTCAGATTTTCAGAAGAATAAAATTTAAATGCTAACTGCCAGAGATGATCGTGAACCATATTGTCATAAAATGGTGCAAAATGTGCTCGAGCTCTTCGAATGAAAAAGAAGAAGTAGAAGAAGAAGAATGAAGCAGAAAGAGGAAAAAGAAGAAGAACAGGAGGAGGAAACAAGAGAAATAATGCATAAAAAGGAAGAGAAAGAAGAACAATAACGAATAAGAAAGATGAAGAAGATGAAAAATATGAAAAAGAAGAAGAATGAAGAAGAAGAAAAAGAATGAAAAAGAAAAAGAAAGAAGAAGAACGAAGACGAAGAAAAATAAGAAAAAGATGAAGATTAAAAAATGACGAAGATGAATGAAGAAAAAGAAGTAGAATAAGTAGAAGAAGACGAATGAAGAAGAATATGACGATGGGGAATGAAGAAAAGAATGAGAAAGAAGAAAGATTAACATAGAAGAAGAAGAATAAAGATGAAGAATGTAGAAGAAGAATGAAGAACATAGAAGAAGAATGAAGAATGAGGAATGAAGAAGAAGATTGAAGAAAAGAATGAGAAAGAAGAAGAACGAAGAAGAAGAATAAATTTTGGATTGTCAGAAGAATAAAATTTGGATCCTAACTGCATGAGATGATCGTGAACCATATTGTCATAAAATGGTGCAAACTGTGCTCATGCTCTTTGAATGAAAAAGAAAAGGAAGAAAAATTAGGCAGAAAGTGGAAAAAGAAGAAGAAGAGGGGAGGAAACAAGAAGAATGAAGAAGATGAGAGAAGAAGAATGAAGAAGAAAGAGGAAAAGAATGAAGAAAAATAATGAAGAAGTAAGACGAAGAAGAAGAAAAAGAAGAAAAAGAAAAAGAATGAAGAAAAAGAAAAGAATGAATAAGAAGAAGAAGAAGATAGAAAAATGGCGAAGAAAAATGAAGAAAAAGAAGAAGAATAAGTAGAATTAGCCGAATGAAGAAAAGAATGAGAAAGAAGAAAGAAGAACATAGAAGAAGAAGAATGTAGAAGAAGAAAGAAGAACATAGAAGAAAAAGAAGAAGAAAAGTTTCGCTGGCGCACTTCTTAAGGGCGCTGGCGCACCTCTAAGGGCTGGAGTTGGAGTACTTCTTATTCTTCTTCCTCTTCTTCCTTCATCATGTCCTTCCTCTTTTTCTTCTTCGTTCTTCTTCTTCCGTCTTCTTTTTCATTTTTCTTCTTCTTTCATCACCTCCTTTCTTTTTTTTCCTCTTCATTCTTCTTCTTCTTCAATTTTTTTCTTCTTTCTTCTTCTTCATTCTTCTTCTTCTTTCTTCCTTTTATTCTTCTTCTTATTTTTCTTATTCTTCATTATTCTTCTGTTTTACAACATTTTGTGACAAATATGGGTTACGATTATCTCATGTGTACCATAAACCATAAACCCTAAACCCTAGCTATCACACCCCAATTCTGATCCAACCAGAACGGTGTGAGTGAACCGTCATTGAACCAACGGTTCACACCAGGATCTCGAATAGGCCGTGTCCACCCATACAAACCATTACACATAACCACAATCTGAATATAAATATACAGCGGAAGACTTTAAATAGAATGAACTGAGTATCTATTGATAATTTAAATAAATATCCCATTATTCAAATTCAGACACATAAAATAATAATCTTTTACATCTCTTAATATCAAACAAAAATAATTGAAACAACTAAACAAAATCCATCACAGGTACACGTAGAAAGGGCACTCGCATGAAGCATCATGCTCGTCCTCCCCTGCTTGTACATCCAGTGCAGCTACACCTCCATACGCCGGAGCGTTGACATAATCGTCCACAGTGTATCCTACATCAACATCTAAAACAATGTGTACACAAAGGGTGAGCTCACAACACAGCTCAGTAAGACAATCAGACAGTTTCACAAGATTATGCATGAGTAACAATCAATTTTATGCTGTGGTCTGGTTTTAAGTTTGCAATGTGCTATAGAAAGGTTTGGTGGCCCCCCGCACCTCTATACACGAGTGTGTGGCATCGCACAGTAATCACACTACCACCAACCCACATGCACCCATCATGGAATAGAGATAGAGCTAAGGTATACCCACACCTCCCCTGATACTCTACCCATACCAGTACCTAAGCCCCTACTGACCAGGGCTCGCAAACTGGGCTCGCAACTAACCAATCTTATATGTCAACAATGTATGCTCTATCCCAGTACAGCTGTCTACGGCATAGAGATAGAGCTAGAGCGTGCAGGCCGGGTCGAATACCACCATACCTCACCTCCCCCTGATACCCTATCCGCAATTAACCCACTAGGATAGAAACAATACGCAGGTAGACCCTATCCCAACATAACTCCCTACAGCATAGAGATAGAGCTAAAGCATCGTGGACAAGCCAGCGTCGACTCGGAATCCTCAGTACCACATAACAATGACCGGGGCAACATCAATATCGGAGACCACTGTACCATGACCTTCCCCTGATACCCCACCCGTACCAAGCATGTTAAGACAGAATACTACAAAAGGTGCTAGTGTGAAGAGCGATCCCAGACCCATGCCCCACTCCACACACCAACGAAAACAATCACATGCCTAACAATCACATCCGATGAATGCATGAACAATAATAATAACTGAAAGTAAAGGATGGCATGTGAATATGCACAAACATCACATCATAGATATTCAATGATTAACAACGATTTACTGTCCATTAATTATTAGGTTTAGGTCAGATTCCCTTACCTGACGCTCGTTCGATAACTTGCTCCACGTCGCAAGATCCAAACGATAAGTCACAAAGTCCTACAATATTATTAGGGTTTCATTAAAATAACATTCTTAGAGTTTCCTGTTGGTCGGAAACCAACGGAGATCACAAACTACCCTCACAGAGCTGACCGGTGGCATGTACCGATCGCAGCTCTGTGGAAAAGACTGGCGACCGGTATGGTCAGCCGGTCCCCCACAAACAACCTCCCGAGAGGTAGCGGTCGCAACATACCGGTCGCACTATGTGCAACCGGTATGGTCGACCGGTATGTCTCCGGAAGACCATACATGGGTTCTTCGACTGCCGTCGAACATCCTCCAAGGATTTTCAGGGTTTCTCCTATCCATTCTAAGTCTAGGCTTTGAGTTAGAGTTATCCCCAACTCATTCAAGTCCTGTTTCGATGAATATCATCTCGAAACTCGAATCTAGGGTTTGATGGCAACTTAGGGTTTATTGGCCAATTTAGGGTTTTAGATCAATACCTACTTTGCATGGTATTGATCCACCCACACAACTATCATAGGGTAAGAAGAGGGATTCAAACACTTACCGTTGATAGGCGTAACGAGAGCTTCGTCAAACGGTAATGGCGGCACCTCCTTCTTCTTCCTAGCCCCTTCTCCTTTCCAACCTCTTTCTCTTCTCTAGGGTTTGTGAGAGACAATGGAAAGGATTTGAGGAGGTTTAAAGGTGTATTTATAGGCTAGAAATAGGGTTTAGTAATCCTACTAGGATTAGGAAACTTCTAGGATTCGAAATCAGGAAAGCGGGACCCGCAGAGACCAATTTCCAAATTCCCGCACATAGCTGTGCAGGCCATACCGGTCGACCGGTACCAAGACCGGTACCATCGACCGGTACACCTAAAATCAGGTATAATTGGTCGACTTCAGTCCGATTTCGTACCTGTTTGTTAGCCGCTTGCCCCATCTGGCTCGGTGATGATCGAAAGACCTGTCACGACACAAAACCAAGGTTAGACCGGGTTTTCAGAGTGCGGGTCTTACAACTCCACCACCCTTAAAAGAAATTTCGTCCCGAAATTTGCATGTAGGTACTACAACTCCCCCACCCTTAAAATAAATTTTGGCCTCGAAATTTGAACGTACCTTGATCGTCAAAAAGGTTAGGGTACTCCTTCCTCATCGCGCTCTCTTCTTCCCAAGTAATTTCCTCCACATTTTGGCTTCTCCAATGCACCTTCACATAGTGGATATCCTTGGTTCGAAGTTGCTGAACTTTTTGACTCGAGAGCAATATAGGCACCACTTCGAAAGTTAAGTCTTCAGTTAAGTCTGGAGGATCAGCGCTCAAGATATGCGATGGATCTCTGACATACTTCTTCAGTAATGATACATGGAACACATTATGAACGCTAGACATAGATGGTGGTAGAGCCTGATAACTGTTGTTGTAAGAAAACTCAATAAGTGATAGCTTCTCATCCCAAGCTCCTTTGAAATCTAATGCACAAGCTCGAAGCATATCTTCCAAAATTTGAATGGTTCGTTCTGACTGTCCGTCCGTCTGAGGATGGAAAGTTGTACTGAACTTCAACTTTGTTCCCATAGCTTTCGTAATCCTTCCCGGAACTTTGATGTAAAACGGGGATCTCTCGCCGATACTATACTCTCGGAACGCCATGAAGTCTCGACTATATTATCAACATATAACTTGGCCAGCTTCTCCATGGTATACTAAGGTCTGACTGCAATAAATCGAGCTGTCTTGGTGAGTCGATCCACTATAACCCAAACTGCATCCACTGACCTTGGTGTCAAAGGCAGGCCAGTGACGAAATCCATAGTGATACAATCCCACTTCCATGTAGGTTCTGGTAACGGCTGTAGTAAACCCGCGGGTCTTTGCCTTTCCACTTTAACTTGTTAACAATTCAGACATTGAAACACGAAACGAGCTATATCTTCTTTCATACCCCTCCACCAATATAGTCTTCTTAGATCATGGTTGCACTGTCTTGAGATAGGGATCCTGTAGGATTGCTACCTTGACTTCATCAATTAGACTCGGTGAGATCTTCAATGCGGCGAACATCATAGTGAACTTATGAATCAAGCCTTGCTCGACTGGATCTTCTGCAGTTTCAATTATATGTTCTTCGTCACCTTCGATTGGACTAGAGGCTGCGGCACACAATGCAGCATTTGTACTCGGTCCTGCCTCAGGTTTCGATGCCCACTTTCTGCTTTAGGCGTCAGCCACCACATTTGCTTTACCTGGATGGTACTGGATGTCGCAATCATAATCTGTTAACAATTCCAGCCATCTTCTCCGTCTCATATTCGGATCCTTCCGAGTGAAGAGATAAGTTAAGCTTTTGTGATCCGACTTGATCCGAAACTTCTCACCGTACAAGTAGTGTCTCCAAGTATTGATTGCATGAATAACCGCTGCTAGCTCCAAGTCATGCGTAGGATAGTTCTTCTCATGCTCTTTTAACCGTCTTGATGCGTAGCGATCACCCGTTCTCCTTGCATCGAACACACCCAATACCCAACCCCGAAGCATCCGTATATAGAGTAAACGGTACGCTTGGTTCGGGGATGGTCAAGATAGGTGCAGAGACAAGTCTTGACTTCAAAGTCTGGAAGCACTTCTCACACTCATCTGTCCATATAAATTTCTCTCCCTTCTTGGTCAATCTGGTGAGTGGAACTGCGATCCTGGAGTAATCTTCCACGAATCTTCTATAATAGCCAGCCAACCCAAGGAAACTACGAATCTCTGCAACAGATTTTGGTGCTTTCCATCCTACTATAGCAGCTATCTTTCTTGGATCAACCTTGATACCGTCTTCAGATACAACATGGCCCAAGAAAGCCACTTCCTTCAGCCAAAACTCGCACTTCTTAAATTTTGCATAAAGTCTCACATCCCTCAGCCGTTGTAGGGCTGCCCTCAAATGCGCTGTATGAGTCTCCATGTCCTTAGAGTAAATCAATATGTCATCGATGAATACGATGACCGAAGTGTCCAACATATCATGGAACACTCGGTTCATCGGGTTCCATAAACGACATCTGGAGCATTGGTCAACCCGAAAGACATAACTAGAAACTCATAATGCCCATACCTCATCCCCGAAAGCAGTCTTCGAATATCTCCGGCCTTGATCTTCAATTGGTGATACCCGATCGGAGATCGATCTTCGAGAAAACCTTTGCACCCTGCAGCTGATCGAACAGATCATCGATCCTAGGCAAAGGATACCGATTCTTGATCGTCAACTTGTTTAGCTCACGGTAGTCAATACATAGTCGTACACTTCCATCTTAATACGAGATAACCCACTCCCCCTTTCTCCAAGCATCTCTTAGTTTTTAGGGCGGAGAGGATCAGCTTCCGCTTCCTAGATAGCTTAATCCCAGCGAAACTATATTCCTTTCCCTCTCTGTCAGTAAGCACAAGCTTCCTTTCACCACATAAAAGGACGGCCGAATGATGGCCCAGCCAATCCATCCCCAAAATGACATCAAAGTCTGCGATCTCAAGTATTACTAGGCTTGCTTCTAAGTCTCGGCCCTCAATACTTACAGTACATGGTCCATAATACTTGGTCAAAGCCACTTCGACTCCTAGTGGAAAGCGAACTATCAAGCTTGGGTTCAATTGCTTGATTGGTAACTCCATTCGCTTTCCAAAAGAAATAGAAACAAAGGAATGCGTGGCCCCAGAGTCAAATAATACTCTGGCGGGTAACCCAGCTACATTTACAATTCCTGAAATATATTGCCCTTAGTTCTACATGCTCATGCAACTGAAAGAATAAACCAAATAGTAAGGGATAAAGTCGTACCCGGTTACCACATCGGGTGATGCAGCTGCCTCTTCGGTGGTGACCGCATAAACTCTTGCTGTCTTTGGGGAGCTTGCTTCTTAGGTAGCGTGCAGTTTCTTGCAACATGTCCCAAATTGTTGACAGTTATAACATTTAATATTTGGGTTGGGTCCTGGCAAATTGTGGCCACGGTGGTGCCGGGTTGTTTCTCGCAGGTGCTGTAGCGGTCTGCCCCCTGTATGGGCGGAATGGTCTAGTATTACCGCCACCCGAGCTCTCTCCAGCAGATCTCTTCACTCCCCTGTTCTAAGCGAAGAAGCTGTCCCTCTGACTGGATTCTATCACCCTCGCAACCTGCACTGCCTCATTGTTAGTCTTCTTGTCCAGACCCAAAAGGTGCTCTCTGATGCTTCCACGTAGTCCCATGGTGAACCTACGTATCTTTGTTTCCTCTTCCTGCATACTGGCTGGTGCGAAGAAGAACAACTCTTCATACCTCTGCTGATATGCATCTACGGTCGACTGAGCCTGCTGCAGGTTGAGAAACTCTCTCTCCATTTGATCTCTGAAGCTCTTTGGGAAATATTTGTCGAAGAAAGCCACTTTAAACACTTCCCAGTCAACTAGGGTGTACTTATTCTCCAGATATGCCCGTGTGGAATTCCACCAAGCATTTGCGTCTTCTCTCAGCATGTGAGTGGCAAACAGAACCTCTCCTCCTCAGTGCAAGTCATCAGTCGAAAGTTCTTTTCTATTTCAGAAACCCACTGTGCTGGCCACAATGGTTTCTCTGTCCTGCCTGTGAACGATGAAGGTTTCAACTTCAAGAATCTATCCACTGACCTGCTCAGATCATGCTGTCCCTGTGTGTCTGCTCCGTACCATGGTGGTGGATACGGATATGCCCCCGGATACGCAGAAGGCGACGGAAACCGATGCGGTGGTGATACATTCTATGCTTGGCCCCTCGGCCTTGGGCTACTCTGCACCGGTTGGGTAGTGTTAATTCCTCCTGACTCGGGCATATTTCCAGCGGGAACAGAACCTGTTGGCCTGTGCATCTTCAGTACCTCGCTCAGAAATTCCTTCTGTTGAGCCTGCATCTGATAGACCAAGTTTGTAACAATGGTCTCAGAATTCCTGTGAGGTGGGCCAGGTAAATTTGTCGGCACTTCTGGGACCTGTTCCTCCTCCACTTCAGGACTTGGTTCTTTAACCTGGTCTTGTTCAACCTGTTCTTCCTCTACAGCTGGGCTGTCTCATCCTTCCCCAGACCCGGTGTTGAGTATGTTCACTGAGATCAGGGACACCCAGAGAGTCATCCTAGAGTCTCAGCGAGAGATGGGTCAGGAGTTGGGACATCTGGCTCGCAGCTTACGGTGACTCAGGACCAGGTGCACTGGCTCAGGGTCGCATACGAGCGGGACTATGATATAGCTGACCCCATTCCTCCAAGGCCTCCTACCCCATGATTTCCCATTTACTTTTCTTTTCATATGGCGGTTTATATAACAAGGTAACCTTCCGGTTTGTAAACTGTACCCAGTAGTACTATTACATTTGATACACTTTTCTATTTAATGAAAGTTTCATGGTTTTTCCTAACTAGTGTATATGCACTTATTAAGTTTCATATTTAGAATAGTACATTATTATCTTTCTTAGTCCGTCTCAGGTATCAAACAATGCTTAGGGTGTGTTTGTATTAAGATTTTTAAACTTCCTAACTCAGTTCATCGACCCAGTTAAGTGCAGCATGGTTTGTTGGAACAGAGTCCGAGGGCTCTGATACTAAGTTGTCACACCCCAATTCTGATCCAACCAGAACGGTGTGAGTGAACCGTCATTGAACCAACGGTTCACACCAGGATCTCGAATAGGCCGTGTCCACCCATACAAACCATTACACATAACCACAATCAGAATATAAATATACAGCGGAAGACTTTAAATAGAATGAACTGAGTATCTATTGATAATTTAAATAAATATCCCATTATTCAAATTCAAACACATAAAATAATAATCTTTTACATCTCTTAATATCAAACAAAAATAACTGAAACAACTAAACAAAATCCATCACAGGTACACGCAGAAAGGGCACTCGCATGAAGCATCATGCTCGTCCTCCCCTGCTTGTACATCCAGTGCAGCTACACCTCCATACGTCGGAGCGTTCACATAATCGTCCACATTGTATCCTGCATCAACATCTAAAACAATGTGTACACAAAGGGTGAGCTCACAACACAGCTCAGTAAGACAATCAGACAGTTTCACAAGATTATGCATGAGTAACAATCAATTTTATGTTGTAGTCTGGTTTTAAGTTTGCAATGTGCTATAGAAAGGTTTGGTGGTCCCCCGCACCTCTATACATGAGTGTGTGGCATCGCACAGTAATCACACTACCACCAACCCACATGCACCCATCATGGAATAGAGATAGAGCTAAGGTATACCCGCACCTCCCTTGATACTTTACCCATACCAGTACCTAAGCCCCTACTGGCCAGGGCTCGCAAACTGGGCTCGCAACTAACCAATCCTTTATGTCAACAATGTATGCTCTATCCCAGCATAGCCGTCTACGGCATAGAGATAGAGCTAGAGCGTGCAGGCCGGGTCGGAGACCACCATACCTCACCTCCCCCTGATACCCTATCCGCAACTAACCCACTAGGATAGAAACAATACGCAGGTAGACCCTATCCCAACATAACTCCCTACGGCATAGAGATAGAGCTAAAGCATCGTGGACAAGCCAGCGTCGACTCGGAATCCTCAGTACCACATAACAATGGCCGGGACAACATCAATATCGGAGACCACCGTACCACGACCTTCCCCTGATACCCCACCCGTACCAAGCATGTTAAGACAGAATACTACAAAAGGTGCTAGTGTGAAGAGCGATCCCAGGCCCATGCCCCACTCTACACACCAATGAAAACAATCACATGCCTAACAATCACATCCTATGAATGCATGAACAATAATAATAACTGAAAGTAAAGGATGGCATGTGAATATGCACAAACATCACATCATAGATATTCAATGATTAACAACGATTTACTGTCCATTAATTATTAGGTTTAGGTCAGATTCCCTTACCTGACGCTCGTTCGATAACTTGCTCCACGTCGCAAGATCCAAACGATAAGTCACAAAATCCTACAATATTATTAGGGTTTCATTAAAATAACAATCTTAGAGCTTCATGTTGGTCGGAAACCAACGGAGATCACAAACTACCCTCACAGAGCTGATCGGTGGCATGTACCGGTCGCAGCTCTGTGGAAAAGACTGGCGACCGGTATGGTCAGCCGGTCCCCCACAAACAACCTCCCGAGAGGTAACGGTCGCAACATACCGGTCGCACTATGTGCAACCGGTATAGTCGACCGGTATGTCTCTGGAAGACCATACATGGGTTCTTCGACTGCCGTCGATCATCCTCCATGGATTTTCAGGGTTTCTCCTATCCATTCTAAGTCTAGGCTTTGAGTTAGAGTTATCCCCAACTCATTCAAGTCCTGTTTCGATGAATATCATCTCGAAACTCGAATCTAGGGTTTGACGGCAACTTAGGGTTTATTGGCCAATTTAGGGTTTTAGATCAATACCTACTTTGCATGGTATTGATCCACCCACACAACTATCATAGGGTAAGAAGAGGGATTCAAACACTTACCGTTGACAGGCGTAACAAGAGCTTCATCAAACGGTAATGGCGGCACCTCTTTCTTCTTCCTAGCCCCTTCTCCTTTCCAACCTCTTTCTCTTCTCTAGGGTTTGTGAGAGACAATGGAAAGTTTTTGAGGAGGTTTAAAGGTGTATTTATAGGCTAGAAATAGGGTTTAGTAACCCTACTAGGATTAGGAAACTTCTAGGATTCGAAATCGGGAAAGCGGGACCCGCAGAGACCAATTTCCAAATTCCCGCACATAGCTGTGCAGGCCATACCGGTCGACTGGTACCAAGACCGGTACCATCGACCGGTAAACCTAAAATCAGGTATAATTGGTCGACTTCGGGTCCGATTGCACTGTTTGTTATCCGCTTGCCCCGTCTGGCTCGGTGATGATCGGAAGACCTGTCACGACACAAAACCAAGGTTAGACCGGGTTTTCAGAGTGCGGGTCTTACACTAGCACCCACATTTTATTCCTCTGACAATCTGAGTTGAAGACCCAGCTCCTTCTTATTAGGATAAAGTTACTCTCTAGCTCAATTGCATTAGATTTTCTCTATTTCTAGAATATGCGGTTGAGCTTGAGTAGGGTTTGCAACTCAGATTGTCAGAAGAATTAAATTTAGATGTTAACTGCATAGATGATCGTGAGCTGTATTGTCATAAAATGGTGCCAAATGTTCTCGTGCTCTTTGAATGAAAAAGAAGAAGAATGAATGAATCAGAAAGAGGAAAAAGAAGATGAAGAAGAGGAGGAATGAAGAAGAATAAAGATGAAGAAAGAAGAAGAATGATGAAGAAAGAAGAGGAAGAAAAGGAAGAAAAATAATGAGGAAAAAAGATAAAGAAGAAGAAAAGGAAGAAAAAGAAGAAGAATGAAGAAGAAGAAGAACGAAGAAGAAAAAGAAAAAAGAAGAATGAAGATGAAGAAAAAAAAGAAGAGGATGAGGATTGAAAAATGGCGAAGAAGAATGAAGAAAAAGAAGAAGAATAAGTTGAAGAAAACGAATGAAGAAGAATAATATGAATGAAGAACAATGAAGAAAAAAATGAAAAAGAAAAAAGAAGAACGTAGAAGAATGAATAATAAGAATGTAGAAGAAGAATGAGGAAAAAAGAAGAAGAATGAAGAATGAAGAAGAAGAATGAAGAAAAGAATGAGAAAGAAGAACATAGAAGAAGAAGAATGAAGAAGAAGAATGAGAAGAAGAATGCAGAAGAAGCATGAAGAACAAAGAAAAAGAATGAAGAAGAAAAAGAAAAAGATAAAGAAAGTAGTTGAAAGAAGAAGAAAGAAGAAGAAGAAGAGGGAAATAGAAAGAAGAAGAATAAGAAAAAATTTACAACAAAAAAAAAATGTAGAAGTGCGCTGGCGCACTTCTTCATCATCTTATTCTTCTTTATTCTTCATCTACTTCTTCTTTCATCATGTCCTTTTTTTCCTTTTCTTTTTCGTTCTTCTTCCCCTGTCTTCTTTTTCCTTTTTCTTCTTCTTTCTTCTTCTTCATTCTTCTACTTCCTTCTTCGTCTCATTCTTCTTATTTTTCTTCTTGTCCATTCTACTTCTGTTTTCCACCTTTTTGTGACACTATCGCTTACTATCGTCTCATGTGTTAGCTTCTAAGTTTTATTCTTCTAACAATCTGAGTTGAAAACCTAACTCCTTTCTTCTTATGATTAAGTTACTCTCTAGCTCAATTGCATTTGGATTCCCACTGTTTCTAGAAGATACGATTAAGCTTGAGCGTAAGGTCTGCAACTTAGATTGTTAGAAGAATAAAATATGGATGCTAACTGCATGAGATGATCATGAACCATATTGTCATAAAATGGAGCAAAATGTGCTCGTGCTCATTGAATGAAAAAGAAGAAGAAGATGAAGAAGAAGAAGAAGAGGAAACAAGAAGAATGAAGAGGAATAAAGAAGAAGAATGAAGAAGAAAGAAGAAGAGAAAGAAGAAAAATAATGAAGAACAAAGACGAAGAAGAAGAAAAAGAAGAAAAAGAAGAAGATTGAAGTAGAAGAAGAAAAAGAAAGAAGAAGATGAAGATTGAAGAAGAATAATGTAGAAGAAGAATGAGGAACAAAGAAGAAGATTGAAGAATGAAGAATGAAGAAGAAGAATGAAGAAATGAATGTGAAAGTAGAAAATTGAAAGAAGAAGAATGAAGAATAAAGAATGAAAAAGAAAAGGAAGAAGATGAAGAAAGTAGTAGAAAGAAGAAGAATGAAAAAGAAAGAAGAAGAAGAAGAAGAAGTAGAACGAAAAAGAAAGAAGAAGAATGAAGAATAAAGAATGAAAAAGAAAATGAAGAAGATGAAGAAAGTAGTAGAAAGAAGAAGAATGAAAAAGAAAGAAGAAGAAGAAGAAGAAGAAAACTACCACAAAAAAAAAAGTATAAGAAGTTCACTGATGCACTTTTAAAGTGCGTTAGCCCACTTCTTCTTCTTCTTTTTCTTCTTCCTCTTCTTCTTCCATCATGTCCTTTTCTTCTTTTTCTTCTTCATTCTTCTTCTTCCGTATTCATTTTTATTTTTCTTCATCTTCATTCTTCTTCTTCTTTCTTCTTCTTATTTTTCTTCATCTTCATTCTTCTTCTATTTTACACCATTTTGTGATAATATACATTACGCTCATCTCATGTATTAGCATCCCAGTTTTATTCTTCTAACAATCTGAGTTGAAGACCCAACTCCTTCTTCTTATGATTAGGTTACTCACAAGCTCAACTGCATTTGGATTCCCTCTATTTCTAAAAGATGGGGTTGAGCTTGAGTGTAGCGTTTGCAACTCAGATTGTCAGAAGAATAAAATTTGGATGCTAACTGCATGAGATGATCGTGAACCATATTTTCATAAAATGGTGCATACTGTTCTCATGCTCTTTGAATGAAAAAGAAGAGGAAGAAGAATGAAGTAGAAAGTGGAAAAAGAATAAGAAGCCGAGGAGGAAACAAGAAGAATGAAGAAGACGAAAGAAGAAGAATGAAGAAGACGAAAGAGTAAGAGAAAGAAGAAAAATAATGAAGAAGAAAGTCGAAGAAGAAGAAAATGAAGAAAAAGAAAAAGAATCAAGAAAAAAAAGAAGAATGAAGAAGAAGAAGAAGAAGAAGAAGAAGAAGAAGAAGAAGAAGAAGAAGAAGAAGATTGAAAAACTATGAAGTAGACTAAAGAAAAAGAAGAAAAATAAGTAGAATTAGCCGAATGAAGAAGAAGAAGATGAAGAATAATGAAGAAAAGAATGAGAAAGTAGAAAGAAGAACATAAAAGAAGAAGAATGAAGAAGAAGAATGTAGAAGAAGAAAGAAGAATAAAGAAGAAGCATAAAGAATATTTACCCAAAAAAAAAAAAGAAGCATAAAGAATGAAGAACGAAGAAGAAGATGAAGAAAAAGATGAATGAAGAAAAGAATGAGAAAGAAGAACATGGAAAAAAAGAAGAATGAAGAAGAATGTTGATGAAGAATGAAGAAGAAGAATGTGGAATAAAGAATGAAGAAGAAAGAATGAAGAACAAGGAATGAAGAAAGAAAAAGAAAAAGAAAAAGTTGATGAAAGTAATTGAAAGAAGAATGAAAAAGAAAGAAGAAGAAGAAGAAGAAGAAGAATGACAAAGAAAGAAGAAGAGGAAGAAGAAGAAAATTACCAAAAAAAAAAAAAAAGGAAAAAAAAAGAAGAACTTTGCTTGCGCACTTCTGAAGGGTGTTGGCGCACTTCTTCTTCTTCTTTATTCTTCTCCTTCATCTTCTTTCATCTTGTCCTTTCTTCTTTTTCTTCTTCATTCATCTTCTTCGTTTTCATTTTCATTCTTCTTCTTGTTTCTTCTTATTCATTCTTCTTACTCTTCTTCTTATTTTTCTTCTTCTTCATTCTTCTTCTATTTTACACCATTTTGTGGCAATATGGGTTACAATCATCTCATGTGTTAGCATCCACGTTTTACTCTTCTGACAATCTGAGTTGAAGACCCAACTCCTTCCTCTTTGGATTAAGCTACTCTCTAGCCCAACCGCATTTCAATTCCCTCTGTTTCTAGAAGATGCGGTTGAGCTTGAGTGTAAAGTTTGCAACTCAGATTTTTAGAAGAATAAAATTTGGTTGCTAACTGCATGAGATGATCGTGAACCATATTGTCATAAAATGGTGCAAAATGTGCTCGTGCTCTTTGAATGAAAAAGAAGAAGTAGAAGAAGGAGAATGAAGCAGAAAGAGGAAAAAGAAGAAGAACAGGAGGAGGAAACAAGTAGAATGAAGAAAAAAGAGGGAGGGAAAGAAGAACAATAATGAAGAAGAAAGATGAAAAAGAAAAAGAAGAACAAAGAACGAAGAAGAAGAAAAAGAATGAAGAAGAAAAAGAAAGAAGAAGAACGAAGACAAAGAAAAAGAAGAAAAAGATGAAGATTAAAAAATGGTGAAGATGAATGAAGAAAAAAAAGAAGTATGACAAATGAAGAAGAAGATGACGAAGAAGAATGAAGAAAATAATGAGAAATAAGAAAGAAGAACATAGAAGAAGAAGAATGAGGATGAAGAATGCAGAAGAAGATTGATGAACAAAGAAGAAGAATGAAGAATGAAGAATGAAGAAGAAGATTGAAGAAAAGAATGAGAAAGAAGAAGAACGAAGAATAAGAATAAATTTTGGATTGTCAGAAGAATAAAATTTGGATGCTAACAGCATGAGATGATCGTGAACCATATTTTCATAAAATGGTGCAAACTATGCTCATGCTCTTTGAATGAAAAAGAAAAGGAAAAAAAATAAGGCAGAAAGTGGAAAAAGAAGAAGAAGAGGGGAGGAAACAAGAAGAATGAAGAAGACGAAATAAGAACAATGAAGAAGAAATAGGGAGAGAAAGAAGAAAAATAATAAAGAAGAAAGACAAAAAAGAAGAAAAAGAAGAAAAAGAAAAAGAATGAAGAAAAAGAAGAAGAATGAAGAAGAAGAAGATTGAAAAATGGCGAAGAAGAATGAAGAAAAAGAAGAAGAATAAGTAGAATTAGCCGAATGAAGAAGAAGAAGATGATGAAGAATGAAGAAAAGAATGATAAAGAAGAAAGAAAGAAGAAGAAGATTGTAGAAGAAGAAAGAAGAACATAGAAGAAAAAGAAAAAGAAGAAGTTCGCTGGCGCACTTCTTAAGGGCACTGGCGCACCTTTGAGGGCGCTGGCGTTGGAGCACTTCTTCTTCTTCTTCATTCTTCTTCCTCTTCTTCCTTGATCATGTCCTTTCCTCTTTTTCTTCTTCATTCTTCTTCTTCCGTCATCTTTTTCATTTTTCTTCTTCTTTTATCATGTCCTTTCTTCTTTTTCCTCTTTATTCTTCTTCTTCTTCATTTTTTTCTTCTTTCTTCTTCTTCATTCTTCTTCTTCTTTCTTCATCTTATTCGTCTTCTTATTTTTCTTATTCTTCATTATTCTTCTGTTTAACAACATTTTGTGACAAATATGGGTTACGATCATCTCATGTGTACCATAAACCATAAACCCTAAACCCTAGCATCCACGTTTTATTCTTTTGACAATCTGAGTTGAAGACCTAGCTCCTTCTTATTAGGATAAAGCTTCTCTCTAGCTCAATTGCATTGGATTCCCTTTATTTCTAGAAGATGCGATTAAGCTTGAGTAGGGTTTGCAACTCAGATTGTCAAAAGAATAAAATTTGGATGCTAACTGCATGAGATAATCGTGAGCCGTATTGTCATATAATGGTGCAAAATGTGCTCATGCTCTTTAAATGAAAAAGAAGAAGAAGAAGAATGAATCAGAAAGAGGAAAAAGAAGATGAAGAAGAGGAGGAATGAAGAAGAATGAAGATAAAGAAAGAAGAAGAATGAAGAAGAAAGAAGACGAAGAAAAGGAAGAAAATAATGAGGAAAAAAATGAAGAAGAAGAAAAGGAAGAAAAAGAAGAAGAATGAAGAAGAAGAAGAACGAAGATGAAAAAGAAAGAAGAAGAATTAAGATGACGAAAAAGAAGAAGAGGATGAGGATTGGAAAATAGCGAAGAAGAATGAAGAAAAAGAAGAAGAATAAGTAGAAGAAGACGAATACGAATGAAGAAAAATGAAGAAAAGAATGAAAAAGAAGAAAGAGGAACGTAGAAGAATGAAGAAGAAGAATGTAGAAGAAGAATGAGAAACAAAGAAGGAGAATGAAGAATGAAGTAGAAGAATGAAGAAAAGAATGAGAAGAAGAACATAGAAGAAGAAGAATGTAGAAGAAGTATAAAGAACAAAGAAAAAGAATAAAGAAGAAAAAAAGATGATGAAGAAAGTTGTTGAAAGAAGAAGAAAGAAGAAGAAGAAGAGCGAAAAAGAAAGAAGAAGAATAAGAAAAAATTTAAGAGAAAAAAAAAATGTAGAAGTGCGCTGGCGCACTTCTTCTTCAACATCTTCTTCTTCTTTATTCTTCTTCCACTTCTTCTTTCATCATGTCCTTTTTTTCCTTTTCTTTTTCATTATTCTTCCTCCGTCTTCTTTTTCCTTTTTCTTCTTCTTTCTTCTTCTTCATTCTTCAACTTCTTTCATCGTCTCATTCTTCTTATTTTTCTTCTTGTCCATTCTTCTTCTGTTTTCCACCTTTTTGTGACACTATCGCTTACTATCGTCTCATGTGTTAGCATCCAAGTTTTATTCTTCTGACAATCTGAGTTGAAGATCTAACTCCTTCTTCTTATGATTAAGTTACTCTCTAGCTCAATTGCATTTGGATTCCCACTGTTTCTAGAAGATGCGATTAAGCTTGAGTGTAAGGTCTACAACTTAGATTGTCAGAAGAATAAAATATGGATGCTAACTGCATGAGATGATCGTGAACCATATTGTCCTAAAATGGTGCAAAATGTGCTCGTGCTCATTGAATGAAAAAGGAGAAGAAGAAGAAGAAGAAGAGGAAACAAGAAGAATGAAGAGGAATAAAGTAAAAAAATGAAGAAGAAAGAAGAAGAGAAAGAAGAAAAATGATGAAGAACAAAGACGAAGAAGAAGAAATAGAAGAAAAAGAAGAAGATGGAAGTAGAAGAAGAAAAAGAAAGAAGAAGATGAAGATTGAAGAAGAAGAATGTAGAAGAAGAATGAGGAACAAAGAAGAAGATTGAAGAATGAAGAATGAAAAAGAAGAATGAAGGAAATAATGAAAAAGTAGAAAATATAAGAAGAAGAATGTAGTAGAAGCATGAAGAACAAAGAAAAAGAATGAAGACGAAAAAGAAGAAGATGAAAAAGTATTTGAAAGAAGAAGAATGAAAAAGAAAGAAGAAGAAGAAGTAGAATAAGAACGAAAGAGAAAGAAGAAGAATAAGAAGAAATTTACCCCAAAAAAATAATGTAGAAGGGTGCTGGCGCACTTCTTCATCTTCTTCTTCTTTTTTATTCTTCTTATACTTCTTCTTTCATCATGTCCTTTTTTTCCTTTTCTTCTTCATTCTTCTTCTTCTGTCTTCTTTCTCCATTTTCATCTTCTTTCTTCTTCTTCATTCTTCTTCTTCTTTTTTCGTCTCATTCATCTTCTTATTTTTCTTCTTGTTCATTCTTCTTCTATTTTCCACGTTTTTGTGACACTATGGGTTACGATCATCTCATGTGTTAGCTTCCAAGTTTTATTCTTTTGACAATTTGCGTTGAAGACCCAACTCCTTCTTCTTAGGATTATGTTACTCTCTAGCTCAGTCACATTTGGATTCCCTCTATTTCTAGAAGATGCGATTGAGCTTCAGTGTAGGGTTTGTAAGTCAGAATGTCAGAAGAATAAAATATGTTGCTAACTGCATGAGATGACCGTGAATCATTTTGTCATAAAATGGTGTAAAATGTGCTCGTGCTCTTTGAATGAAAAAGAAGAAGAAGAAGAAGAAGAGGAGGAGGAAACAAGAAGAATGAAGATGACGAAAGAAGAAGAACGAAGAAGAAAGAAGAAGAGAAAGAAGAAAAATAATGAAGAAGAAAGACGAAGAAGAAGAAAAGGAAGAGAACGAAGAAGAAGAAGAAAAAGAAAGATGAAGAATGAAGATGAAGAAAAAGAAGAAGAAGATGAAGATTGAAGAAGAAGAATGTAGAAAAAGAATGTGGAACAAAGAAGAAGATTAAAGATTAAAGAATGAAGAAGAAGAATGAAGAAAAGAATGAGAAAGAAGAAGAATGAAGAAGAAGAATGTAGAAGGAGCATTAAGAACAAAGAAAAAGAATGAAGACGAAAAAGAAGAAGATGAAAATGTAGTTGAAAGAAAGAATGAAAAAGAAAGAAGAAGAAGAAGTAGAATAAGAACAGAAAACAAAGAAGAAGATTAAGAATAAATTTACCACAAAAAAAAAAGAAGTAGAAGTTCACTGGTGCACTTCTGAAGGGCGCCGGCGCACTTCTCAAGTTCGCCGGTGCACTTCTTCATCTTCTTCTTTATTTGTCATCCACTTCTTCTTTCGTCTTGTCCTTTTTTATTTTTCTTCTTCATTCTTCTTCTTCCGTCTACTTTTTCCTTTTTCTTCTTCATTCTTCTTCTTCATTCTTCTTTCTTCTTCTTCTTTCTTCTTCTCATTCATCTTCTTATTTTTCTTCTTCTTCATTCTTCTTCTGGTTTCCACCTTTTTGTGACACTATGGGTTACGATCCTCTCATGTGTTAGCATCCAAGTTTTATTCTTCTGAAAATCTGAGTTGAAGACCCAACTCCTTCTTCTTAGGATTAAGCTAGTCTCTAGCTCAATCGCATTTGGAATCCCTCTGTTTCTAGAAGACGTGGTTGAGCTTGAGTGTAGGGTTTGCAACTCAGATTGTCAGAAGAATAAAATATGAATGCAAACTGCTTGAGATGATCGTGAACCATATTGTCATAAAATGGTGCAAAATGTGCTTGTGCTCTTTGAATAAAAAAGAAAAAGAAGAAGAATGAATCAGAAAGAGGAAAAAGAAGATGAAGCAGAGGAGGAAAGAAGAAGAATGAAAATGAAGAAAGAAGTAGAATGAAGAAGAAAGAGAAAAAGAAAGAAGAAAAATGGTAAAGAAAAAAGATGAAGAAGAAGAAAAGGAAGAAAATGAAGAAGAATGAAGAAAAAGATGAAGAAGAACGGAGAAGAAAAAGAAAGAAGAAGAGGAATGAAGAAGAAGAAGAATAAGAATGAAGAACAATGGTGAAAAGAATGAAAAAGAAGAAATAAGAACATAGAAGAATGAAGAAGAAGAATGTAGAAGAATAATGAAGAACAAAGAAGAAAAATGAATAATGAAGAAGAAGAATGAAGAAAAGAATGGGAAAGAAGAACATAGAAGAAGAAGAATGAAGAAGAAGACTGTAGAAGAAGCATGAAGAACAGAGAAAAAGAATGTGGAATAAAAAGAAGCAGATGAAGAAAGTAGTTGAAAGAAGAAGAAAGAAGAAGAAAGAAGTAGAAGAAGAATGGAAAAGAAAGAACTAGAATAAGAAAAAATTTACCACAAAAAAAATGTAGAAGTGCGCTGGCGCACTTCTAAAGTGCACTGGCGCACTTCTGATGAAGAAAAAGAAGAAGAACATGAAGATTCAAAAATGGCGAAGAAGAATAAGTAGAAGAAAACGAATGAAGAAGAAGAAGACGAATGAAGAACAATGAAGAAAATAATGAAAATGAAGAAAGAAGAACATAGAAGAATGAAGAAAAAGAATGTAGAAGAAGAATGAGGAACAAAGAATGAAGAATGAATAATGAAGAAGAATGATGAAAAGAATGAGAAAGAAGAACATAGAAGAAGTAGAATAAAGAAGATGAACTTTGAAGAAGCATGAAGAACAAAGAAAAAAGAATGAAGAAAAAAAAAATGAAGAAAGTAGTTGAAAGAAGCAAAAACAAAAAGAAAGGAGAAGAAGAAGTAGAAGAAGAACGAAAAAGAAAGAAGAAGAATAAGAAGAAATTCACCACAAAAAAAATGTAGAAGTGCGCTGGCGCACATCGGAAGGGTGCTGGCGCACTTCTAAAGTGTGCTGGCGCGCTTCTTCATCTTCTTCCTCTACTTTATTCTTCTTCAACTTCTTCTTTCATCATGTCCTTTTTTTCCTTTTCTTCTTCAATCTTCTTATTCCGTTTTCTTTTTCCTTTTTCTTCTTCTTTATTTTTCTACATTCTTCTTCTTCTTTTTTCTTCTCATTCATCTTCTTATTTTTCTTTTTCTGTTTTCCACCTTTTTGTATCACTATGGGTCATGATCATCTCATGTGCTAGCATCCAAGTTTTATTCTTCTGACAATCTGAGTTGAAGACCCAACTCTTTCTTCATAAGATTAAGTTACTCTCTAGCTCAGTCGCATTTGGATTGCCACTGTTTCTAGAAGACGCGATTGAGCTTGAGTGTAGGGTTTGCAATTCTGATTGTCCGAAGTATAAAACATGGATGCTAACTGCATGAAATGATCATGAACCATATTGTCATAAAATTGTGCAAAATGTGCTCATGCTCTTTGAATGAAAAAGATGAAGAAGAAGAATGAATCAGAAAGAGGAAAAAAAAGATGAAGAAGAGGATGAAAGAAGAAGAATGAACACGAAGAAAGAAGAAGAATGAAGAAGAAAGAGGAAGAGAAAGAAGAAAAATAATGAAGTAAATAGATGAAGAAGAAGAAAAGGAAGAAAAAGAAGAATAATGATGATGAAGAAGAAGAAGGACGAAGAAGAAAAAGAAAGTAGAAGAATGAAGATGAAGCAAAAGAAGAAGAAGATGAAGATCAAGAAATGGCGAAAAAGAATGAAGAAAAAGAAGAACAATAAGTAGAAGAAAATGAATGAAGAAGAAGAAGACGAATGAAGAACAATGAAGAAAAGTATGAAAATAAAGAAAGAAGAACATAGAAGAATGAATAAGAAGAACGCAGAAAAAGAATAAGGAACAAAGAATGAAGAATGAAGAATGAAGAAGAGCGAAGAAATGAATGAGAAAGAAGAACACAGAAGAAGAAGAATGAAGAAGAAGAATGAAGAAGAAGAATGTAGAAGAAGCACGAAGAACAAAGAAAAAGAATGAAGAACATGAAGAATGTAGTTGAAAGAAGAAGAAAGAAAAAGAAAGAAGAAGAAGATGTAGAAGAAGAACGAAAAAGAAAGAAGAAGAATAAGAAGAAATTCACTACACAAAAAAATGTAGAAGTGCGCTGGCGCAATTCTGAAGGGTGTGTGCGCACTTCTAAAGTAGGATGGCGCACTTCTTCGTCTTCTTCTTCTTCTTTATTCTTCTTCAACTTCTTCTTTTGTGACACTATGGGTTACGATCATCTCATGTCTAATCCATGTTTTATTTTTCTGACAATCTGAGTTGAAGACCCAACTCCTTCTTCCTAGGATTAAGCTACTCTCTAGCCCAATCGCATTTGGATTCCCTTTATTTCTAGAAGATGTGGTCGAGCTTGAGTGTAGGGTTTGCAACTCAGATTGTCAGAAGATTAAAATATGGATGCTAACTACCTGAGATGATCGTGAACCATATTGTCAAAAAATGGTGCAAAATATGCTCATGCTCTTTGAATGAAAAGGAAGAAGAAGAAGAATGAATCAGAAAGTGGAAAAAGAAGATGAAGATGAGGAGGAAAGAAGAATAATGAAAAAGAAAGAGAAAGAGAAAGAAGAAAAATAATGAAGAAAAAAAATGAAGAAGAATAAATGGAAGTAAAAGAACAAGAATGAAGAAGAAGAAGAACGGAGACGAAAAAGAAAGAAGAAGAATGAAGATGAAGAACAAGAAGAAGAAGATGAGGATTGAAAAATGGCGAAGAAGAATGAAGAAAAAGAAGAAGAATATGTAGAAGAAAATGAATGAAGAGGAAGAAGATGAAAGAAGAACAATGAAGAAAAAAATGAAAAAGAAGAAAGAAGAACATAGAAGAATGAAGAAGAAGAATTTAGAAGAAGAATGAGGAACAAAGAATGAAGAATGAAGAATGAAGAAAAGAATGAGAAAAAAGAGCATAGAAGAAGAAGAATGAAAAAGAACAATGTAGCAGAAGCATGAAGAACAAAGAAAATGAATAAAGAAGAAAAAGAAGAAGACGAAGAAAGTAATTGAATGAAGTAGAAATAAGAAGAAAGAAGAAGAAGAAATAGATGAAGAACGAAAAAGAAAGAAGAAGAATAAGAAGAAATTCACCACAAAAAAAATCTAGAAGTGCACTAACGCACTTCTGAAGGGTGTTGGCATACTTCTATAGTGCGCTGGCGCTCTTCTTCATCTTCTTCTTCTTTTTTATTCTTCTTATACTTCTTCTTTCATCATGTGCTTTTTTTTCCTTTTCTTCTTCATTCTTCTTTTTCCGTTCTTCTTCTTCATTCTTCTTCTCATTCGTCATCTTATTTTTCTTCTTCTTCATGCTTCTTCTGTTTTCCACCTTTTGTGACACTATGGTTTACGATCATCTGATGTGTTAGCATCCAAGTATTATTCTTCTGACAATCTGAGTTGAAAACCCAACTCCTTCTTCTTAGGATTAAGCTACTATCTAGCTCAATCGCATTTGGATTCCCTCTGTTTTTAGAAGATCCGATTGAGCTTTAGTGTAGGGTTTGCAACGCAGATTGTCAAAAGAATAAATTATGGATGTAAACTGCATGAGATGATCGTGAACCATATTGTCATAAAATGGTGTAAAATGTGCTCATGCTCTTTGAATGAAAAAGAAGAAGAAGAAGAATGAATAAGAAAGTGGAAAAAGAAGATGAAGAAGAGGAGGAAAGAAGAAGAATGAAGATGAAGAAAGAAGAAGAATGAAGAAGAAAGAGGAAGAGAAAGAAGAAAAGTAGTGAAGAAAAAAGATGAAGAAGAAGAAAAGCAAGAAAAGCAAGAAGAATAAATAAGAAGAAGAAGAAAAATGAAGAAGAAAAAGAAAGAAGAAGAATGAAGATGAAGAAAATGAAGAAGAAGACGAAGATTGAAAAATGGCAAAGAAGAATGAAGATAAGAACAAGAATAAGTAGACCAAAATGAATGAAGAAGAAGAAGACGAATGAAGAACAATGATGAAAAGAATGAAAAAGAAGAATGAAGAACATAAAAGAATGAAGAAGAAGAATGTAGAAGAAGAATGAGGAACAAAGAAGAAGAATGAGGAATGAAGAAGAAGAATGAAGAAAAGAATGAGAAAGAAGAACAAAGAAAAAGAAGAATGAAGAAGAAGAATGTTGAAGAAGCATGAAGAACAAAGAAAAAGAATGCAAAAGAAAAAGAAAAAGATGAAGAAAGTAGTTGAAAGAAGAAGAGAGAAGAAGAGAGAAGAAGAAAGTAGTAGAAGAAGAACGGAAAAGAAAGAAGAATAATAAGAAGAAATTTACCGGAAAAAAAATGTAGAAGTGTGCTGGAGCACTTCTGAACGGCGCTGCAGCACTACTCAAGTGTGCTGGCGCACTTCTGATGAAGAAAAAGAAGAAGAAGATGAAGATTGAAAAATGACAAAGAAGAATGAAGAAAAAGAAGAAGAATAAGTAGAAGAAAATGAATGAAGAAGAAGAAGACGAATGAATAACATGAAGAAAAGATTGAAAATGAAGAAAGAAGAACATAGAAGAATGAATAAGAAAAATGTAGAAGAAGAATGAGGAACAAAGAATGAGGAATGTAGAATGAAGAAGAAGAATGACAAAAAGAATGAGAAAGATGAACATAGAAGAAGAAGAATGAAGAAGAAGAATGTTGAAGAAGGATGAAGAACAAAGAAAAAGAATTAAGAGGAAAAAGAAGAAAATGAAGAAAGTAGTTGAAAGAAGCAGAAAGAAAAAAAGAAGAAGAAGAAGAAGTAGAAGAAGTAGAAGAAGAACGAAAAAGAAAAAAGAAGAATAAGAAGTAATTCACAAAAAAAGAAAAAATGTAGAAGTGCGCTGGCGCACTTCTGAAGGGCGCTGGTGCACTTCTGAAGGGCGCTGGTGCACTTCTATAGTGCACTGGTGCACTTCTTCATCTTCTTTATTCTTCTTCTACTTCTTCTTTCATCATGTACTTTTTTTCCTTTTCTTCTTCATTCTTCATCTTCCGTCTTGTGTTTCCTTTTTCTTCTTATTTCTTTTTCTTCATTCTTTCTTCTTCTTTCTTTTTCTCATTCATCTTCATATTTTTCTTCTTCTTCATTGTTCTTCTGTTTTCTACCTTTTTGTGACACTATGGGTTACGATCATCTCATGTGTTAGCATCCAAGTTTTATTTTTCTGACAATCTTAGTTGAATACCAAACTCCTTCTTCTTAAGAATAAGTTACTCTCTAGCTCAATCGCATTTGGATTCCCACTATTTCTAGAAGAAGCGATTGAGCATGAGTATAGGGTCTGCAACTCAGATTGTCGGAAGAATAAAATATGGATGCTAACTGCATGAAATGATCGTGAAACATATTGCCATAAAATGGTGCAAAATATGCTTGTGCCCATTGAAAGAAAACGAAGAAGAAAAAGAATGAATCAAAAAGAGGGAAAAAAAAGGATGAAGAAGAGGACGATAGAAGAAGAATGAAGATGAAGAAAGAAAAAGAATGAAGAAGAAAGAGGAAGAGAAAGATGAAAAATAATGAAGAACAAAGATGAAGAAGAAGAAAATGAAGAAAAAAAAGAAGAATGATGAAGAAGAAGAAGAAGAACGAAGAAGAAAAACAAAGAAGAAGAATGATGATGAAGAAAAAGAAGAAGAAGATGAAGATTGAAGAATGGCGTAGAAGAATGAACAAAAAAAAGAAGAATAAGTAGAAGAAAATGAATGAAGAAGAAGATGACGAATGATGAACAATGAAGAAAAGTATGAAAAAGAAGAAAGAAGAACATATAAGAATGAAAAAGAAGAATGTAGAAGAAGAATGAGGAACAAAGAATGAAGAATGAAGAATGAAGAAGAAGAACAATGAAAAGAATGAAAAAGAAGAACACAGAAGAAGAAGAATGAAGTAAAAGAATGTAGAAGAAGCATGAAGAACAAAGAAAAAGAATGAAGAAGATCAAGAAAGTAGTTGAAAGAAGAAGAAAGAAAAAGAAAGAAGAAGAAGAAGTAGAAGAAGAACGAAAAAGAAAGAAGAAGAATTAGAAGAAATTCACCACACAAAAAAATGTAGAAGTGCGCTGGCGCACTTCGGAAGGGTGCTGGCACACTTCTTCTACTTCTTCTTTCATCATGTCCTTTTTTTCCTTTTCTTCTTCATTCTACATCTTCTGTCTTCTTTTTCCTTTTTCTTCTTCTTTCTTTTTCTTCATTCTTCTTCTTCTTTCTTCTTCTCATTCATCTTCTTATTTTTCTTCTACTTCATTCTTCTTCTGTCTTCCACCTTTTTGTGACAGTATCGATTACGATCAAGTCATGTGTTAACATCCAAGTTTTATTCTTCTGACAATCTGAGTTGAAAACCCAACTCCTTCTTCTTAAGATTAAGTTACTCTCTAGCTCAATCGCATTTGTATTCCCTCAATTTCTAGAAGATGCGATTGAGCTTGAGTATAGGGTCTGCAACTCAGATTGTTAGAAGAATAAAATATGGATGCCAACTGCATGAAATGAACGTAAACCATATTGTCATAAAATGGTGCAAAATGTGCTTGTGCCCTTTGAATGAAAAAGAAGAAGAAGAATGAATGAATCAGAAAGAGGAAAAAAAAAAGCTGAAGAAGTGGACGACAGAAGAAGAATGAAGATGATGAAAGAAGAAGAATGAAGAAGAAAGAGGGAGAGACAGAAGAAAAATAATGAAGAAAAAAGATGAAGAAGAAGAAAAGGAATAAAAAGAAGAAGAAGAAGATGAGAGAAGAAGAAAAAGAAAGAAGAAGAATGAGGATGAAGAAAAATAAGAAGAAGATGAAGATTGAAATGGCGAAGAAGAATGAAGAAAAAAAAAAGAAGAATAAGTAGAAGAAAACGAATGAAGAAGAAGAAGACGAATGAAGAACAATGAAGAAAAGAATGAAAAAGAAGAAAGAAGAACATAGAAGAATGAAGAAGAAGAATGTTGAAGAAGATTAAGGAACAAAGAAGAAGAATGAAGAATGAAGAAGAAGAACGAAGAAAAGAATGAGAAAGAAAAACATAGAAGAAGAAGAATGTAGAAGAAGCATGTAGAACAAAGAAAAAGAATGAAGAAGATGAAGAAAGTTGTCGAAAGAATAAGAAAGAAAATTAAAGAAGAAGAACAAGTAGAAGAAGAACGAAAAAGAAAGAAGAAGAATTAGAAGAAATTCACCACAAAAAAAAATGTAGAAGTGCACGGGCGTACTTCGAAAGGGTGCTGGCGCACTTCTAATGTGCGATGGAGCACTTCTTCATCTTCTTCTTCTTCTTTATTCTTCTTCTACTTCTTCTTTCATCATGTCCTTTTTTTCCGTTTCTTCTTCTTTCTTCTTCTTCTGTCTTCTTTTTCCATTTTCTTCCCCTTTCTTCTTCTTCATTCTTCTTCTTCTTTCTTCTTCTCATTCATCTTCTTATTTTTTATTCTTCTTCATTCTTCTTCTGTTTTCTAATTTTTTCTGACACTATGGGTTATGATCATCTCATGTGTTAGCATCCATGTTTTATTTTTCTGACAATGAGTTGAAGACCCAACTCCTTCTTCTTAGGAATAAGCTACTCTCTAGCTCAATCGCGTTTGTATTCCCTCTGTTTCAAGAAGATGCGATTGAGCTTGAGTGTAGGGTTTGCAACTCAGATTGTCAGATGAATAAAATATGGATGGTAACTGCTTGAGATGATCGTTAACCATATTGTTATAAAATGGGGCAAAATATGCTCGTGCTCCTTGAATGAAAAAGAAGAAGAAGAAGAATGAATCAGAAAGAGGAAAATGAAGATGAAGAAGATGAGGAAAGAAGAAGAATGAAGATGAAGAATGAAGAAGAATGAGGAAGAGAAAGAAGAAAAATAATGAAGAAAAAAATGAAGAAGAAAAAAGGAAGAAAAAGAAGAAAAATGAAGGAGAAGAAGAACGAAGAAGAAAAAGAAAGAAGAAGAATGAAGATGAAGAAGAAGAAGAAGAAGATGAAGATTGAAAAATGGCGAAGAAGAATGAAGATAAAGAATAAGAATAAGTAGAAGAAAATGAATGAAGAAGAAGAACACAAATGAAGAACAATGAAGAAAAGAACGAAAAAGAAGAAAGAAGAACATAAAATAATGAAGAAGAAGAATGTAGAAGAAGAATGAGGAACAAAGAATGAAGAATGAAGAATGAAGAAGAAGAATGAAAAAAAGAATGAGAAAAAAGAACATAGAAGAAGAAAAATGGAGAAGAAGAATGTAGAAGAAGAGTGTAGAAGAAGCATGAAGAACAAAGAAAAATAATGAAGAAGAAAAAGAAGAAGATGAAGAAAGTAGTTGAAAGAAGAAGAAAGAAGAAAAAGAAGTAGAAGAAGAACGAAAAAGAAAGAAGAAGAATAAGAAGAAATTCTCCACAAAAAAAAAAATCTAGAAGTGTGCTGGCACTTCTAAAGGGTGCTGGCGCACTTATATAGTGCGCTGGCGCACTTCTTCATCTTCTTCTTTTTTATTCTTCTTCTACTTCTTCTTTCATCATGTCCTTTTTTTCCTTTTCTTCTTCATTCTTCTTCTTCCGTCTTCTTCTTCCGTCTTCTTTTTCCTTTTTCTTCTTCTTTTTTCTTCTTCATTCTTATTTTTCTTTCTTCTTGTCATTCATCTTCTTATTTTTCTTCTTCTTCATTCTTCTTCTGTTTTACACCTTTTTGTGACACTATGGTTTACGATCATCTCATGTGTTAGCATCCAAGTTTTATTCTACTGATATTCTGAGTTGAAAACCCAACTCCTTCTTCTTAGGATTAAGCTACTGTCTAGCTCAATCGCATTTGCATTCCCTCTATTTCTAAAAGTTGTGGTTGAGCTTGAGTGTAGGGTTTGCAACTCAGATTGTCAGAAGAAAAAAATATGGATGCAAATAGCATGAGATGATCATGAACCATATAGTCATAAAATGGTGCAAAATGTACTCGTTCTCTTTGAATGAAAAAGAAGAAGAAGAAGAAAGAATCAAAAAGAGGAAAAAGACGATGAAGAAGTGGAAGAAAGAAGAAGAATGAAGATGAAGAAAGAAGAAGAATGAAGAAGAAAGAGGTGGAGAAAGAAGAAAAATAATGAGGAAAAAAGATGAAGAAGAAGAAAAGGAAGAAAAACAAAAAGAATGAAGAAGAAGAAGAAGAAGAATGAAGAAGAAAAAGAAAGAAGAAGAACGAAGATGATGAAAAAGAAGAAGAAGATGAAGATTGAAAAATGGTGAAGAAGATTGAAGAAAAAGAACAAGAATAAGTAGACGAAAACAAATGAAGAAGAAGAAGATGAATGAAGAACAATGAAGAAAAGAATGAAAAAGAAGAAAGAAGAACATAGAAGAATGAAGAAGAAGAATGTAGAAGAAGAATGAGGAACAAAGAAGAAGAATGAGGAATGAAGAAAGGAATGAGAAAGAAGAACAAAGAAGAAGAAGAATGAAGAAGAATAATGTAGAATAAGCATGAAGAATAAAGAAAAAGAATGCGGAAGAAAAAAAAGAAGATGAAGAAAGTAGTTGAAAGAAGAAGAAAGAAGAAAGAAAGAGGAAAGAAAGAAGTAGAAGAAGAACGGAAAAGAAGGAAGAAGAATAAGAAGAAATTTAGCACAAAAAAAATTGTAGATGTTCTCTGGCGCACTTCTGATGAAGAAAAAGAAGAAGAAGATGAAGATTGAAAAATGGCGAAGAAGAATGAAGAAAAAGAAGAAGAATAAGTAGAATAATACGAATGAAGAAGAAGAAGACAAATGAAGAACAATGAAGAAAAGAATGAAAACGAAGAAAGAAGAACATAGAAGAATGAAGAAGAAGAATGTAAAAGAAGAATAAGGAACAAAGAATGAAGAATGAAGAATGAAGAAGAACAATAAAGAAAATAATGAGAAAGAAGAACATAGAAGAAGAATAATTAAGAAGAATAATGTAGAAGAAGCAAAAAGAAGAAAGAAAAATAATGAAGAAGAAAAAGAAGAAAATGAAGAAAGTAGTTAAAAGAAGCAAAAAGAAAAAGAAAGAAGAAGAAGAAGTTGAAGAAGAACGAAGATGGAAGAAGAAGAATAAGAAGAAATTCACTACAAAAAAAATGTAGTAGTGCGCTGGCGCACTTATAAAGTGCACTGGCGCACTTCATCATCTTCTTCTTCTTCTTTATTCTTCTTCTACATATTCTTTCATCATGTCCTTTTTTTCCTTTTCTTCTTCATTCTTCTCCTTCCGTCTTCTTTTTCATTTTTCTTCTTATTTCTTCTTCTTCTTTCTTCTTCTTCTTTCTTCCTCTCATTCATCTTCTTATTTTTTTTCTTCTTCATTCTTCTTCTGTTTTCCATCTTTTTGTGACACTATGGGTTACGATCATCTCATGTGATGGCATCCATGTTTTATTTTTCTGACAATCTGAGTTGAAGACCCAACTCCTTCTACTTAGGATTAAGTTACTCTCTAGCTCAATCGCTTTTGGATTCCCTCCGTTTCTAGAAGATGTGGTTGAGCTTGAGTGTACGGTTTGCAACTCAGATTGTCAGAAGAATAAAATATGTATGCTAATAGCATGAGATGATCGTGAACCATATTGTCATAAAATGGTGCAAAATGTCGCACTTCTAAAGTGCGCTGGCGCACTTCTGAAAGGCGCTAGCGCACTTCTTGATCTTCTTCTTCTTCTTCTTCTTCTTTCATCATGTCCTTTTTTTCCTTTTCTTTTTCATTCTTCTTCTTCCATCTTCTTTTTCCTTTTTCTCCTTCTCTCTTCTTCTTCATTCTTCTACTTCCTTCTACATCTCATTCTTCTTATTTCTCTTCTTGTTCATTCTTCTTCTGTTTTCCACCTTTTTGTGACACTATTGGTTACTATCGTCTCATGTGTTAGCATCCATGTTTTATTCTTCTAACAATCTGAGTTGAAGACCCAACTCCTTCTCAGGATTAAGTTACTCTCTTGCTCAATTGCATTCGGATTAATGGAAAGCATAAACAATTAGTAGACTTAGGTTAGGATTTTAAACTATCAAATTTGGTACTCGAACACACTGTCCGGTCTCCAATATAAGTCTTCCAGACATTGTCCGATAGAGTCACCGGTCTTGTATTGGTCGATCCATGAGTCCACCGGACAAATCCTATCATACTTCCCGAGAGCCATCAATGGCCTTACTGGTCTCATATAGTCGATCGGTTAAGGGACCGGACAACTCTTGAGTCATACTCTAGGTTTGTCTCTTAATCTGAATTTCTTATGAGTTGATTTCTCGGCTCCACAATTGGATCCACCCTAGGGTCATTCTATGGCCATTAATTCCTTAAGGTTTCAATCACCCATTGCAACCCTAGTAGCTATACTTACTTTAGATTCATATTGAAACTCTTAGGATTGAAATCATGGTATAGGTATTGAATTGAATCTGACTCCCACATTGTGATCTCAATTCCATCCTGAAACTAACATAACCTAATTCTAATCTTCTAAAAAGATAAGGTATTTACTGTGGATCCTTAATATAGTCATGCGGTAGGTTGGAGACCCAATGGCACAACCCTCTTTGCCAAGCTCCTTCTCCTCTCCCCATGCTTTTTTCTTCTCCAAGTCTCCTTCTCACTCTCTTTCTCAGATCTAGGGTTTGAGAATGATCAAAAGAGTGAAAGAAGATAGAAGGACATCCTTTATATAAAGAGAAATTCTCCATATAAAGTCATCTCTCAATTAGGGGAGTAGCCTTCTTAAATTAGGAAACTTTCCTAATCACGGAGTCAAATTTGGGCTTAATCGATTGACTCGCCGATCACAAAATACGAAGACTGGACAATCGAAAACTACTGACCGGACAATCCTATGAGAGACTCATTTTTTACTTAACTTTGTGGTCCATCTTCTAGCTGGTTCATCCTGACCCAGTTATGATGGGAAGACCTGGCACGACATGTTAGACTAGGTTAGCGGAGTGCGGGTCTTACATCCAACTTGCTGCATCGAGGACCAACGGTAAGTCCTTTGCCTCTATAGAAGTTTAAATTGTGTAAAGGATTAGGATTTGGGTTATCAATCACAGTGTTGGTAGATCGAACCGAACACAGTTATTGTAGTTGTCGGATCTCCCATATGAATCCATCATAGACTGTAGTAACTGGGGTCATGAGGAATGACCAATCCCTAATGACCATTGGCCTTAGAATGAACCTATGATGAATCCCAGTATTGAGTCAAAGAATCAACTCAAAACGAATTCAGAGTAAAAGAGAAACCTGGGACATGACTCAGGAGTTGTTTGGTCCCTTAAACAGTCGGCTATATAGCAGATCGGAGAGGCGACCGATGACTCTCAAGAAGTCTATGGGGTTTTATCCGATGAACTCATCAGTCAACAAATGCAAGACCGATAACTCGACCAGACAGTGTCTGGAAGACATATATTGCAAACCAAAAAATGAACCGAGTACATAAACTTGTTGGAGCAAACCCTAATTTAATTCTATGAATTTTTAGGCTTTCAAGTAATACAAAATAATTTATAAAGCTTGAAAGCGGAACAAACATCATTCACATGTGAGAGAAAAAGACCTAAATTAATTGGTTAATAACAAGCTACCCTTTATTTTCATGTTAATTTGACTATTATTGTCACGCATTGCATGATTGTTTGTACATCTCACATGTCATCCACTTAAATGCTATTTATCTTGTTCATGCATATTTACTATTTCCTTATATGATGATGATTTTGAGGATAGGCATGTATTTATATGTGGTTGGTGTGTTGAATGGGAAGAGGTTAGAGTTTCGAACCATTCACCACACTGACATCATCGTATCACTGTTATCTTAGTGAACTTAGTACCTCATAGGGTATCAGGGGGAGTGATCATGGTGGGCCCTAGTCTAGTCAGCAGAGTCTAGATCTATCTCCATGGGCATATTGAAGGATGTTGGGATAAGGCCTTAGATACACCCTTTGATGACATTTAGGATTGGTTAGTTATGAACCCAGTTTGTAAGCCCTCGCCAATAGGAGCATATGTACTAGTATGGGTTAGAGTATCAAGGGGAGTGCTAGTAGTGTGTGATTTCATTAAGCTCTAGCTCTATCTCTATTCTGTAGTGGGTAATGTGGGGCAACAGAAATGTGTGATCTATTGGTCATGCTTACACTCTCGTGCATGGAGGTGTGGTGGTCACCTATCCTTTTTATAGCACATTGCAAACATATACCAGACCCAAAGATATGAATTTGATATCATGCATATGTTTGTTGCATTATTTTGTTTTCTTATTGAGCTAAGTTGTGAGCTCACCTTACGGTACCATATTCTTTTAGTTTTTGATGATGCAGGTAACACTATCAAAGATTATATCAATGCACCATTGTATGGATATGTGGTGACTATGAACGTGCAAGCTGTGGAGGACGAGCATAACTCTTCATGCGAGTATTTTCACTATGTTTACGCCTAGTATTTTATTTGCATATTTTGGTTTATGAGAACTTGTAATAGTTTGTTATTTTATGTTTTGGTAATTTGAAGATAACTGGTTATTTAATTATTTATCATTATAGACTCTCAGTTTATTATTAATACAATTTTTGTTATTCATTTATTTACTTTGATTATGTGAAGTGTATGGTTTGATTGTTGGCACGGTCCTATGTGATCCTGGCTTGAACCGTTGGTTCCTATGATGGTTTATCACACTTTTGGTTTATCCAGAATTGGGGTATGATAGAAATAACACCACATGCCACATAAACTTTTGAACTTGGCTAAGGATCAATTTAAGAATTCCACAGGGCATATGCATAATTCCAAGCGATATGGTAATTCCTTGACCTCATGGTACTCATGGGGTAGGGTACCTATGAGTGGCATGCAAGAATTTCAATTAGGGTACCCCCAATTTATAAAATAAAGCCCTATGTAAGAGGGTAAAGTATTCTGGTAAACCCCAAACCAAACAGGCCTTTATTCAGCTAATCGGAGGACTTGTTGGTAGCTCGTACATCCGGTTAATGCAGTTTAGCCAGTTCTTAAACTGTTATAGTTTTAACACTTCTAGAAGGTTTTTCGGAGGATAAAAGTGGAGTAACGGTCTACCGATTGGGTTCGTAGATCCAGTTATTTTGGGCAGTAAAACTCAAAGAGTTTTGATTTTTGGTTTGACTAGTAGGATGGAACCGACAACGATGGTTAAGTTACCGGTCTCACGGTACTGTGGAAATTATTTTTTTATAAAAGGGCTTGAGGGCCCTCATTTTGGCCCTACACTAACTGTTAAGCAAAAGAACTCAGAGCACCAATGTTCCTACGGTCAACCCTTAAGCTCCCCCTCTCATTTTTCTGTCAATTTGTGGTGGTTTCTCACTCTTCATTCCATTGTACAGGTTTTCCTTCTATTCCTTCTTCATTTCCATTCCCTATAATGCATTTAATCCCATTTCCTATGGTTTTCCATGGTTTTTCCACACCAATGGAGGTGCTCATGTACCCATGTCCATTAACCGATTGGGGGTTTCTCTATGCCTTACTCCAATAGCATGCCTAAAGGTCTTGGCCAGACCTATCGAGCCCAATACCTGAGTTAGGGAACCAATGCCCACTGACCTTGTGTCCTTGGCTACCTTCCTACTTCCTACCTTGCTGTAATGGTTAGTAAGGCTGGCCAACACACTGATTTGGGTAGGCCCAAGTGTTGACAGATTTCACCCTATTGCCCCTTGCCTTAGTTGACCAACCACTACGGTTTTGCTAACCAAATACCTACACTTTCGAGCACCGACAGCCTTATTGCATGACTAAGATCCTCAGTTTTTAATCAGCCATCACCATACTTTCTAGGGCTGTAAGCACCCCATTTTTGCTACCCTCAGCATAAGTGAACCCATATGGTAGGTTTCCTAGTTTTAACCCAAAGGTTTATGATTCTCTAATGAACCCCACAGCAGGGTCATAGGCTATTACATACTTAGATGTATAGGTCGTGAAATTATCTTTAAAATGAGACCTGAATCATCAAATTTTGACATCAAACAAGGAAGTTATCACAGTTTGAAAGTGCAAGGGTATTTACGTAATAATCGTATGATGCATGCATTATCATTTAAACTTCAAGTCATCATATCTTGGTCATCTGATATCGAAATCAGATGATTCAAAGGCCAATATTCCTTATTTACAGTCTTCTTCAAAGTGGACGTGAAAAATCCCGAGCAAAGGTCACTAGTGGGCCCCATGCAAGCTTTCATACAAAATTATTGATAGAACTTCAAAGCTTCATATCATTGTCGTTCTATGTCGAATTCAAATGATTCCAAGGCCATTATTCTTCATTAATGGTATTCTATAAAATGGACGTGAAAAATCTCGGGTAGAAGTCTCTGAAGGGTCCCATGCAAAATTACACATGGAAATGGTCATTTATTCTTTGAAAATTCATATTTTGGTCACCCCATATCCAAATCAGGTAATTTCAGTTTCATTATGTTCCATTTTTAGTACTCTACAAAGTGGAGACAGAAGTCTCTGAAGGATCCCATGCAGAATGGTTAGCCAAATTATCGATAATTTGCTTGCTTAATCTTCAGAAATTCATAAGTTGACCATTTTATTTCCAAATGAGTTGACCATTTCTGCCACCATTTTTAGTGTACTACAAAGTGAACGTAGAAAATTTAAAATAATGGCTATCAGAAAATTTCATGTGGAATGGTGGCAGAAATGGACTATGAAATGTCAACTTTGGTCCAAACCAGCTCAATCCAACTTAGTCTAACTTAGCCCGGCCCAGCTCAGACCAATCCAGACCAAGTCACATCAGCCCATATGCATGCATTTCTTGTATATGTATAATGTATAATATATTATTCTATATAATATATATATATATATATATATATATATATATATATATATATATATATATATATATATATATATATATATATATATATATTATAGGAAAGAGAGGCCGTGAGAGGAGATTAGGAAAGAGAGACCGTAGGAAAGAGAGAGGGAGAAGGAAGAATGAAAAGAGAGAGGAAGAAAAAAAAAGGAAAAAAATGTTGTCTAGAAAGAAAAATGTGAAAAGAGAGAGGGAGAAGGAAAAAAAGGAAGGAAAGAAAAAAAAGGAAAAAAAAAAGAAGAAAAATGTTTTCCAAAAAAGAAAACATGAAAAGAGACGGGGTGAAGAAAACGAAGAAAATGAAGGAAGAGAGAAGAAGAAAGAAAAGGAAAGAAGAGGAAAAGGAAGGAAGAGAGAAGAAGAGAGAGGAAGAAAGGCTTTCTAGAAGAGAAAACGTGGGAAAAAGGAGGAAGAGAAGAAAGGAAAGAAGAAAAAAGGAAATAAAGGATTTTCTAGAAGAAAAAGAAGAAAAGAAAGGAAGAGAGAAGAAGAGAGAGGAATAAAGGTTTTCTAGAAGAGAAAACATGGGAAAGAGGAGGAAGAGAAGAAAGGAAAGAAGAAAAAATGAAAGAAAAGATTTTCTAGAAAGGAAAGAAGAAAAGGAAAGAAAGGACCTTCTAGAAGAGGGGAGAAGAGCATAAATAGGCCAAGAGAAAGAGAGAGGGCTTCCTTTTCTTTTTTTTTAGAGAAGAGAGCCATGAGTGAGAGAGACAAGGGAGCCATGAGTGAGAGAGAGAGAGGACGTGAGAAAGGGAGAAGGGAGAGAAGAAGAAGAGAAAAGAAAGAAAAGAGAAGAAGGAAAGAGAGAAAGAGAAGAGAGAGAGAGGAGCAGAGAAGAGGAAAATGAGGATTCACCTTCAAAGAGCTTGATACGATCTCCAAACATCCTACATCGAAGGTTTCGCTTCATTCGAGCACAAGTTTGGTACCCTAAATGAATTTAGGGGTCTTTAGAATGTTTGAATGTCGATTTTGCTTGAAAAAAACTTATTTTCATTAAATCTCAATCATGAATGCTCTATTGCATGCATATTAATGTTAGGATGCCTATGTCTATCATTTTTTATGAATGATGATTTGTCTAAACTATTCAATGATGAAGCTTTGAATGCTATATGATGATGTTTGATGTTTTTGACAAGTTTCACAAAGTGATTTTCTAATCTGAAATTTTCAGATTTAGGATCCTTAGGACATGCATCTCATGTGGTTCTTCTTAGATTTTGAAGCCCAAATTTTTATGACATTCTCTCTGATATACTAGAAGACTACCCAAGAAATTTCGTTCCATTTGGATTTGGAAATGTCTGTGAAAAAATTCTTCTTTGGCATTGCTATCTTATTCGGATATAATGCAATCCCCTATCAGAAAGCCTCTAGACAAGGGTCTTATGGCCATAATAAGAAACGTAACTTCATATAAATTTTTTAGATATGGAAGTCTTCTAAAAAATGGCATTAGTTTTAGATTTTTTTGATTTTTTATTGAATTGATATCGATTTTTAAGTGCATAGTGCTTTGATTTTGAATCTGTCAGAATATACTGATTTGCATAATTGAAAAGGATCATTTTTCACAAAATAAATATTCTGTTTTTACTTTTTTTTTCTTAATGAAATTTTAGATCAGACAGTTATATACTTGGATATATATATCTGGATTTAATTTTCATTAAGTATGAGATTTTATACAGAATTCATGGTGCAACTAGTCAAAAATCTGAAACAGACTTGACCAGTGCACATATTCAGTCTTGGAGCATTCGTTTGACCTATTTATGCTCTATGTTGGGATTCGACTCCTTCAGATGAAATATAACATATCAAGTCATCATTCTGTGAAAAAAAATAGAACTTGATTTGAGTTATAGAATACCTACTTATGGTCATTCTTGTGTAATGTGATAGAATCTAAAAGCAGTTCATAGTTTGTCCAATATCTGAAACTTTATGTCACAATTTTGATATTTTTTGAGTCATTAATAATTTCAAATGTCTTCATAAAAATTAAAATATTTTCAAAGAACTTATTGAACTTATGTTTTTGATAATTTTGGATTTTTCAGAAAAGTTTCTTTGATGTCTCATTCACTGTAACATGTAATTGGTTGCTTGAGTAAATTCTACCATATTTGGATAAATGGTTATATTTAGAGCATTCATATGCTTTGATTGGATTGTGCACATACCATGTTTTTCATATTTCATATATTACTATATTTGGTAGAATAAATAGATTTTTTCCATATTTAGTAAAATCTTGATAATTACTATTTTTAAGTCATACTATGCTTAGAAAATAGCATATAAGATCTTACCTTTTTGGATGATTCATGTCGTATTTTGCATTCTATGTTTGGTACTTACCATATTGATATATAGATGCATACATTCATTTCTTACCATGTTAGGTCTTACCATGCTTAGAAAATAGCATACAAGATCTTACCTTTTTGGATGATTCATGCCATATTTTGCATTCTATGTTTGATACTTGCCATATTATTATATAGATGCATACATTAATTTCTTACCATGTTAGGTCTTACCTCGCTTAGAAAATAGCATATAAGATCTTGCCATATTAGGTCTTACCATGCTTAGATTAGCATATTAGATCTTGCCATATAGGTTCTTACCTTATTTGCAATACATGCCATGTTAGGGAGATTTTCATAATCTTACTATATGTTGTGATAGTTACCATAAATATCATAATGCCATGCTTAGATAGAATATTCCATTTATGGCAATAACTTAATTTATGTTGCACCCTAGTCGAACTGCCATATCACACCTAGCAAACATATTAGGTGTGGGGATGTACATTTAGGCACCCACATTCTTGGGAAAGGCATAATGGAAAATAATAAAAATCTTAATAAAGAAAGAGAATGCTTTGCCAAACCTTTCAAAATTAAAACTCAGGATGAAAAGGATAATTCATGATGATTTTTCTCCTCAGCATATCCTAAACCTAGAATAGGTTCTCAATCCTAAACCTAGAATAGGTTCTCAATCCTAAACCTAGAACAGGTTACTTTATCCAGGCCGAACTACGTGGATTCTGATTCCTAGGGCAAACCCTAGGATACGTAGGCCATTTAGGAGAAACTCAAATTTGGATCCACACCTTAGTCCACTCGGACTATCCATAGATCCACTAAGATATCCACCCACATTTTGACCCAAATAGGGTCATCCATTTTGAAATACGTGGATTCTGATTCCTAGGTCAAACCCTAGGATACGTAGGCTATTTGGGAGAAACATAAATTCAGATCCACACCTTAGTCCACTCAGACTATCCATAGATCCATTAGGATATCCATCCATATTCCAACCCATAAAGGGTTATCCACATTTTGACCCAAAAAGGGTTATCCATATTTTGACCCAGAAAAAGTTATCCACATTTTAACCCAGATAGAGTTTTCCACATTCAGACCCAGAAAGGGTTATCCATTCTTAGATCCACTAGGACTATCTATCAGTTCGTATGGACTATCCAGATCCTAACCCATAGGATTTCTCAACCTTTCAAGCATAAACTTCAACTTGAACAATGAACTTAATCATGCACAAGCATAAATCACAACCATAAACTTTAATCACACCTGAACTATGATGGTGAACTTGATTTTTGGAATAATTCCATGATACGTAGGCAATCTGATGGATACAGATTCGATTAAATGATATCAAACTACTTGGTTTGGTTCAGTTTAATTGATAGAGTCTATCATAGGATAGGAGATCGATTTTGATCGGGCGGTTTGGGTGCCTAACCCCTTCCCATAATCGTAACCTGATGCTTACCCAATCTCTAATGGACCAGAAATCAAATCTAAGGGTCATGAGTCAATCCTAAGGGTCATGAGTCAATCTAGGTGGTGACCTCAAAAAAAATATTACGATCTTTGTCCTCACAGTGGCGACTTCACTGGGGATATAAACGTCATACTCCTAAATGAAAATTTTTCTTGTATGAATTGGATGCTAGCTCTTAGGATACTATATTTATGCTTGTATGATATTGTTTTGGGGGGAATGGGTTCAGTCACACATTCGTGCGAGTAGCCGAACCAGGTCCCATGCATATGGGGCAGCCCGTTAGGAGAAACACACAACCTTGGCCTGTACTTTGTGAGATCACGACCGGCGAGCAGCCTCTAACGAGCATTTCTTGGGTCCACCTGGGAATGCGTTATGCTACCCCACGTCGCTTGGATTCTTGCAACATAGTATATAAAGGGATTGGGGTCCATTATTCCTCGTACATTCAGTGATAGGTTATTCCGTCCTTGTCAAGGTGGCCTTTTCTGTCCTAACCCAGATTGTAGCCCAATGATTGTTATTTTTGGTTCATCACTGAACCAACCCAGTAAAATCTGCTTAACCATGACATCCATGATCGAGACGTCAAAATTCTGCCCCTTTTTGTCCTCGATTGGTCAACATGTTAAGATCTACATGATGAGCATCTTGAACTCTCACCCATTGGGAGTACGAGGTATGTATACAACTGCTCTACATCATAGTAGACGGTCACTATACACCCTCCATTAAGTAAGCTCGATGTGTCGAACCTCTCATTGTTAACATGTTGATTTCAAAAAACGAGCAGAAAATCTCTGTCAAGACATAAATACCATGGTCAAGAAGAAATTTACTAGTTTGTTCCTCCATTAACCACTTTTGCTAACCTTCCCTAATAAGGACAATGGATTAATATATCCATTTCAATTTCATTGAATTCGGTAACCCAAGTGGCCAGACTTTGGTACCACTGATTATCCATTTTTGGAATCACGAGGTCCCAAGACCGAACACATGGCTTAACCAAATTCAACTAAATTGACTCGAATAATGTTTACCCAATCGCCCTTATGAGGGAGCTAACTTTGTTTGGTTAAGTCATCTTTGATTGTGCATGTGACTTCTTCCATTCCTCTAGATGTCTAGAATCTTGATATTTCTCCATTGGATTTCAATGCCTTTGGAAAAGAGAATCAAACTGCAACCATATCCACCCTTTTAGGGTGAGAGGCCCCTACAACTAGGGAATTGTCTTGATCTCCCACGTTGAGATCCATCCATGTTATCTTTCTAAATGAATCAATGGAAGTCAAGAATCTAGATCTTGATTGAACATCAAATTTTATAAGAAAGAAGGCAACCAGATTTGGGACATAATCAGTAACTCAGCCAATCTGATACAATAGAGCATTCAGTTTAGGCAGCGACAAGCACCTATACCTGAAAAAGTTTACAATATTCTCGTACAGTTAGTCCTTGGGCTTACTCAAATATCATATTCAATTCAACTCATAATCAAGGAGAGTTTTAGCCCCTTGGCAAATCCAATCACTATTCTCAATGCACCTCAGAATTAAGAAAAGATTCAGCCCCTAGAAAAATCCAATCATAGTTCTCGATTCTACTCTAAATTAAGGAAAGATTTAGCCCTTAGGCAAATCCCAGCACTGTTCTCAATTCATCTCAGAATTAAGGAGATATTTAGTCCCTAGGCAAATCAAATCACCATTCTCCATTCACCTCTAAAATAAAGAGAGATTCAACCCCTAGGCAAATCCAATCACCGTTCTCGATTTACCTCAGAATTAAAGAAAGATTCAACCCCTAGGCAAATCCAATCATAGTTCTTGAATCATCTCTGAATTAAGGAAAGATTCAGTGTAATACCCGTGTCAATTTAACCCGGTCTTACCATTGTGAACCAGGTTTACCCATCATGGTCGAGTCAAATGGACCAAGGGCATGAAGGAGATCGAGATCCCAGGTACGAAATCGACCCGAAAACACTTAATTTTGAGGGAGGGTCGCACACCCAGTGAAGCAGGGTCGGACCTCCCTATACAGAAAGTCAGACCCTCAGTTTTTGAGGGAGGGTCGGACAGCTTAAGACCCTAGGGTCGACGGGATCATCGACCCTCCCATCGACCCTCGATTTCTGACGAAACTGAAATTAGGAAAATTTCTTAATTTTCGGTTGGGATTCTTTCCAAATCTCAAGGGGATTATTATAGGACATTCCTAGTCTATTTAAGGGACGTTCCTAAGCCACTTTCACTCCTTTCATAACCCTAATTGAATTGAGAGAAAGAGAGAAGAAGGAAAAGAGGAAGAAAGAAGGCTAGAAAGAAGGCTTAGTAGAAAGGAGAAGAATTCGCAGAGAAAAGTAATCTTCTCAGGTATGGATACTAATTCCATGAGTTTCTACAGACCTTAAGTTAGATATGGTTGAGTGTAGGATTTCGGAGAAACCAAAACCATCCATCCATGGTTAGGTTTTCATGGAAAACCATGGGAGGATGCATGAAAGCTATCTAAATGAATCATACATGGTTCTAGACCATGGAATGAGTGTTGGGTGAATGTAGGAAGCAAGTCATAGGACCCCAAACACGAAGAATGGATTAAAAAGTGGAAATTGGACCAGAGTGCACCGAGGGTTGCACCGAGGGTCGATAGACCATCCGACCCTAGGTATTACTGACCATCGACCCTCAGCATTCGGGAAGTTCAGAATGGAGGGAGGGTCGATAGACCCATCGACCCTAGCATCGACCCTCAGTTGACAGAATGGTTTTAAATTCTGAATTAATTCTAATTAAATTCTATCGACTTTGTTAGGTTTGCTAGCAATATAATACAGTTATAACAGTGATTCGAAAGCTTGGAAAATATCTATTAGCAAGCTAAGGTGAGGAACCTTAACCCCAAACTAAATTGGTTAATAATAAACTGTTTTCTATTTATTGAGTCCTATGCCATGTTGATTCTATGCGAATATGTTTGTAATGTGCATACAACATGCCATCCAATATTTCTATTACTTACTCATGCATATTTACTTTATTGTTTATAACATCATGATGATGATGATGATAGGAATAGGCATGTGCTTGTATGTGTGTGGTTGATGTGCTTGATGCGAGCGAGTATCAGGAGAGGTGTGATGAGAACGTCAATAACCGTTAACCTTTGGCGGGTCTCAGCACTTTAGCTCTATCTCTAACTCAAGTCTTGTGCATTGGCATCGTCGTATCGCCATTACCTTAGCAGAACTATTATGTCGTAGAGTATCAGGGGAGGTGGTCTCGGTCCTTGTAGTCTCTGACTCTATCGGGGGGCCTTAGCTCTATCTCTATGGATGTTCTGAGGGATGCTGGGGTGAGGCCTTGGATACACTGTTTGGCATTAGGATTGGTTAGTAGCGAGCCCAGTTTGCAAGCCCTCGCTAACAGGGGCTTACGTGTTGGTATAGCATTATATAGCAATAACCGTTAACCTTTGTTGTATAATGTTATGGTAGGGTGGATGGGGACGACGATAACCGTTAACCTTCGGGCGGGCTTCCACACCCTGTGTATAGAGGCGGTATCATTAACCGTTAACCTTTGATCACCCAACCTTTTTATTGCACATTGCAAACTATAAACCAAGACCAAAGATATAAATTGATTTTTTTTGCATGCATATGTAATGTTGCATTGTTTTGGCTACTCACTGAGCCATGTTGTGTGCTCACCCCTCGACGTCGAATATTTTTAGTTGATGATGCAGGATATACTGTTGAAGATTATATGAACTGTCGACGTATGGAACTGTAGCAGCTATGGAAGTTGGAGCTGAAGACGATACACACGACTCCTCTTGCGAGTGCAACTCGTGTGTATTCGATTAGATTTTTTTTTGTAGGTTTCTTCATTGAATTTATAGGACATGTATTTGGTATTTAAATATTTATCTCTTAGTTAAATACAGAATAATTTGATATTATTTATGGGTATCATTCTAGTTCTCAGTTCATATTATTTATAAATTTTCCGCTATTGTGTATTACTCTAATTATGATTGTGGATGCGTGTAAAGTTTGGATAACGCGGGGATAGCCTATTAGAGATCCTGGTTGAACCGTTGGTTATTTGGCAGTTCATCACACCATTCGAACAAAGTGTGGAATTGGGGTGTGACAACTTGGTATCAGAGCATCTCAGGCCTTGCCCGCCGAACTGACACACATCCAAGACCATTGTGAACTGAGATAGGATAAATTAAAAGCTTTAATACAAACGCACTATAAGCACAAGTGATGATTGAAACAGAATTAAAAAGAGAATAATACATCTATTAAGGAGAAAAACCGGTTGCATACACTGAGTAAGAGAACTACAACGTATATACATCGCTAAAGCAGAATACAGTCCACAACCCGGACAGTTACTCTGTAGTACAAGAAAGGTAAAGTACAATCGAGAAACCGGGAGGCGAAGGAGGAGGCGGTGCCTCACGATCTCTCGTCGTAGTCCTCAGGATAGACTCTAGTCAACCAGGCTATCGAGTCCGGGTCGTCTGTAGACTAGTTGTAAGATCGACTACTCTCCGTCGGTCGCACGCTGGATCTCCATGAGCTCACCTATCCGCGCGTCAGAAGTGTGCTGAGCAGCCAACAGCTCCTCCACTCTCAGGCGCTGAGCATCTAGTAAATCCTCCATCCTCAGGTCCGATCTGTGCTGAGTCTCTCTGATCTCGCGCAACATCTCCATCAGATCAGAAGATGGGCGTGAAGGACCAGCCTCGTGAGAAGGACCAGCCTCAGGTGCAGAAGCCTCCGCAGCAGAAGTACCAACTCCATCCGCCTGTGTGGGTGATGGAGGGGGTATCGCGTCGACATCCATATACATACGATCATCATCGTCGATCGGATCTCCCCGAGCCCTAGCAGCAGCCGCAAAGATCGGGCCACTCGACCCGAGTGTGAGGGCGCACCATCGCGTTCCTCTCCTCATCACTAACCTCCGCATCTCGCAGCCCCATCTTGCAGATAGCGTCCCAATCTAGAGGCGACGAGAAGGTCTTCTCCTGGATCTTCTCATCTACTAGATCCACCCCCAAACGGGTCAGTAGCACGGTAATCATGCGTCCATAGGGTAGATTACCCCTATGACCGGACAATGTAGAACTAATCATGGTCCGCATGATGATGTATGGAAGGCAGACGGGCTGTCGAGTGCATATACTGTAAATCAAGAACTGGGTCAGCTGAGACACCCTCTCATAGTGCCCACTCTACGGAATCAGATTATGCTGGATAATCTTGCAGAAGACTCGTGGAGATGGACGCAAGTAGCAAGCTCTCATCTGCCATCTATCAGGACGGAGCAACTGATTGTCGATCTCTGCTCTCATCTCCATCTCAACAAACTGTGGCTCTCTCGGTGCACAGTACACCATAGGACCATCGAAGGGAATGCCCAACAGATCGGCCAGTTGCCGATAGTTAAAAGAAATGTGCACCCCCTTGACATAGCTAGTGATGCGCAACTCCGGACCACGCTCGACATCATTGTAATCCCCCTCCACCTGGAGATTACAATAGAACTGGTGCACCAAGTCTGGACATGTGCACGCGTCGTATGTGATGACAGGGAGCCACCCCATGTCACCGAATGCTCTCTCTACGTTGAACAAGGCTAGATCAGCCAGGTTCACCATACGACCCCCTTCCACTTTCTTGCCGGTATAGTAGGCATACTGTGCCTCGGCTTCATTTGAACGGAAGCAGAGTGGATCACGCAATCTTGGCACTTTGGTACGGGCCATAGTATCTGCAAAATAAGAAAGAGAAAAGAAACAAGGAGTTAGCAGGATAAAAATCCGAAATTTGATTTAATAACGGCATAAGTCGGACCATAAAAGCCTCACGTATCTATTTAATCAGAAGGAGTTAAATATGAGACAAAGAAGATGGCTAGAATTATTGAAAGACTATGATTGTGATATCCAGTATCATCCGGGAAAAGCGAACGTGGTAGCGGATGCATTGAGCAGGAAGGCAATGATAAAATCTCAAGGGGAAACCAGCACGACTACAGTAATGTATACCAATGGAATGGTGTTTAATCACGGCGACGAGCAGTATGTGATAGATACACTGGATGGATCAACCAACCAAGGGTTCATTCATCGGTTTTCAAATATGTTTGCGGCATTGAAGATTGTACCGGATATAGTGGAGGAAGTGAAGACAGCTATCAAAGCAGATCCTTATCTGAGAACGGTACAAAAAGATATTGAGAAAGGTAGAACTAACCCTGAGTTCACCTTGGATGACGAGAAGGTACTGAAATACAAAGGAAGAATATGTGTACCCAAAACAGAAAGTGTAGACATTAGACACCGACTCATGAAAGAAGCCCATACCACCTTCTACTCGGTACATCCTGGAAGTACAAAAATGTATCATGATCTAAAGAAACTGTATTGGTGGAGGGGAATGAAGGCCGATGTAGCCAAGTTCGTGTCTCAATGCCTAAATTGTCAGAAGGTAAAGGCGGAACGACAAAGACCCGTAGGACTGTTACAACCATTACCGGAACCAGCATGGAAATGGGATTGCATCACTATGGACTTCGTCACAGGACTACCATTGACTCCTCGAGTAGTTGACGCAGTTTGGGTGATTGTAGACCGTCTGACTAAAACAACTCGCTTCGTACCGATACGACCCCAATATACACTCGAAAGGTTAGCAAAGCTGTACGTGGATAATATTGTTCGGTTACATGGTGTTCCAGAAAGCATTGTGTCCGATAGGGACCCACGATTTACTTCCAAATTTTGGGAAGGACTGCAAAAGGCTATGGGTACCACATTGAAGTTCAGTACTGCATTCCACCCACAGACTGACGGACAGTCGGAGCGTACCATTCAGATTTTAGAAGATATGCTACGAGCATGTGTGATTGATTTCAAGGGATCATGGGACGAAAAGTTACCACTGATCGAGTTCGCTTACAATAACAGCTATCAGGCTACTATACAGATGTCACCTTATGAAGCACTGTATGGTAGGAAGTGTCGAGCTCCCTTGTTTTGGAATGAAGTTGGAGAACGTAGTATCGTTGGACCAGAATTTGTTGAAGAGACTTTTTGAGTGGTCGACATCATCAAGGAAAGAGTAAGAGTAGCTCAGAACCGTCAGAAGCAATACGCAGATACTCGACGAAGAGATCTAGAGTTCGCCGTCGGTGATAAAGTATTTTTGAAAGTATCGCCTATGCGAGGATTGAAGAGATTCGGACAGAAAGGAAAACTAAGTCCAAGATATGTCGGACCATATGAGATTCCCGCTAAGCGTGGAAAAGTAGCTTATCGGGGTTAGCACTACCACCGTCTATGTCAAGTGTGCATGACGTATTCCACATATCCTTATTGAAGAAGTATGTCAAAGACCCAACACATGTGTTGACGATGAGATTTGCCGGAACCGACTGATGATTTGACATTTGAAGTAATACCAACGGAAATCACTAGTCGAAAGGTTCAACGTCTACGCAACAGAGATATCTACTATGTTAAGGTCACATGGAAAAGTAGAGACATGGAAGAGATTACATGGGAAGAAGAAAATGCTATGAGAAAGCAATACCCCTGACTTGTTTGATTCTGAAGGTATGTACAATTTCGAGGACGAAATTTTTATAAGTTGGGGGGAGTTGTAAGACCCGTGTCAATTTAACCCGGTCTTACTATTGTGAACCAGGTTTACCCATCATGGTCGAGTCAAATGGACCAAGGGCATGAAGGAGATCGAGATCCCAGGTACGAAATCGACCCGAAAACACTTAATTTTGAGGGAGGGTCGCAGACCCAGTGAAGGTGGTCGGACCTCCCTATACGAGAAAGTCAGACCCTCAGTTTTTGAGGGAGGGTCGGACAGCTTAAGACCCTAGGGTCGACGGGATCATCGACCCTCCCATCGATCCTCGATTTCTGACGAAACTGAAATTAGGAAAATTTCTTAATTTTCGGTTGGGATTCTTTCCAAATCTCAATGGGATTATTATAGAATATTCCTAGTCTATTTAAGGGATGTTCCTAAGCCACTTTTACTCCTTTCATAACCCTAATTGAATTGAGAGAAAGAGAGAAGAAGGAAAAGAGGAAGAAAGAAGGCTAGAAAGAAGGCTTAGCAGAAAGAAGAAGAATTCGCAGAGAAAAGTAATCTTCTCAAGTATGGATACTAATTCCATGAGTTTCTACAGACCTTAAGTTAGATATGGTTGAGTGTAGGATTTCGGAGAAACCCAAACCATCCATCCATGGTTAGGTTTTCATGGAAAACCATGGGAGGATGCATGAAAGCTATCTAGATGAATCATACATGGTTCTAGACCATGAAATGAGTATTGGGTGAATGTAGGAAGCAAGTCATAGGACCCCAAACATGAAGAATGGATTAAAAAGTGGAAATTGGACCAGAGTGCACCGAGGGTCGCACCGAGGGTCGATAGACCATCCGACCCTAGGTGTTTCTGACCATCGACCCTCAGCATTTGGGAAGTTCAGAATGAAGGGAGGGTCGATAGACCCATCGACCCTCAGTTGACAGAATGGTTTTAAATTCTGAATTAATTCTAATTAAATTCTATCGACTTTGTTAGGTTTGCTAGCAATATAATACAGTTATAACAGTGATTCGAAAGCTTGGAAAATATCTATTAGCAAGCTAAGGTGAGGAACCTTAACCCCAAACTAAATTGGTTAATAATAAACTGTTTTCTATTTATTGAGTCCTATGCCATGTTGATTCTATGCGAATATGTTTGTAATGTGCATACAGCATGCCATCCAATATTTCTATTACTTGCTCATGCATATTTACTTTATTATTTATAACATGATGATGATGATGATGATGATAGGAATAGGCATGTGCTTGTATGTGTGTGGTTGATGTGCTTGATGCGAGCGAGTATCAAGAGAGGTGTGATGAGAACGTCAATAAAAGTTAACCTTTGGCGGGTCTCAGCACTTTAGATCTATCTCTAACTCAAGTCTTGTGCATTGGCATCGTCGTATCGCCATTACCTTAGCAGAACTATTATGTCGTAGAGTATCAGGGGAGGTGGTCTCGGTCCTTGTAGTCTCTGACTCTACCGGGGGGCCTTAGCTCTATCTCTATGGATGTTCTGAGGGATGCTGGGCTGAGGCCTTGGATACACTGTTTGGCATTAGGATTGGTTAGTAGCGAGCCCAATTTATAAGCCCTCGCTAACAGGGGCTTACGTGTTGGTATAGCATTATATAGCAATTACCGTTAACCTTTGTTGTATAATGTTATGGTAGGGTGGATGGGGACGACGATAACCGTTAACCTTCGGGCGGGCTTCCACACCCTGTGTATAGAGGCGGTATCAATAACCGTTAACCTCTGATCACCCAAACTTTCTATTGCACATTGCAAACTATAAACCAAGACCAAAGATATAAATTAATTTTTTTTGCATGCATATGTAATGTTGTATTGTTTTGGCTACTCACTGAGCCATGTTGTGTGTTCACCCCTCGATGTCGAATATTTTTAATTGATGATGCAGGATATACTGTTGAAGATTATATGAACCTGTCAGCGTATGGAACTGTAGCAGCTATGGAAGTTGGAGCTGAAGACGATACACACGACTCCTCTTGCGAGTGTAACTCGTGTGTATTCGATTAGATTTTTTTTTGTAGGTTTCTTCATTGAATTTATAGGACATGTATTTGGTATTTAAATATTTATGTCTTAGTTAAACACAGAATAATTTGATATTATTTATGGGTATCATTCTAGTTCTCAGTTCATATTATTTATAAATTTTCCGCTATTGTGTATTACTCTGATTATGATTGTGGATGCGTGTAAAGTTTGGATAACGTGGGGATAGCCTATTAGAGATCCTGGTTGAACCGTTGGTTATTTGGCGGTTCATCACACCATTCTGAACAGTGTGGAATTGGGGTGTGACATTCAGCCCCTAGGCAAATCCAATCACTGTTCTCAATTCATCAGAATTAAGGAGAGATTTACCCCCTAGGCAAATCCAATCACCGTCCTCAATGTACTTCATAATTAAGGAAAGATTCAGCCCCTAGGAAAATCCAATCATAGTTCTCGATTCATCTCTGACTTAAGGAGAGATTTAGCCCCTAGGTAAGTCCAATCACCCTTCCTGATTCACCTTTGAATTAAGGAAAGATTCAGCCCTAGGCAGGTCCAATCATTATTTTGATTCATCCAAAATTAAGGAAAGATTCAGCCCCTAGGCAGATTCAATCACATCCAGTTCATCTCAGAATCAAAGAAATATTCAGCCCCAGATTCAACCACCATTTCTAGTTCATCTCAAAACTGAAGAAAGGTTTGACCCCTAGGCAAGTTCAATCATCACCTCCCAGATCATGTTAGAGTGGAGGAGATATTCGGCCCCTAGGCTTTTTCACCCTTCACCTCCTGTTTAGGTTCCGGTTCATGATGGAATGAGGAAAAGTTCCTCATCTGAATTCAATCAGCCACTAGGCTTATCCAATCATCAACTTTGGTTAGGGTTCTGATTTATGTCAGAACTAAGAAGAGTTTCATTCATCTGAATTCATTTAGCCACTAGGCCTGTCCAACCATCAACTGTGGTTCAAGTTCTGATTCATGTCAGAACTGTGAAAAGTTCTATTCATATGAATTCAATTAGCCACTAGGCTTATCCAACCATCAACTGGTTAAGGTTTTGATTCAGGTCAAAACTAGAAAAGTTCCATTCATCTGAATTCAATTAGCCACTAGGCTTATCCAATCATCAACTTTGGTTAGAGTTCTGATTCATGTCGGAATTGTGAAAAGTTCCATTCATCTGAATTCAATTAGCCACTAGGTTTATCCAACTATCAACTTTGGTTAGGGTTCTGATTCATGTTGGAACTAAGAAAAGTTCCATTCATTTGAATTTAATTAGTCACTAGGCTTATCCAACCATCAACTTTGGTTCAGGTTCTGATTCATCTGAATTCAATTAGCCACTAGGCTTATCTAACCATCAACTGTGGTTCAAGTTCTGATTCGTGTTGGAACTAAGAAGAGTTTCATTCATTTAAATTTAATTAGCCCCTAGGCTTATCCAACCGTCAACTCTAGTTCAGATTCCGATTCATGTTGGAACTAAGAAAGGTTCCATTTATATGAACTCAATGTGAGCATGAGTTAGCCTATAGGCCTGTTCAATCATTACCTCTAGTCCATGTTTCATTTCATGAAGGAATCAAAGAGAGTTTCAATCATTTCAACTCAATCAATCCATCATCTCTAGCAATTAGAGTCCAATCCATGATTGTCATCCTTGGCCTCTATCAATCGGAGCCCAACTCAAGCAATCCTTGCCTTTAGCAATTAGAGCCCAGTCCATGACTGTCAATCTTGATCTCTATCAATCAGAGACCAATTCAAAGTCAATTTTGATCTCTATCAATTAGAAACCAGTTTAAAGTCAACCTTGTCTCTATTAATCGGAGATAAATTCAAAATCCGCCTCTGGCTCTCTCAATTAGAGCCCGATCCATGTCCATCATAGCCCAGTGCTACAAGTTAGGATCCTCGTCAGGAATGGCGAATGAGAAGCATTCCTCATTGTCTGTCAATAAAGATCAATTCCAGATTCTAGAGTCATCAGGAAAACATGAAACTTCAGCTATGATAGTGCTATCCCGTCATGGGCATTTCTATCCCATTGGCCAAGGAAATGCTAGAAATCAAAGAGTTGCCCTCATATTTCTCATTATTCAAAGAGAATGAATGGAATTTTTCTGAGCAGTAGGTTAAACCAAAGAAGAGATCCAATGTACCCTAGGCTAGGATAGAAACCAGAATCACGGCTAGGGAATGGTCCAATGAGGAAAGCCAATGACCCCTGAACTGGGGCATGCGAATTAACCTTGGGCCTGAATTCGGTATGGTTCAATGAGGAAAGCCCTTGAGCCCTAAGTTGGGTATGAACCAAATTGACCTTGGACCCAAATTGAGTGTGGTCCAATGAGGAAAGCCCTTTAGCCCTAAGTTTGGCATGAACCAAATTGACCTTGGACCCAAATTGAGTACAGTCCAATGAAGAAAGCCCTTGAGCCCTAAGTTGGGCATGAACCAAATTGAACTGGGACCCAAATTGAGTGTCGTTTAATGAGGAAAGACAATGACCCATGAACTGGGGCATGAACCGGATTGACCTTGGACCCAAATTGAGTGTGATCCAATGAGAAAAGCCCTTGAGCCTTAAGTTGGGCATGAACCAGATTGAACTTGGACCCAAATTGAGTGCGGTCCAATGAAAAAAACCATTATGCTTTAAACTGGGGCATGAACCAAATTGACCTTGGACCCAAATTGGGAGTGGTCTAATGAAGAAATCCATTGAACCCCTAAGCCAAGGCATAAACTAGTCTAATCTTGGACTTAAAATGGTATAGTGCAATGGCGATACCCCTTGATCCCCAAGTTGGGGCACAAGCTAGAATGATTTTGAACTCAACTAGAAGCGGTCCATTGATGAATCCATTAAACCCCAAATTGAGACATGAACCAAAGTAACCTTGAGCTTAAAAAGAAATAGTCCGGTTATTAATAGATCCCAAACTGGAAAAAAAAAACAAACAAGGTAAGAAATGTATGGAACCCTGAAAGGTAGGCATCTTGCACCTATTGATAGAGGGGCATGATGAATCCTACTGTTAGAGATCTGAAGGAAGATTTATTCCCACAACAACTGAAGGTGGTCGTCGAATGCATTATGCCCAACTGGAGCCGCTTGGATGAACTAGTTGTTTCAACTTTCTATTATCGATATTCGTTAGGTCATCCATGTCTAGGTCTAAGATTGATATGCTTGTTGACAAGTCCAGTCCAATCTGTCCTATAAGTAAAAGAAAATCACCCCATTTGGGATATCAAACTCAGTGCTTTGTTTCTTCCATACATTTCCTCCCAGTTTCATACATCCTCCTATTCCACGTGCGCAGTCAATTCTGACTCTGAAGATGATTGAAAAGATGAGCCATCTCTTGAACTTCTACGCCATCTGGCCTCTTAAGAAAGAAAGGTCCAACCCGTATAGGAAAGCTTTAAATGATCAATAGGGAGACACAAGAGTACTCGCAAGAAACATGTATTGGAGAAGCTTTCATTTGTTCTACCTATGAAAAGATTCTAAGGAAAGCATTAGAGAGTAACAGATCATATCATCAGGTCAGCCAGTCAATACAAATGAGTGGAGGATAGATGTACCACCAAAAGGATAAAAATTTCAAACTTCTTACAAAGTACATCATCTACAAGCAAGAGATACATGATGAATAATCAATCTCAAAATCAAAGAATGAGGTTATAGGAATACCAAAAAACAAAAAAAAAACAAAAAAAAAAGGAAAAGAAAATTCAAGCCTATGTTTTATCTACATCAATAATGGGAGGTAGCCACATCAGACAGAAGGTGATGATTAACTTCCAAAGGATAGCATACGGATTCACCATTCAAATAAAATCAGATCTAGATGAGCAGTCACAAATGCTTATTAAAGTTTATAGAATATCAGAGTTCTAACTGGGGCAAAGATGTTCTATCTGGTTGGAAATGTTTGGAAGAAGAAGATTCAAATCCAATATTGAAATTCATGATTCAAATTTGCAATCAAGTGAAGCAGTGCATTATGTGGCCTCCACATCCAAAAAAAAAAGAGAAAAAAAAAGAGAAAAAAAAAGAAAAGAAAAGAAAATAGTAAGATGTTGATGTTGATGTTGAATGGCATTGGAGCTCGATAGTAAGCCAATTGTTCCTCTCACTTCAAGAAGATGGTAGTTCCAATCAAAGCCTGATAGTAAGTGCGATCGTTTTTCGAGATTCACAGCATGTTGGACTGGACTTTTGATTTTGGCCAAATACATCCCGCCTTTACAGGAGACGATCTCATCACTTCTTCATCATCAGAGAAAGATTTCTCATCGGCATTAGACTCTCTCTCCCATCCATCAATCTAATGGAGTTCCAAGGAGTCTCTATCACAAGCCCTTCTTTTAATTATCAGTTCTTATGACATTGTATCTTGTGATCATGTCATCATTTTATGTACAAATTCATGAATCTGGCTAGAACTCTCATCTGTCATTCATTACATCTGACGGCTTCCCAAGGTTCCTATAAGCCCTTCGTTTCTCAAGCCAATAAAATGGAATCTTCTCAATAAGATAAACCCATTCTACATAAACAACCAAACACTCTCCCAATGGTAGACCCATGTGGACAGTTTCACATCAGTCTTCTCGGACCTTCAACATCAATACTTGTCAACAAACTTAAAGGTTTCAGGCCCAGATATGATCGCGACTGATTCGGCATCTCGATGCAGTTTGTTGAGATACGTGTTCCATCTGAACATCTCCAAGAAAGGAAAACATAACTCAGCACCATTTTTAATTTTGGTGTGGGACTGCATTTCCCTAAGGTCATTTTTAGTGATGATTCAAATAGCTGCCCGCCTATTAATGCGTGTAAATGTCAAGTTAAATTGTGGGGCAAGGCTACCCATTTGTCATGAAAGTTATGATGTTCGGACTTCCCCTAAGGGTTTTAGACCATTGGATAGGACCATAATTTTGGCAATATCCTCACCATATTAGGACTCTTTATTTAACCCAAAATGGGGTTTGCAAAAAAATAAAAATAAATAAAAAATAAATAAAAAAAAGAAAAAATTCAAAGAAAAAATGAAAAAATAGAGGGAAGAAAAGAAACTTCGGCAAGGAAAAACAACCCAAGAAACCTCAATTGAGCAACCCATAATACCTCAGTGGGGATAGGCGACCTGATGCAACCCTAAAGCATTGCCAACATTGGCCCTTCATAGAAAAATTTAGTGGTTCATGTAGACAAGTGTCATACCCAGTCTACCCTCCATAAGGAAAGGAACCCCTCTTGCTCTCTAGTGAATCATACTTAGAGGAGTTGAACAAACCATCATCTGTTGGGCTCCATAGCATTGCCTTTCAACAGAATTCTATCTTCAAATCCTTTTGTCACGGCATGGTTACGGATGTAGCGAAGTTCATCAAATCATCAGCTCCCTCATTTTTCAAGATTCAAGAAGGGTTTATCTAAGAAGTCACTTTCTACAATCAATCTGTCAATCTTCCCTTGACCTTGGAGGCATGGTCAAATTCTAGATGCAATCCAGATTCAACCTAGTTCTAACTCTGTTGGATTGCCCGTTTCCTTCTATCTTGCCCCTAGCATACTATAGTAGCAGTCTGTCACAACATGCAGACACTGGGGCATAGATATACCCTATGTGGAGGAATTGAATTTGATCATGAACATTACATCTAGGATCCATTGTCTAGTCTGAAGTCACTGACTTTCCTAGTCAATAGAAGTAGGTCCGTCCAAGTTGATTTCTGCCAATTTCTCAGTTCTCCCAATCCTGTTGATGAAGAAAATCCAATGTGGTCGCTCACCTGTTAGGATTTGGTCACCAAATTCTCTGAAGGAACACTTCGAATCCTTTGCTCCTCGTGCCTACTTTGGACCATGGTTCATTCATTTTTCAAAATTGGCACAACAATGTTGCAAAGCCCTGAGCTTTTCATGAGCCTAAATCAAGGGCCAAACCCATATCACATTTCATCACCGCTTGGCTGTTCTACCAATTTGGTCTACCATAGTACACAACCAAAGAACTTAGTTGACCAGATGCCCCTCAACAGTTTAACACCAAGGTCAATCAATAAAATCACTTTGGTTAGAGACTGTCAAGCTCCCCTTATTCTTGTCCAAAATCCTCGCTAGAGTTTCTTTCAATCCAAAATCCAACAACACCAATGTTGGCTGAAGAAAATCATCACTTTCAAACCCTTCCAAGGGAGCAACCAAGTCATCACTACCGCACTGAAATTGAGTCAAACTTGCAATACCAAATCATAAATGGCAAATTTCAAATCTAAGTATCATACCACCATAGTCCATGACACCATTTCCATTGATGCCTTCACCAATAAAGTAGGGGCAAAAACCTTGGAAAATTGCCAAGGAATTCACCGTCATTTCAAATATGTCCAGTACTCTATAGGTTCAAAGTCAAGAGACTTCCAAGATGGGTCAGATTTCAACCCTATAGGTTCAAAGTCAACAAAGACTTTCTGTGTGGGTCACTTTCGAGCATCCTTAAGGTTCATAGCAACAAGGCTACTCTAGTTTCCATTCCCGAAGGTTCATAGCCATAGAGCTTCCAAGAAGGATATTCTAATTTTCAATCCCGAAGGTCCAAACCTAGTAGGAACTTCAATGATGAGTCATTCAGTATCACCCTATAAGTGACCTTTTGAGTTCTTGCTCATTTCAGAATTAATAGTAAATTCCTCACCCTAAAACTGACCTGCTGAGTTCTTGCTCATTTCATAATCAAATGCAAAGCCCTAGCTCATCTAAAGTTCAAATCAATCTCAGCCTATTAGTGAATCAAATGTAGAGCCCTAACTCATCCAAAGTTCAAATCAATCTCAGCCTATAAGTGAATCAAATGTAGAGCCCTAGTTCATCCAAAGTTCAATTCAATCTCAACCATTAGTGAATCAAATGTAGAGCCCCAGCTCATTTAAAGATTTAGTCAATCTCAGCCTCTAAATGAATCAAATGCAATGCTCTAGCTTATTCAGAAAATCAATCTCAAAATCTCAATCAAAAGAGCCTCAGTTCAATCAAAGAAAAGATAGCAAGTCCTCCATCCAAACAAATCAATGTCGAGCCCAAGCTCATGCAATCAGCCTTGTATTCATAGCCTAGCTCCATACAAGAAGAGGTTCCAAGCCTGCAAACCAGCCTTGTATTCACAGCCTAGCTCCATACAAGAAGAGGTTCCAAGCCTACAAACCAGCCTTGTATTCACAGCCTAGCTCCATACAAAAAGAGGTTTATCAGCCTACAAATGGATTAAGTCGGGTTCAATCCCGCACGTACATTGGATCATGAATCCCACCTCAGCAAGAAGAGATTCCCAGCCTACAAATGAGCCTTGTATTCATAGCCTAGCTTCGTACAAGAAGAGGTTTATCAGCCTACAAATGGATCAAGTCGGGTTCAAGCCCGCGCATACCTTGCATCATGAGTTTCACCTCAGCAAGAAGACGTTCCCAGACTACAAATGAGTCTTGTATTCACAGCCTAGCTTCATACAAGAGGAACAATCACCAATCTTCCAAGAAGAACAAACCTTCTTTCCAGTCGAACTACGTTCTGGGCTTGATTTCTAGGACACCCTTAAAATACATAGGTAGTTAGGACAAATTACCCTAAGTGCAGCCCAATAAGCAATCTCACTCATATCCCAAAAATGTGGTTCTTTTGTCTCTAGCCTTCAATTGGTAACAATCTCGGCTAAAGAGGGGCAACTGTAAGCACCCCATTTTAGCTACCCTTAGCATAAGTGAACACATATGGCAGGTTTTTGACTTTTAACCTAAAGGTTTGTGATTCTCTAATTAACCCCAAAGCAGGGTCATAGACTATTACCTACTTGGATGTATAGGTCATGAAATTATCTTCGAAATGAGACCTGAATCATCAAATTCTGACATCAAAAAAGGAAATTATCATAGTTTGAAAGTGCAAGGGCATTTACATAATTATCATATGATGCATGCATTATCATTTAAATTTCAAGTCATCATATCTTGGTCATCTGATATCAGAATCAGATGATTCAAAGGCCAATATTCCTTATTTTCAGTCTTCTTCAAAGTGGACATGAAAAATCTCGAGCAAAGGTCATCGGTGGGCCTCATGCAAGCTTTCATACAAAATTAATGATAGAACATCAAAGCTTCATATCCTTGCCGTTCTATGTTGGATTTAGATGATTACAAGGTCTATTCTTCATTTGTGGTATTCTACAAAATAGACGTGAAAAATTTCGAGTAGAAGTCTCCGAAGGGTCCCATGCAAAATTACACATGGAAATGGTCATTTAATCTTTCAAAATTCATATTTTGGTCACCCCATATCCAAATCAGGTAATTTCAGTTTCATTATGTTCTATTTTTAGTACTCTACAAAGTGGACATAAAGGATTTTCGGTAAAAGTCTTCGAAGGAACCCGTGCAGAATGGTTAGCCAAATTATCGATAATTGGCCTGCTTAATCTTCAAAAATTCATAAGTTGACCATTTTATTTTCAAATGAGGTGATTCAGGTTCTAATATTCTTTATTTTTAGTATTCTACAAAGTGAACATAGAAAATTTAGAATAGTGGCTATCAAAAAATTTCATGTGGAGTGGTGGCAGAATTAGACTATGAAATGTCAACTTTGATCCAAACCAGCTCAATCCAACTTAGCCTAACTTTGCCCGGCCCAGCTTAGACCAATCCAAACCAAGTCACGTCAGCCCATATGCATGCATTTCTTATATATATATATATATTTATATATATATACATTAAATATAGTTATATATATATACATATGCATGCATTTATATATATATATATATATATTTATAGTTTTTTTATAGGAAAGAGAGGCCGTAGGAAAGAAAGAGGCCATGGGAAAGAGAGAGGGAGAAGGAAAAAAACAAAGAGAGAGGAAGAAAAAAAAGGAAAGAAATGTTTTCTAGAAAGAAAAATGTGAAAAGAGAAAGGGAGAAGGAAAAAAAAGGAAGGAAAGAGGAAGGAAAGAAAAAAAGGAAAAAAAAAAAAGAAGAAAAACATTTTCCAGAAAAGAAAACGTGAAAAGAGAGAGGGAGAAGAAAAAGAAGAAAAGGAAGGAAGAGAGAAGAAGAAAGAAAAGGAAAGAAGAAGAAAAGGAAGGAAGAGAGAAGAAGAGAGAGGATGAAAGGTTTTATAGAAGGGAAAACGTGGGAAAGAGGAGGAAAAGAAGAAAGGAAAGAAGAAAAAAGGAAAGAAAGGATTTTCTAAAAGAAAAAGAAGAAAATGAAAGAAGAGAGAAAAAGAAAGAAAAGGAAAAAAGAAGAAAAGGAAGGAAGAGAGAAGAAGAGAGATGAAGAAAGGTTTTCTAGAAGAGAAAACATGGGAAAGAGGAGGAACAAAAGAAAGGAAAGAAGAAAAAAGGAAAGAAAGAATTTTCTAGAAAGGAAAAAAGAAAAGGAAAGAAGGGACCTTCTAGAAAAGGGGAGAAGAGCATAAATAGGCCAAGAGAAAGAGAGAGGGCTTCCTTTTCCTTTTATTTTTAGAAAAGAGAGCCATGAGTGAGAGAGACAAGAGAGCCGTGAGTGAGTGAGAGAGAGACGACGTGAGAAAGGGAGAAGAGAGAAGAAAAATAGAAAAGAAAGAAACGAGAAGAAGGAAAGAGAGAAAGAGAAGAGAAGAAGAGAGAGGAGCAGAGAAGAGGAGAATGAGGATTCACCTTCAAAGAGCTTGATACGATCTCCAAACATCCTACATTGAAGGTTTCGCTCCATTCGAGCACAAGTTTGGTTCCCTAAACGAATTTAGGGGTCTTTAGAATGCTTGGATGTCGATTTTGCTTCAAAAAAGTATATTTTCATTAAATCTCGATCAGGAATGCTCTATTGCATGCATATTAAAGTTAGGATACCTATGTCTAGTATTTTTTATGAATGATGATTTGTCTAAACTATTCAATGATGAAGCTTTGAATGCTATATGATGATGTTTGATGTTTTTGACAAGTTTCACAAAGTGGTTTTCTAATCTAAAATTTTTAGATTTAGGATCCAAATTAGGACGTGCATCTCATGTGGTTCTTCCTAGATTTTGAATCCTAAATTTTTATGGCATTCTCTCTGATATGCTAGAAGACTATCCTAGAAATTTCGTTCCATTTGGAATTGGGAAATTCTATCAAAAAATTCTTCTTTGGCATTGCTGTCTTATTCAGATATAATCCAATCCTCTATCAGAAAGTCTCTAGAGAAGGGTCTTATGGCCATAATTAGAAAATCAACTTCATATGAATTTTTTAGATATGGAAGTCTTATAAAAAAATGGTACTGTTTTAGATTTTTTTGATTTTGTATTGAATTGATATCGATTTTTAAGTGCATAGTGCTCTGATTTTGAATCTGTCAGAATGTACTGATTTGCATGATTGAAAAGAATCATTTTTCACATAGAAAATATTCTGTTTTCACTTGTTTTTTTTTATGAAATTTTAGATCAGATAGTTATCTACATGGACATATGTCTGGATTTAATTTTCATTAAGTATGAGATTTTATATGGAATTTATGGTGCAACAGGCCAAAAATCTGGAACAGACTTTACCAGTGCACATATCCGGTCTTGGGGCATTCGTTTGACCTAGTTTTGCTCTCTGTTGGGATTCAAATCCTTTAGATGAAATATAACATAACAAGTCATCTTTCTATGGAAAAAAAATAGAGCTTGATTTGAGTTACAGAAGACCTACTTATGGTCATTCTTGTGTAATGTGACAGAATCTAAAAGCAGTTCATAGTTTGTCCAATATCTGAAACTTTGTGTCACAATTTTGTTATTTTTTTGAGTCATTAATCATTCCAAAAGTCTCCATAAAAATTTCAATATTTTCAAAGAACTTATTGAACATATGTTTTTGATAATTTTGGATTTTTCAACAAGGTTTCATTGATATCTCATTCACTGTAACATGCAATTGATTGCTTGAGTGAATTCTACCATATTTGGATAAATGACTATATTTAGAGCATTCATATTCTTTTATTGGATTGTGCACATACCATGTTTTTCATATTTCATGTGTTTCTATATTTGGTAGAATAAATAGATTTTTATCATATTTTGTAAAATCTTGATAATTACCATTTTAAGTCTTACTATGCTTAGAAAATAGCATATAAGATCTTATCTTTTTGGATGATTCATGCCATATTTTACATTCTATGTTTGGTACTTACCATATTGATATATAGATGCATACATTAATTTCTTACCATGTTAGGTCTTACCATGCTTAGAAAATAGCATATAAGATCTTACCTTTTTGGATGATTCATGCCATATTTTGCATTCTTTGTTTGGTACTTGCCATATTGATATATAGATGCATACATTAATTTCTTATCATGTTAGGTCTTACCATGCTTAGAAAATAGCATATAAGATCTTGCCATATTAGGTCTTACCATGCTTAGATTAGCATATTAGATATTGTCATATAGGTTCTTATCTTATTTGCAATACATGCCATGTTACGGAGATTTTCATAATCTTACTATATGTTGTGATAGTTACCATAAATATCATACATGCCATACTTAGATAGAATATTCCATTTATAGCAATAACTTAATTTATGCTGCACCCTAGTCAAACTGCCATATCACACCTAGCAAACATATTAGGTGTGGGGACGTGCATTTAGGCACCCACATTCTTGGGAAGGGCATAATGGAAAATAATAAAAATCTTAATAAAGAAAGAGAATGCTTTACCAAACCCTTCAAAATGAGAACTCAGGATGAAAAGGGTAATTCAGGATGATTTTGCCCCTCAGCATATCCTAAACCTAGAATAGGTTCTCAATCCTAAACCTAGAATAGGTTCTCAATCCTAAACCTAGAATAGGTTCTCAATCCTAATAGAACAGGTTATTTTATCTAGCCTGAACTACGTGGATTCTGATTCCTAGGGCAAACCCTAGGATACATAGGCCATTTAGGAGAAACCCAAATTTGGATCCACACCTTAGTCCACTTGGACTATCCATAGATCCACTAAGATATCCACCCACATTTTGACCCAAATAGGGTTATCCATTTCGAAATATGCGGATTCTGATTCCTAGGTCAAACCCTAGGATACATAGGATATTTGGGAGAAACCTAAATTTGGATCCACACCTTAGTCCACTCAGACTATCCATAGATCCACTAGGATATCCATCCATATTCCAACCCAGAAAGGGTTATCCACATTTTAACCCAAAAAGGGTTATCCATATTTTGACCTAGAAAGGGTTATCCACATTTTGACCCAAATAGAGTTATCCACATTCAGACCCATAAAGGGTTATCCATTCTTAGATCCACTAAGACTATCTATCAGTTCGTATGGACTATCCAGATCCTAACCCATAGGATTTCTCAACCTTTCAAGCATAAACTTCAACTTGAACAATCAACTTAATCATGCACAAGCATAAATCATAACCATAACCTTTAATCACACCTGAACTACCATGGTGAACCTGATTTTTGAAATAATTCCATGATACGTAGGCAATCTGATGGATATAGATTTGGTTCAATGATAACAAACCACTTGGTTTGGTTCGGTTTAATAGATAGAGTCTTGCATAGGAATGGTATAGGGGACCGATTTAGATCGGACGGTTTGGGTGCCTAACCCCTTCCCATAATCGTAACCTGACGCTTACCCAATCTCTAATGGACCTGAAATCCAATCTAAGGGTCATGAGTCAATCGAAGTCTTACCTTAAGGTGAGATTTCACATTTCTAAGGTCCTAGACCTTAATCTAGGTGGGAACTTCAAAAAAAAAGATTACGATCTTTGTCCTCACAAGGGGCAATGGCCTCACGCACCATTTGGCCAGTTTAAGGTTTCTAAGTCATCCCTATAACCCTATGGCAGCATCACTGATCACTTAGTGTGCCACTTTAACATTGGTCAATATACAGCCACATGAAGTCAATCATTTCCTAGGCATTCTCATTGAGCATCTTTTATACCCAGCCATTTGGTAGGGAACCTATGCCCACTGAAACTAGGAATCTACCCATTCCTAGCCCCTTGTGCTTTTGGCTTGACACTCGGCACTCCCTCTGAGTAGCCGAACTCCTTTGTGGATGCATGGTTACTGTCGGTCCATCTAATCCACTACATTTGGTGATTCGATGCCTATATAGGTTTGGGACACACACTCAGCAATTGTTAGCCTACTCTTATTGTTTTCGGCCTTGCTGTGCCACACCTAATGCACTGCACACTGCTGCATCACATTGCACATTTTTGTGCATAGTTAATAACCCTTGCTCATTGCCTTATCCAATGCACAGCCAACAACCTTAGGTTCACATTCAGGTTATGGCATTGAACTAATCTATCCCTCCATTAATCAATCCATATATAGAAAACAATAATAATGGAGTAACTAATGACTTGTTTATTTTAGCCAAACACATTGTACACCTCGCATCCGTGGTACATGACTTAGTGCATTGTAGGCCTACCTAGTGTGCTTACCATCAATTCAATGGTTGCTTATGGTTTTTTGTTGGGCTGCCCATTTGGACGGACACCAAGCTGGCCATTGTGGTCGGCTCACACACTTGGCATAGCCATAGCTAGCCCATTTGAACATGGCACTAGGTCGATTAGAGTAGCTTTACTAACATGCACTTCACTTCACACTGCCCTATGAAAAATCTACTAGTCTTCGAGACCTTCATTTAGTGACCTAGCAGCTAGGGCTGACACAAGGCCAATTGATATAGCTAGGCATTCCAAGAATTTCCTTGGCTTGGGGTTACAATTACCCTTAATTTATAGAATAGACCATCATAATTAATCATGCATTGCCCATCTACATTTCATGCATCCATTAAGATGAATCTCATCAATTTTCATGTTTGTTAAATTATGCCATTAATTCATCCATTATGTTTCATTTCTTACCTTGTCTATTCATCATGCTAATTTAGATGTATCTCCCCTTCTTAGGTATCATAGCCCCTAAGAGAGAGGCTGAGCCAGCCGTGCAGTGTTATGATGTTGCACGATTTATTTCCTATCATGCTAGCAGATGTTGGGACAGATTTGGCCCAACCCCTATAGTGGCTGGATGATGAGTACACTTTGAGGAGCTGGCCAGGTTTGTCCTTCATGACGCCTTCGATCACTTCTACTGGACATCGGCCATGCTAAAGGTGGATGAGGTGACGGGCGAGTTGACAGTGACCAGCAGGGTCAAGGGAGTAGATATCTCCCTGACAGTTGCCTTTCTAGCAACCATACTGGATGTCTCGCTAGATGGGGAGCGAATTTACAAGGCTCCCAGGGAGTGTTTAGGCATGCCAGAGGGAAAGTTCATGTAGATGAGAGGCACTTACCCAACTTGAGATGATAGGGATAAAGCATGAAGAGAAGGAGTCATCCTTCAAGCCTACTTCTAAACTGCTTAGTAGGATCATACAGCATAACGTCATCCCTAGATCCGATCATAGAGAGGAGTTAAACCAGTTCTGGGAATTATTGATAGATCACCTGGTGCAGAGGAGACTGGTGTGCCTCTCTTTTTTTATTCTTTACACCATTTATCACACATTCCTTTACTTGCCTCATAAGGGCAACCTACCCTATGGATGTCAGTTGACCCACGTCTTCGTGCATTTTGGAGTGAGTCTGGAGGGAGAGGTTGCCAAGAACGGAAAAGATTCATCCATGCTTAACTAGGATACCATCGCTCGTATGCATCTTGGTGACCAAGTTATGGATGATCCCGCCCTTGAGGCACGCCCCAGCCCACCTAACGCAACACAACCTTCTAAGCAGGCACTAGCAGCAGCAGTCACCAGAGCAGCCAGAGCCAATACTGGGACCAGTAAGGGCATTAGTCGTGGTGTCAAGAGAGTGGGGGTGGCACCAAAGTCGTCCTTTAGTGAGGAGGAGTACAATGATGAGGATGACGACAGCGAGGAGGGTGATAGGGATAGTGAGGACAACGAGGGTGGTGATGGTGACGACCACATGGATGTAGACACAGTTGCCCACTCAGGAAATGTGCCTCCCACTGTCAGCACTAGAGTAGCACCTATAGCCACACGTACTAGAGCGAAGTGCTTGTATTTCTACCCTTCACCTATGAAGCCCTGACTTACTCCATTTAAGTAAGAGGAGGTTGTTTCTTATAGGTAGTAGCACTTATATATATATATATATATACATATCTTACTTCTTGTTCTTAGCCCATATTATGTGTTATGCTCTTTTTTCAGTTCTTGTAATGCAATCTAACCTAACTTACTATTTTTTCCTTACTACTTGTTGGTTCATAAAAGTTTTTAATTAGCCTAGGCATCTGTTTCAACAGATGGAAACATCTGTGTAGGAGAAGTTTGTAGTCTGTAAGTTGAGTTAGAGTGATTGTGCTCTGATACCAATGTTGTCACAGTCCATTCTGAGAAATCAAGAGTGATATCCTGGTCAACCCTCATGGCAATCGAATCTTCTAGCGATTGACAATCAAAATGAACTACCAAACAAACCCCACAGTCTACACACATAATATCCACCATAATCAACAATAGATAATAATATTACAGTGAAATAATAAAGTTGCAACGAAATCATAATATAGAACAAGATGTCAACTAATGTTATTTTAACATAATAGTTTGTTATGCCTACAAGCCATTTCACAATATCTTTAATATTACATACATCCCCTTTTTAATAACTAGAGTAAATCTGAATAAGTCCCTATGGATAGGCCAAACCATCATTTAGCTACAGGTAGCAAAATAGCAAAATCAACAAACAAGGATATGACTCAAGTCCCATAGAGACAATCCCTACAGGTACAACCCTTAACATGATCTCTCAGAGGAAACCCACCAAGAGAAGCAATCTCAAGATCATCAGGATCCATATCTACAGTAGTAGTAGAGGTACCTGCAAACAAAGCTAAAAGAGATTCGATATCGAGGAATGAGCTCCCATCCCAACTCAGTGAGAAGTCAAGTATCCAATGCAATCCTATGCAATAATTTATGAATGCAGTACAAAAGCAAATAAACAAGCAATTGTGAGTGACATACATGTGTATATGCAAATCATGGTCGACTTGTACCCTTGCCTCATACCCTACCACCTGACCAAGTTGATGCATGTAATGATAACATAACGAACAGAGGGTTACACCCCAACAGAGATCCCAGTTCCACTCCCATGGACTGACCATGCCCCCACTACGGTGTAACCGGGTATATGGCCATGTAACGTACTCCCATACGTCACACTATCGTCTACCCCACAACACAATCATATCCAAATCACCCAATCATCCAACATGGCATGTGCACTGAGTAAGTAAAACTAAACTCTAGCAGAAATCCACGTTCCACTCCCATGGACTGATTGTGTCCCCACTAGAGCATAACATGCCCGCATGGCACATGTATTTTGCTCCCATACACCACATGCCCATCATACAGGGTCTCATACAAGACTGTACCTAGCAGAGAACCCCGACTCCCCACTCTTATAGTTCATCATGCCTCCACCAAGGTATAGTTACTTCCAACGTGATTCATGAGGTCACTTGTTACATGAACTGTAAGACCCGTATCGAACTAACCCGGTCTTACCACCTTGAACCAGGTCTACCCATCATGGTCGAGCCAAATGGATCAAGTGCGTGAGGGAGATCACGATCCCAGGTACTAAATTGACCCAAAAACACTAAAAATAGGGGGATGGTCGCATACCCAGCAAGGTAGGGTCGGACCCCCCCAGTATAAAAGTCAGACCCTGAGTTTTTAACTAGGGGTCGGACATTTTAGAACCAGGGGTCGATGGGATCTCCGACCCCCTCATCGACCCCCAGTCTGCTGACAGAAACCGTGAATTAAGAACTTTCCAAATTTCAATGGGATTCCTTCCTAATCTCAATGGGACTTATTTTTGGAGTTTCTACTCTATAAATAGGATGTCCCCAAGCCACTTTCACTCCTTTTAGAATCCTAATTGGATTGAGAGAAAGAGAAGAGAAAGATAAGAGAAGGAAAGTGGGGAAGAAGATCAAAGAGAAGGCTTCAGAGAAACAAGCCTAATTCTCAGGTATGGATACTATCTCCATGTAATTCTACAAACCTTAGAATAGATAGAGAAGAGGGAATGATATAGGAGAAACCCAAATCATCCACCCATGGTTAGGTTTTCATGGAAAACCATGGGGGAAATCATGAAAGCCATATAGGTGAGTAAACTACGGTTCTAGGGCATAGAACATGTGTGGAATGGATTGTAGAAGCAAGCCATAGGACCCTAAACACGAAGAATGGACTGTAGGAGGAAAAATTGACTAAACCCATATGGGGTCGCACAAGGGGTCGATGGCCAATCGACCCTACCAGACCCTGACAATCGACCCCCAGTATTTGGGAAGTCCAGAATCTGGGTGGTAGCACCCAGGGTCGATGGAACATCCGACCCTGGCATCGACCCCCAGTTAACAGCATACTTTTTAAAGTCTGAATTAATTCTAATTAAATTTTATCGACTTGGTTAGGTCTTTTAGTGATATAACATCGATATATAGTTGATTTTTAAAGCTTGAAAGAGGACCTACGATCAAGTAAAGGTGAGGGAACAAGACCTAAACTAATTGGTTAATAATAAACTGTTTTACTCTTGAGTCAAATGCCATGATTGAGTTAATGCGTGTATGAATGTTATGTGCATTCAACATGTCATCCAATATTTCTGTTATTACTGTTCATGCATATTTATTTATTGTTTATAACATGATGATGATGATGATGATAGGAATAGGCATTTGGATGTATGTGTGTGGTTGGTGTGCTTGATGCGAGCGAGTATCAGGGGGAGGTGTCATAGGTGGGGCCTCAGCACTCTAACTCTATCTCTGACTCAAGTCTTGTCCACTGACATCGTCGTATCGCCATTACCTTAGCAGAACTATTACGTCATAAGGTATGAGGGGAGGTGGTCTCGGACCGTGTAGTCTCTGACTCTACCGGGGGGCCTTAGCCCTATCTCTATGGACGTATTGAGGGATGCTGGGGTGAGGCCTTGGATACACTGACTAGCATTAGGATTGGTTAGTTGCGAGCCCAGTTTGTGAGCCCTCACCAGTAGGGGCTTACGTGTTGGTATGGGCAACGGGTACAGCAATAAACATGACCTTTGTGTGTACATTGTCCATGATTGGGTGCATGTGAGTCGACAATAAATGTTACCTTTGGGCGGCTTCACACACTCGTATATAGCGGTGTGGCGTCAATAAACGTGATCTTTGACCACCTATCCTTTCTATAGTACATTGCAAACTTATTTACCAGACCAAAGATATAAATTGAATGCATGCATATGTTTGTTGCATTGTTTTGTTTGCTCACTGAGCCATGATGTGTGCTCACCCTCTCGATGTCAAATATTTTTAGTTGATGATGCAGGTACTACAGTTGCAGATTATATAAATGCTCCGGTGCATGCGCGTGTTGCTGCAATGGAAGCTGAAGACTTAGAGGATACGCATGACCCCTCATGCGAGTGCAACTTATGCGTATTCTATTAGAATTTCATTTGAATTTATAAAAGGATGTAATTGATATTTTATTTATTTATGTCTCAGTTGATACAACAATAATTTGATATTTTAATTATGATTATTACAGTTAGAGTGCTCAATTCATTTACTATAAGACTTCCGCTATTGTGTATTTATTCTGATTATGGTAGTGGATGTGCATGGTTTTATTTTTAATGGATACCGCCTATTAGAGATCCTGATTGAACCGTTGGTTTATTAGCGGTTAATTACACCGTTATGAATGGTGCAGAATTGGGGTGTTACAACTTGGTATCAGAGCATCTGAGGCTTTATCTGTGAAACCGTATACTTCCATAAAAGGTCGTGAACTGAGATAGGATAAAAATATAAAAGATGTAATAATAACACACCATAAGCATCTGTGTTGTTTGAGAATAACTGAAAGAGAATAATGCATCTATTAAATGAGAAACAAAGTTATATACAACCAAAAGGAAGAATAAATGTTTATATATATATATGATTAAAGCAAAGTACAGTCCACAGTCCGGACAGTTACTCTGAAGTACAAAAAGAAAAATAAAAGAAGTACATCAAGAAGCTGGCGGTAATGGGGGAGGCGGTGCCTCACGGTCTCTATCATAGTCCTCAGCGTAGACTCTATTCAACCAAGCTATCTGAGTTTGGGTCGTCTGGAGACTAGCTATGAGATCAGCCACCCGTTGGTCAGTCACACGCTGAGCATCCCTCAACTCTCCCAACTGCTGATCGGACGAGCACTGAGCCTTTAGAAGCTCTCCCATTCTCAAGTCAGACATACACTGAGCCTCTCGTATCTCGTGCAATATCCTCATCATGTCATCAGATGGAGAATACGAAGGACCAGCTACATGCGAAGAACCAGCTGAAGAAGACGGACCAGCTCCAGTAGCATGAGTAGGTGATGGAGGAGGTATGGCATCTACATCCATGTATAGCCGATCGTCATCATCCCCATGAACCCCTGCTCCAGCAGCTGCTGCTGCTACCTCAGCATCAGCCATCTCCACTCGAGTGTGAGGGCGTACCGTCGGGTTCCTCTCCTCATTACTGACCTGGGCATCCCGCATGCCCATCTTGCAGATGGCCTCCCAATCCAGAGGCAATGAGAAGGATTTCTCCTAAATCTTCTCATCCAATAAATCAACCCCTAGGTGGGTAAGCAAGGTAGTGATCATGCGTCCATAAGGAAGGTTGCCAGTGTGACTGGGCAACGTGGCACTGATCATCGTACACATGATGATGTAGGAAAAGCAGACGAGATGCCTAGTGCATATGCAGTATAATAGATACTGGGTCAACTGGGAGACCCTCTCGTAGTGACCACTCTACGGTATCAGGTTATGCTGAATGATCTTGCAGTATACCCATGGATCTGAATGCAGATAACTCGCTTTCATCTGCCAGTGATCAGGTCTGATGAGTTGACAATCGTTCTCAGCCCTCATCTGTAGAGAAAAGAACTGGGGCTCTCCAGGAGCACAGAACACCATGGGGCCAGCATAGGAAATGCCTAAGTCGGCCAGCTGTCGATAATCAAATGAAACGTCAACCCCCTTGACATAGCTGGTGATCCGAAGCTCACCACCCCTCTCAACATCATTGTAATCTCCCACCACCTGGAGATTATAGTAGAACTGGTACCAAGTCAGGACGGGTACACGCATCATAGGTGATGATGGGAAGCCATCCCATATCACCAAAGGCCCCCTTCACATTGAACAAGGCTAAGCTAGCCAAGTCCACTTTGCGGCCTCCCTCTACCTTCTTGCGAGCGTAGTGGGCATATTGTGTCTCGGCTTCATTGGAACGAAAGCGAAGACGGTCGTGAACTCTGGGTACCTTGGTACGAGCCATAGTATCTACAAATAGAAAGAAAAACAAATAATGGGTTAGTAGAGAGGAAAAACTTGAAATTTCGACATAATAATAACATAAATTTGGTCAAAAGCCTCACTTTTCACCCATATGCATGGGCAGGAGGACTTACATAGATCCTAAATTATCTTGTGAGACTCATACAGTCAGAAATTTCAACTAATTGGATTGACTTGCAAGAAATTTCAAGAAATTTAAAATTTCGACAAAATTAGGGCAAAAGGTGAAAACTTCGAGTTTCTCGATAACCAACCGATGAAACTCAAATATTTTTGAGGGCCTTCGTTCCTCGAGTCACAAACAAAAAAAGCCCCCAATAAAAAAATTGAATTTTTACGGTTGTAAAAAGTTTAATTTGAAAAATACAAGATAAACAAGCAAAAACCTAGGTTAAGAAACCTAAAAACATGAAAAGGTAGAAGAAATACCTGTAGCGGAGGTGTAGACAACGAAACAAGGAGTGCAAACCACCAACGGATCGGAGTTCTATAGCAACTCAGAGGGACGAGCTGAGTCGAAGCAGAGAAGAAAGAATGAGAAATGGACTTTGAATCGGAACTTAAAAATCAGATTTTTAGTCCGGGGGTCGGAAAATTCGATTAAAACAATCGACCCCCGCATCGACCCCCGCATCGACCCTCGGCTCTCGGGAACCTGACAGAGAACCAGGGGTTGCACCCTAGGTCGGACATCCTCCGACCCCCCCCCCCCAATTGACCCCCGGCTCTCGGGAAGAATGGGTGATTTCCCAGGGTCGCAGACTGAGGGTCGGACACCCATCGACCCCACCATCGACCCTGCAGTGAAAACACAGCATTTTCGACAGAATGATCTGAAAATTTTGAAATTTGAAATGTTTACTGGTTTTAAAATATGAGAATGAAGTATTTAATGATTGTCTCTCGTGTTCAATAATTTCAGGCAATCCCACTATCAAATTAATTAATGGCGGGACGCAGAGTAACCAGACAGAGCCGTAACTCTATTCCACCACCATCACCCATGGGGGAAGATAACCAGACACAATCGGGAACACAGGGGAACATGAACACTGCACCGTCTGTCATAAATGGGCAGGCAAATCCTACCAATCTGCCAGCTCCACCTACAGACTTGGCCACAGTCGTAATGAACTTGGCCCAACAGCTACAGCAAATGCAATAGGCACAAGCTACTATCCAAGCTGCCATAGGCATAACTCTTCCAGCTACACAAATGCCTCCAATGCCAGCTGGACAGGCAAGCACAGCACCAGGGGGAAGTAACACCGTACCCCACGCACCTCAGACTCCTATCATGCAGGCTCAAGTACCAAATCCCGAAATAGCTCAAGGTGGATATCAATACCAACCACCTATGTATGGAGCATATATCCCGCAGCCACTATATCACTCCAGACTGGTGGAGCATTTTTTGAAACTGAAGCCCAGAGAGTTTAATGGCAAGCCAGCAGATCATTTATGGCCGGCACACTGGGTTGACGAAATGGAAAGGAACTTTATGAAGATGACATTAAATGAAGAAGAAAAAGTGTTGTGTGCAACCTTTATGCTGAAAGGAGATGCACACCATTGGTGGAGGTCTACCAGGACGTATTTACTTACAAAGCACGCCCAACTGACTTGGGATATTTATAAAGAGGCGTTCTTTGAGAAGTACTTTTCGAGAAGTTTCAGAGATTCTATGGAAAGAGAGTTCCTGAGTTTATATCAGGGGCAGATGACCGTGGATGCATATCAACAGCGTTATGAAGAGTTGTTCTTCTTTGCACCCACCAATATGCAAGAGGAAAACACAAAGACCCGAAGGTTCGTCATGGGACTTAGGGGAGCATCCGCGAGCATGTTCTGGGACATGAAAAGAAAATCTATAATGAAGCAGCACAAATTGCTCGAGTTATAGAATCGAGCCAGAAGGAGAGTTATTTCATGCAAAACAAAGGTATAAAAAGGTCATCTGGAAATTTTTATAATGGAGGGAATAACAAGACATTCAAACCCTTCCGTGCTTAAGGCTTTACCGCTGCAACCAAGACTATTCCCGTAGTTCAACAGCAACAGAAGCCAATTACTGAAGGGATAAAATGTTTTAACTGCAACCAAGTGGGACATATAGCAAGGGAATGTCCTAAGCCCAAGAAGTAGCTACATCAAGGACGAGTTTACGCGGTTACATCCGAGGATGCTGCCGCATTGCCTGATGTGGTTACAGGTATGACTTACATTTTTAGTTAATTGTATGACATTGTATGAGCATGTAGACTAAACCAAAACAAATCACAGGCATCGTACCTATCAATGGCATTCCCGCCAGAGTACTCTTTGATTCAGGAGCTACTCATTCCTTTATATCTGTGACATTTGGAAAGAAGTTAAATCTACCCTTTAAATCCTTAGACTATAAACTACTTGTACGATCACCTATGGGATTAGAAGTGGAGTTAGAAAAATGTTATGGACCATGTCCAGTGCTTATTGATGAAAAACCCTTGGATGCAACCTTGATCCAACTTGAGATGGCAGACTTTGACGTCATCTTGGGAATGGACTGGTTAGTTTGGCATTCTGCAAACCTATTGTGTGCCGAAAAGAAGTTGACATTTAAAGACAAAGAAGGAGCAGAGTTCAGTTTTTGGGAACCAAACTTCCCCGTAAACGAAAGCTCATACTCTCGGCACTAAAGGCTAAGAAGTGCCTTAAGAAAGGAGCAGTCGGGTATTTAGTATCTGTGGTCGACCTTACCAAGGAAGCACCACGAATAGAAGATATGATGTCGTGCGGGACTATCTAGACGTATTTCCTAAAGAATTACCAGGATTACCACCCGACCGAGCTACAGAGTTTGTTATAGACCTTATACCTGGAGCTGCACCAGTATCGAAAGCACCTTATCGAATGGCTCATACTGAACTGAAGGAATTAAAAGTACAACTACAAGAACTGCTGGACAAGGGTTACATTCACCCTAGTATATCACCATGGGGAGCGCCAGTATTATTCGTGAAGAAGAAGGACGGTAGCGTTCGCTTGTGTATAGACTACCGAGAACTGAATAAACTGACAATCAAGAATCGGTATCCATTGCCTCGGATCGATGACCTGTTCAATCAGTTGCAAGGTACCAAAGTATTCTCCAAGATCAATCTTCGGTCAGGCTACCACCAATTGAAGATTAAAGATGATGATATTCCCAAAACAGCATTCAGGACCAGATATGGACATTATGAATTTTTGGTCATGTCTTTTGGATTGACAAACGCACCAGGAACCTTTATGGAACTTATGAACCAGGTTTTCCATGATATGTTGGATACGTCGGTTATTGTATTCATTGATGATATATTAGTCTACTCCAAAGATGAGGAAACTCATGTCAAGAATCTAAACGCTGCTCCGCAGCGACTCCGAAGGGAAAAGCTCTACGCCAAATTCACAAAGTGTGAGTTTTGGCTAAAGGAAGTCACATTTCTAGGTCATGTAGTATCCGCTGAAGGGATTAAAGTAGATCCCAGCAAGATCGAGGCTATTGTAAAGTGGGAAGCACCGAAGAGCGTTGCAGAAATTAGAAGTTTTCTAGGTCTAGCTGGGTATTATCGACGATTTATGGAAGACTATTCCCGAATTGTCGTACCTCTTACCAGTTTGACTGAGAAGCGCGATAAGTTTGTCTGGACGGATAAATGCGAAAAGAGTTTCCAAACCTTGAAGGATAGATTGATATCAGCGCCAATCTTGACCATCCCGATTCCAGGACAACCATTTATCTTGTACATCGATGCGTCAGGACTGGGATTAGGATGTGTACTTATGCAAGGAGAACAAGTAATTGCTTATGTCTCAAGACAACTGAAGACATACGAAAAGAACTACCCCACTCATGATTTGGAATAGCAACAGTAGTACATGTTGTCAAAATATGGAGACATTATCTGTACGGGGAGAAGTTTCAGATTAAATCAGACCATAAAAGTCTTACTTATCTATTTAATCAGAAGGAGCTGAATATGAGACAAAGAAGATGGCTAAAACTATTGAAAGACTACGATTGTGATATCCAGTATAATCCAGGGAAAGCCAATGTAGTAGCCGATGCGTTGAGTAGAAAGGCAATGATAAAATCTCAGGGAGAGGTTAGCACAACTGCCGGAATGTGTACTACCAAAAAATTATTCAAGCGCGGTAGTGAACAGTTTGTCATAGATGCACCAGATAAATCAGCCAACCAAGGCTTTATTCATCGGTTTTCAAATATGTTCGCCGCAGTGAATATTATACCGGATATTGTAGATGAAGTGAAGACAGCTATAAAATCAGACCCTTACCTAAGAACGGTACAAGAGGACATCGAAAAAGGTAGGACTAACCCTGAGTTCACCTTGGACAAAGAAAAGGTACTGAAGTACAAAGGAAGAATATGTGTACCCGAAACAGAAAATTTGGACATTAGACACCGATTGATGAAAGAAGCCCATACCACCATCTATTTGATACATCCTGGAAGTACAAAAATGTATCATGATCTAAAGAAATTATATTGGTGGAGAGGAATGAAAGCAGATGTAGCTAAGTACGTGCCTCAATGCCTAAATTGTCAGAAAGTAAATGCCGAACGACAAAGACTGGCAGGACTGTTACAGTCGTTACCAGAACCAGCATGGAAATGGGACTGCATCACTATGGACTTCATCACAGGATTATCATTGACTCCTCGAGTTGTTGACGTAGTTTGGGTGATTGTAGACCGCCTGTCTAAAATAGCTCGCTTTATACCTATACGACCTCAGTATACATTGGAGAGGTTAGCTAAGTTGTATGTGGATAACATTGTACGAATACACGGTGTACCTGAAAGTATTGTGTCCGATAGAGATCCACGATTTACTTCAAAGTTTTGGGAAGGATTGCAAAAGGCTATGGGTACAACATTGAAGTTTAGTACTGCATTCCATCCACAAACAGATGGACAGTCGGAGCGTACAATTCAGATTCTAGAAGATATGCTTCGAGCCTGTGTAATTGATTTTAAAGGATCATGGGATGAAAAGTTACCACGGATTGAGTTCGGTTATAATAATAGCTATCAGGCTACTATACAGATGTCACCCTATGAAGCACTGTATGGCAGAAAGTGTCGAACTCCTTTGTTTTGAAATGAAGTTGGGGAACGTAGTATTGTTGGACCGAAATTTGTTGAAGAAACTTGTCGAGTGGTTGACATTATCAAAGAAAGAGTGAGAACAGCTCAGAATAGTCAGAAGCAATATGCCGATACCCGATGTCGAGACCTTGAGTTCGTCATGGGTGATAAAGTATTCTTAAAAGTATCGCCTATGCGAGGATTGAAATGGTTCGGACAGAAAGGGAAACTAAGTCCAAGATATGTCGGGCCATATGAGATTCTAGCTAAGCATGGGAAAGTGGCTTACCAGTTAGCACTACCACCATCTATGTCAAGTGTGCATGACGTATTTCACATTTCCTTATTGAAGAAGTATGTCAAGGATCCAACACACGTTTTGACAATAAACTTACCTGACTTGACTGAAGATTTGACATTCGAAGTAGCACCAACTGAAATCACTAGTCGGAAGGTTCAACGACTACGCAACCGAGATATCTATTATGTTAAGGTCACCTGGAGAAGTAGAGACATGGAAGAAATCACATGGGAAGAAGAGAATGTTATGCGAAAGCAATACCCTCATTTGTTTGACTCAGAAGGTATGTACAATTTCGAGGATAAAATTTTTATAAGTAGGGGGGAATTGTAAGACCCGTATCGAACTAACCCGATCTTACCACCTTGAACCAGGTCTACCCATCATGTTCGAGCCAAATGGATCAAGTGCGTGAGGGAGATCACGATCCCAGATATTAAACTGACCCAAAAACATTCAAAATAGGGGGAGGGTCACATACCCAGCAAGGTAGGGTCGGACCCCCCCAGTATAAAAGGCAGACCCTGAGTTTTTAATCGGGGGTCGGACATTTTAGAACCAGGGGCTGACGGGATCTCCGACCCCCTCATCGACCCCCAGTCTGCCGATAGAAACCGTGAATTAGGAACTTTCCAAATTTTAATGGGATTCCTTTCTAATCTCAATGGGACTTATTTTGGGAGTTTCTACTCTTTAAATAGGATGTCCCTAAGCCTCTTTCACTCCTTTTAGAACCCTAATTGGATTGAGAGAAAGAGAAGAGAAGGAAAAGAGAAAGAGAAGAGAAGGAAAGTGGGGAAGAAGATCAAAGAGAAGGCTTCAGAGAAACAAGCCTAATTCTCAGGTATGGATACTATCTCCATTTAATTCTACAGACCTTAGAATAGATAGAGAAGAGGGAATGATCTAGGAGAAACCTAAATCATCCACCCATGGTTAGGTTTTCATGGAAAACCATGGGGGAAATCATGAAAGCCATATTAGTGAGTGAACTACGATTCTAGGCCATAGAACATGTGTGGAATGGATTGTAGAAGCAAGCCATAGGACCCTAAACACGAAGAATAGACTGTAGGAGGAAAAATTGACTAAACCCATAGGGGGTCGCACGGGGGTCGATGGCCAATCGACCCTACCAGACCCTGACAATCGACCCCCAGTGTTCGGGAAGTCCAGAATCTGGGTGGTAGCACCCAGGGTCGATGGAACATCCGACCCTGGCATCGACCCCCAATTAACAGCATGCTTTTTAAAGTCCCAATTAATTCTAATTAAATTCTGTCGACTTGGTTAGGTCTTCTAGTGATATAACATCGATATATAGTTGATTCTTAAAGCTTGAAAGAGGACCTACGATCAAGTAAAGGTGAGGGAACAAGACCTAAACTAATTGGTTAATAATAAACTATTTTACTCTTGAGTCCAATGCCATGATTGTGTTTATGCATGTATGATTGTTATGTGCATTCAACATGTCATCCAATATTTCTGTTATTACTGTTCATGCATATTTATTTATTGTTTATAACATGATGATGATAGGAATAGGCATGTGGATGTATGTGTGTGGTTGGTGTGCTTGATGCGAACGAGTATCAGGGGGACATGTCATAGGCGGGGCCTCAGCACTCTAGCTCTATCTCTAACTCAAGTCTTGTCCACTGACATCGTCGTATCGCCATTACCTTAGCAGAACTATTACGTCATAGGGTATGAGGGGAGGTGGTCTCGGACCGTGTAGTCTCTGACTCTACCGGGGGCCTTAGCCCTATCTCTATGGATGCATTGAGGGATGCTGGGGTGAGGCCTTGGATACACTTATTGGCATTAGGATTGGTTAGTTGCGAGCCAAGTTTGTGAGCCCTCGCCAGCAGGGGCTTACGTGTTGGTATGGGCAACGGGTACAGCAATAAACATGACCTTTGTGTGTACATTGTCCATGATTGGGTGCATGTGAGTCGAAATTAAACGTTACCTTTGGACGGCTTCACACACTCGTGTATAGGGGTGCGGCGTCAATAAACGTGATCTTTGACCACCTATCCTTTCTATAGCACATTGCAAACTTATTTACCAGACCAAAGATATGAATTGAATGCATGTATATGTTTGTTGCATTGTTTTGTTTGCTCACTGAACCATAATGTGTGCTCACCCTCTTGACGTCGAATATTTTTAGTTGATGATGCAGGTACTATAGTTACAGATTATATAAATGCTCTGGTGTATGCGTGTGTTGCTACAATGGAAGCTGAAGACTTAGAGGATATGCATGACCCCTCATGCGAGTGCAACTCATGCGTATTCTATTAGAATATCATTTGAATTTATAAAAGGATGTAATTGATATTTTATTTATTTATGTCTCAGTTGATACTATAACTTGATATTTTAATTATGATTATTACAGTTAGAGTGCTCAGTTCATTTACTATAAGACTTACGCTATTGTGTATTTATTCTGATTATGGTTGTGGATGTGCATGGTTTTATTTTTAATGGATACCGCCTATTAGAGATCCAGGTTGAACCATTGGTTTATTAGCAGTTCATCACACCGTTCTGAATGGTGCAGAATTGGGGTGTGACATGAACCGCTATACATGGGTGGCATCCCAACATAGAACCTCGGATCCCCACTCCCATGGATCACTGTGTCTCCACTAAGATACCGACAAACCCATATTGTACGCATGCCCGTACTCCCATACTCTACATACATCATCATACATGGTTATACACACCAACAATATAAATAACTATTCCTTGTAGAGAACCCTAGATCCCCACTCCCATGGTTTTCCATATCTCTACCAAGGTACAACAACTATCAACATCCGTAGTTGTCGTTATATGTAAATGCATGAACAGTTAAACAATTTATTGGATGACATGTTATAACAGGAAATAAACGTTCAACACACAACTTGTCACACCCCAATTCTGCACTATTCAGAATGGTGTGATGAACCGCTACCAAACCAACGGTTCAACCAGGATCTCGGACAGACGATATCAGTTTTATCTAAACCTCATACATCCACATTCATAATCAGAATATATATACAATAGCAGAAGTCTTATAGTAAAATGAACTGAGAAATCTAACTGTGATATTCATATTTAAATAACAAATTATTCTATATCAACTAAGACATAAATAAATATCAATTACATGTCTTTACTAAATCCAAATAACTAAAATGAAATCTAATCGAATACGCATGAGTTGCACTCGCAAGAGGAGTCATGCGTATCCACTTTGTCATCAACTTCCACGCCGCCACGTGCCCATACACAGGAGCATTGACATAACCTTCGACTGTAGTACCTGCATCATCAACTAAAAATATTTGACGTTGAGGGGGTGAGCACACATCATGGCTCAGTGAGCAAACAAAATAATGCAACAATACATATGCATGCACTCAATTCATATCTTTGGTCTGGTTTTAAGTTTGCAATGCGCAATAGAAAGGTTCGATGATCAAAGGTTAACGTTTATTGACCCCTCCTCTATACACAGGGTGTGGAAGTCCGCCCAAAGGTTAACGTTTATTGTCGTCCCCATCCACCCTACCATGAACATTGTACAACAAAGGTTAACGTTTATTGTTGTACATTGCCATACAAACACGTAAGCCCCTACTAGCGAGGGCTTGCAAACTGGGCTCGCAACTAACCAATCCTAATGCCAAACAGTGTATCCAAGGCCTCACCCCAACATCCCTCAGAACGTCCATAGAGATAGAGCTAAGGCCCCCTGGTAGAGTCAGAGACTTCAAGGACCAAGACCACCTCCCCTGATACTCTACGACGTAATAGTTCTGCTAAAGTAATGGCGATACGATGATGCTAATGCACAAGACTTGAGTTAGAGATAGAGCTAGAGTGCTGAGGCCCAGCCTATGACACCCCCCTGATACTCGCTCGCATCAAGTACACCAACCACAGATATACATTCACATGTCTATTCCTATCATCATCATCATCATCATGTTATAAACAATAAAGTAAATATGCATGAAACAAATAATAGAAATATTGGATGACATGTTGTATGCACATTACAAGCATATTCGCATAGAATCAAGCATAGCATTGGACTCAAGAAATAAAAATAGTTTGTTATTTAACCAATTAGTTTAGATCTTGTTTCCTCACCTTAACCTTAACTTGATCGTAACTCCTCGTTCAAGATTTAAGAATAACCTTTATATTGATATTATATTGCTAGAAGACCTAACAAAGTCGATAGAATTTAATTAGAATTAATTTTGATTTTTAAAACCATGCTGTTAATTGGGGGTCGATGCTAGGGTCTGAGTTATGATCGACCCTGGGTGCGACCACCCCTATTCTGGGCTTCCCGAACACTGGGGGTCGATGCTCATGGTCTGGTAGGGTCGATTGGCCATCGACCCCCCATGCGACCCCCTGTGGGTTTTGTCAATTTCTCTTCCTTGAGTCCATTCTTCGTGTTTGGGGTCCTATGGCTTGCTCCTATAGTCCATTCCACACTTGTTATATGGCCTAGAACCGTGATTCATTCCCTATATGGCTTTCATGACTTTCCCCATGGTTTTCCATGAAAACCTAACCATGGGTGGGTGATTTGGGTTTCTCCGAGATCACAACCTCTTCATTATCTATACTAAGGTCTTTAGAAATTTATGAAAGTAGTATCCATACCTGAGAAGAATACTCCTTCTCTGCAACTCTTTTCCTTTTGCCTTCTTCTCTTCTTTCCTTATCTTCTTCTTCTCTTCCTTCTCTTCTCTTTCTCTCAATTCAATTAGGGTTCTAAAAGGAGTGAAAGAGGCTTAGAGACGTCCTATTTATAGAGTAGAAACTCCTAAAATAAGTCTCATTGAGATTAGGAAGGAATCCCATTCAAATTAGGAAAGTTTTCTAATTTTCGGTTCATGCTATTTTTACCGAGTACCGGGGGTCGATAGGGGGGGTCGGAGATCCCATCGACCCCTGAACCTTAAAATGTCAGACCCCCCATGTAAAACTGGGGGTCTGACATCTATACTGGGGGGTCCGACCCTCCCTTGCTGGGTATGCAACCCTCCCCTTATTTTAAGTGTTTTTGGGTCAGTTTAATACCTGGGATCGTGATCTCCTTCACGCACTTGGTCCATTTGGCTCAACCATGATGGTTAGATCTGGTTCAAGGTGGTAAGACCGGGTTAGTTTGATACGGGTCTTACAACTCCCCCCTACTTATAAAAATTTTATCCCCGAAATTGTTCATACCTTCTGAGTCGAATAAGTGAGGGTATTTCTTTCACATAGCATTCTCTTCTTCCCATGTAATTTCTTCCATGTCTCTACTTCTCCAAGTGACCTTAACATAATAGATATCTCGGTTGCATAGTCGTTGAACCTTTCGGCTGGTGATTTCAATTGGTGTTACTTCAAAACTCAAATCTTCAGTTAAATCTGGTAGATCTACTGTCAGAACGTGCGTTGGATCTTTGACATACTTCTTCAATAAGGAAATATGAAATACGTCATGCACACTTGACATAGATGGTGGTAGTGCTAATTGGTAAGCCACTTTCCCACGCTTAGCTAAGATCTCATATGGCCCGACATATCTTGGACTTAGTTTCCCTTTCTGTCTGAACCATTTCAGACCTCGCATAGGCGATACCTTCAAGAATACTTTATCACCCATGACGAACTCAAGATCTCTACGTCGAGTGTCTGCATATTGCTTCTGACGATTCTGGGCTGTTCTCACTCTTTCCTTGATAATGTCGACCACTCGACAAGTCTCCTCAACAAATTCCGGTCCAACAATACTACATTCCCCAACTTCATTCCAAAACAACGGAGTTCGACACTTTCTGCCATACAGTGCTTCATAGGGTGACATCTATATAGTAGCCTGATAGCTATTGTTATAAGCGAACTCGATCAGTGGTAACTTTTCATCCCATGATCCTTTAAAATCAATTACACATGCTCGTAGCATATCTTCTAGAATCTGGATTGTACGCTCTGACTGTCCATCTGTCTATGGAAGGAATGCAGTACTAAACTTCAATGTTGTACCCATAGCCTTTTACAATCCTTCCCAAAACTTGGAAGTAAATCGTGGATCTCTATCGGACACAATGCTCTTTGGTACACAGTGTAAGCGAAAAATATTAACCACATACAGCTTTGCTAACCTCTCTAGCGTATACTGAGGTCGTATCGGTATAAAGCGAGCTGTTTTGGTCAGGCGGTCTACAATCACCCAAACTGAGTCAACTACTCGAGGAGTCAATGGTAATCCCGTGACGAAGTCCATAGTGATGCAGTCCCATTTCCATGCTGGTTCCGGTAACGACTGTAACAGTCCTGCTGGTCTTTGTCGTTCAGCCTTTTCTTTTTGACAATTTAGGCATTGAGATACGAACTTAGCTACATCTGCTTTCATTCCTCTCCACCAATATAATTTTTTTAGATCATGATACATTTTTGTGCTTCCCAGAAGTATCGAATAGATGGTGGTATGGGCTTCTTTCATCAACCGGTGTCTAATGTCCAAACTTTCTGTTTTGGGTACACATATTCTTCCTTTGTACTTCAGTACCTTCTCTTCGTCCAAGGTGAACTCAGGGTTAGTCCTACCTTTCTCGATGTCCTCTTATACCGTTCTTAGGTAAGGATCTGTTTTGATAGCTGTCTTCATGTCATCAATTATATCCAGTATAATCTTCAATGCAGCGAACATATTTGAAAACCGATGAATAAACCCTAGGTCGGCTGGTCCATTTGGTGTATCTATTACAAACTGTTCACTACCGTGCTTGAATACCGTTCTGGTAGTACACATTGCCGCAGTTGTGCTAACCTCTCCTTGTGATTTTATCATTGCCTTTCTGCTCAACGCATCCGCTACTACATTGGCTTTCCCCGGATGATAGTGGATATCACAATCATAGTCTTTCAATAGTTCCAGCCATCTTCTTTGTCTCATATTCAACTCCTTTTGATTAAATAGATAAGTGAGACTGTTGTGGTCCGATTTAATCTGGAACTTCTCTCCGTATGGATAATGTCTCCATATCTTGACAGGATGTACTACTGCCGCTAACTCCAAATCATGAGTGGGACAATTTTTCTCATGTGTCTTTAACTTTCTTGAGGCATAAGAAATTACTTGTTCTCCTTACATAAGCACACATCCTAATCCCAGTTCTGACGCATCAGTGTACAAGACAAATGGCTGTCCTGGAACAAGAATAGTCAGAATCAGAGCAGATATCAATCTGGTCTTCAAGGTTTGGAAGCTCTTCTCGCACTTATCCATCGACACAAACTTTTCACCTTTCTTAGTCAGACTAGTGAGAGGTATGGCAATCCAGTAATAGTCTTCCACAAATCACCGATAGTAACCAACTAGACCCAGAAAACTTCTAATTTCTGCAACGCTCTTTGGTGCTTCCCACTTTACAATAGCCTCGATCTTGCTGGGATCCACTTTGATTCCTTCAGCGGATACTACATGGCCTAGGAAGGCGACTTTACTTAGCCAAAACTCACACTTGGTAAATTTGGCATACAGCTTTTCTTTTTTTAAACGTTGTAGAGTGGCGTTTAGATTCTTAATATGGGTTTCCTTGTCCTTGAAATATGCCAATATATCATCAATAAATACAATAACCGACGTATCCAACATATCGTGGAAAACCCGGTTCATAAGTTCCATGAAAGTTGCTGGTGCGTTTGTTAATCCAAAAGACATGACCAAGAATTCATAATGTCCATATCTGGTCCAGAAAGCTGCCTTAGGAATATCACCATCTTTAATTTTCAACTGATGGTAGCCTGACCGTAGATCGATCTTAGAAAATATTTTTGCTCCTTGCAACTGATCGAACAAGTCATCGATCTGAGGTAGTGGACATCGATTCTTGATTGTCAGTTTGTTCAACTCCCGATAGAAAATACATAATCGAACGCTACCGTCCTTCTTCTTTACGAACAATACTGGCACTCCCCAGGGTGATATACTGGGTCGAATATAACCCTTGTCCAGTAATTCTTGTAGTTGTACTTTCAATTCCTTTAGTTCAATAGGAGCCATTCGATAAGGTACATTTGATACTGGTGCGGCTCGGGGTATAAGATCTATCACAAACATTGTGGCTCGGTCGGGTGGTAATCCTAGTAGTTCCTCAGGAAATACGTCAGGGTGGTCCCGCACGACATCAATATCTTCCATCCATGGTGCTTCTTTTTTGAGGTCGACCACTGACACTAGATACCCGACTGCTCCTTTCTCAAGGCACTTCTTAGCCTTTAGTGTTGAGAGTATGAGCTTACGTTTACGGGGAAGTTTGGTTCCCACAAAACTGAATTCTGCTCCTTCTCTGTCTTTAAATGTTAGCTTCTTTTCGGCACATAACAGGTTCACAGAATGTCGAGCTAACCAGTCCATTCCCAAGATGACATCAAAGTCTGCCATCCCAAGTTGAATCAAGGTTGCATCTAAGGTTTTCTTGCCAATGAGAACTGGACATGGCCCATAACCATTTTTTAACTCCACTTTTAACCCCATCGGTGACCGTACAAGTAGTTTGTAGTCTAATATTTTGATGGGTAAATTCAGCTTCTTTCCAAATGACACAGATATAAAAGAATGAGTAGCACCTGAATCAAAGAGTACTCTGGCGGGTATGTCATTTATAGGTATGATACCTATGATTTATTTGAACTTAGTCTACATGCTCACACAATGTAATACAACTTAAAAGGTTTCAGTCATACCTGTGACCACATCGGGTGATGCGGCAGCATCCTCAGATGTAACAGCATAAACTCGTCCTTGATGTAGCTGCTTCCTGGGCTTAGGGCACTCCCTTGCCATATGCCCCGCTTGATTGCAGTCATAACATTGGACCTTCAGTATTTGGCTTTGGTTGTTGTTGAGCCACTGGGGTAGCCTTGGGTGTAGCAATAAAGCCTTGAGCACGGAAGGGTTTGAATGTCTTGTTATTCCCTCTGTTATAAGCATTTCCAGCTGGCCTTTTTATACCTCTGTTCTGCATGAAATAGCTCTCCTTCTGGCTTGATTCTATAACTGAAGCAATTTGCACAGCTTCATTATATATTTTCTTCTCCAAACCTAGAACATGCTCTCTGATGCTTCCTCTAAGTCCCGTGAGAAACCTATGGGTCTTAGTGTCTTCTTCTTGCATGCTGAGTGGTGCAAAGAAAAACAGCTCCTCATAACATTGTTGATATGCATCCACGGACATCTGTCCCTGATATAAACTCAGGAACTCCTTCTCCATAGAATCTTTGAAGCTTCGGGGAAAATACATCTCAAAGAAACCTTCTTTATATATAGCCCAGGTCAATAGGGCGTGCTTGGTTAATAGGTAGGCCCTGGTAGATTTCCATCAATGATGTGCATCACCTTTTAGCATGAAGGTGGCACATAATACCTTCTCTTCTTCTGTAATAGTCATCATCAAAAAATTTATCTCCATCTCGTCGATCCAATGTGCTGGCCATAAAGGATCGGACGGTTTACCGTTAAACTCCTTGGGCTTCATCTTTAAGAATCCCTCCACCAGTCGGGAGTGGTCCATTTGATTTTGAGGGTATGCCCCAAACATAGGTTGTAGATACTAATAACTAACCTGAACTGCTTATCTCGTACATTGGAACCCATGGTTATGGACCCGCTTCAGGACCTGGTACTGGCATTTGTGAAGCTGGTGGTTGAGGTGTTTGAGGTGCTGGGTGGTTACCCACCGGTGCTGCACTTGTTTGTCCATTCAGCATTGGTGTAGCATCTGCTGCTTGAAACATCATTCCCATTGCAGCTTGCATTTGAGCCTGTGCTCGTTGCATTTGTTGCAGCTGTTGCGCTAGGTTCATAACCCCGGTTGTCAGCTCCGGTGGTGGAGGTGGCAAGTTTGTGGGATTTGCCTGACCCTGGTTTTCTGGTGGTGCAACCTGTGGATTACCCTGTGCATATATATTTTCTTGACTGACTTCCTCCACGGTTAGTGGTGGTGGAACTGCTTTTTGGCTCTGCCAGGTTACTCTACGCCCAACCATAATTTTCCTCTGATAATGGTGATGCCTGAAAATCATTAACATACGTGAGTCAATCATTTATACTTCATGTAGGTACGCTAACCGATGTTAATTTTCAAGATTTTTAGATCATTCTATGAAAAATACTGTCTTTGCTATGCAGGGTCGATGGTAGGGGTCGATGGTATGTTCGACCCTCAGTATCCGACCCTGGGAAATCACCTATTTTTCCCGGGAGCCGAGGGTCGATGGGGGGGTCGGAGTATGTCCGACCCAGGGTGCAACCCCTGGTTCTCTGTCAGGTTCCCGAGAGTCGAGGGTCGATGGGGGGGTCGATATGGGGGACGATTATTCTAATCGAATTCTTCGACCCCCAGACCAAAAATCAGATTTTTAAGGTCTGATTCTGAGTTCATTTTCCATTCTTCCTTCTCCGTTTCGACTCGTCTCCTTCCTCTGAGTTGCTACAGTGCCAACTCTGCTACATTGGTCATTTGGGTTCCTTGTTTCGACGCCTACACCTTCCCTACAGGTATGTATCTTACCTTTACATGTTTTTAGGTTTTCTTTTCTAGGTTTTCACCCGTATATCTCATTTTCGTCAAATTAAACTTTTTCTAGCCGTAAAAATTTGATTTTTATTGGGGGCTTTTGTTATTGGTGACTCGAGGAACGAAAACCCTCAAAAATATTTGAGTTTCATCGGTTGGTTATCGAGAAACTCAAAATTTTCACTTTTTGCCCTAATTTTGTCGAATTTTGAATTTCTTGAAATTTCTTGCAATTCAATCTAATTAGTTGTAATTTTTGACTATTTGAATCTCACAAGTTGGTTTAGGATCTATGTACATCCTCCTGCCCACGTGTATGGGTGAAAAGTGAGGCTTTTGGCCAACTTACATCGTTATAATGTCAAATTTTTGGATTTTTCTACCTTATTAACACATTATCTATTTTTCTTTCTTATTTGCAGTTACTATGGCCCGTACCAAAGTACCCAGAGTTTGCGACCGTCTTTGTTTCCGTTCCAATGAAGCCGAGTCACAGTATGCCCACTACGCTCGTAAAAAGGTAGAGGGAGGTCGTAAGGTGAACTTGGCTGAGTTAGCCCTGTTCAAGGTGGAGAGAGCATTTGGTGATATGGGATGGCTCCCTGTCATCACTTATGATGCGTGTACCCACCTAGATTTGGTACGCCAGTTCTACTGTAATCTCCAGGTGGTGGGAGATTACAATGATGTGGAAAGGGGTGATGAGCAGCGCATCACGAGCTACGTCAAGGGGGTTGACATCTCATTTGATTATCGACAGTTGGCCAACCTACTGGGCATTTCCTACGCTGGCCCCATGGTTTTTTGGTGCCCTTGGAGAGCCCCAGTTCTTCTCTCTACAGATGGGGGCTGAGATCGATAGTCAGCTCATCCGACCTGATCGCTGGCAGATGAGAGCATGTTATCATTAAGAATAACTTGTTACCGCAGAGTGGTCATTACGAGAGGGTCTCCCAGCTAACCCAGTATCTCTTATACTGTTTATGCACTAGGCAGCCCGTCTACCTTCCATACATCATTATGCGTACCATGATCAGTGCTTCGGTGCCCAGTCACACCGGCAACCTTCCTTACGGACGCATGATCACTACCTTGCTTACCCGCCTGGGGGTTGATTTAGTGGATGAGAAGATTCAGGAGAAATATTTCTCATCGTCTCTAGATTGGAAGGCTATTTGCAAGATGGGCATGCAGGATGCCCAGGTCAGTGATGAGGAGAGGAACGCGATGGTGTGCCCTCGCACTCGCGTAGAGATGGCTGAAGCTGAGGCAGCAGCCGCAGCCGCTGGAGTTCATATGGAGCCTACTGGTGATGATGACCGTCTGTACATGGATGTGGAATCCATACCACCTCCTTCACCTACACATGTTGTTGGAGCTAGTACTTCTTATGCGGCTGGCCCTTCTCATGCGGCTAGTCCTTCACACCCACCTTCTGATATGATGGAGATATTGCATGAGATCAGAGAGGCTCAGTGCAGATCTGATCTGAGGATGGGGGAGTTACTAGACGCTCAGCGCACATCGGACATGAGGATGGGAGAGCTCATAGATGCTCAGCGCCGGTCAGATATGCGTAGGGAGGAGCTTTTGGGTGCCCAGTGCGTGACTGATCAGCGGGTAGCTGATCTCACAGCTAGTCTTCAGACGACCCAGACTTAGGTATCCTGGTTGACTAGAGTGTACGCTGAGGATTATGATAGAGGCCGTGAGGCACCGCCTCCTCCTTCACCTCCAGTTTCATGATTGTATTTATTTTCTTTCTTTGTACTACAGAGTAACTGTCCGGGTTGTGGATTGTACTCTGCTTTAGCTATTTATATACGTTTGTTTCTCTCACATTGTATTTAAAATTATTCTCCCTTTAATAAATGCATTATTCTCTTTTTAAATTTGGTCTCCAACATCACTTGTGCTTATAGTGTATTAATATTACAGTTTTTACTTTTATCCTATCTCATTTCACAATTTGTCGTGAAGGTATGCTAGTTTAGCAGACACGGCCTAACTTGGCTCTGATACCAAGTTTGTCACACCCCAATTCCGTACTATTCAGAATGGTGTGATGAACCACTAGCAGACCAACGGTTCAACCAGGATCTCGGACAGACGATATCCGTTTTATCTAAACCTCATACATCCACATTCATAATCAGAATAAATACATAATAGTGGAACTCTTATAGTAAAATGAACTGAGAAATCTAACTGTGATATTCATATTTAAATAAAAAATTATTCTGTATCAACTAAGACATAAATAAATATCAATTACATGTCTTTACAAAATCCAAATAACTAAAACGAAATCTAATCGAATACACATGAGTTGCACTCGCAAGAGGAGTCATGCGTATCAACTTCGTCTTCAACTTCCATCGTCGCCACGGGCCCGTACACTGGAGCATTGACATAATCTTCGACGGTAGTACCTGCAACGTCAATTAAAAATATTCGACGTCGAGGGGGTGAGCACACATCATGGCTCAGTGAGCAAACAAAACAATGCAACAATACATATGCATGCACTCAATTCATATCTTTGGTCTGGTTTTAAGTTTGCAATGCGCAATAGAAAGGTTCGGTGGTCAAAGGTTAACGTTTATTGACCCCTCCTCTATACACAGGGTGTGGAAGTCTGCCCAAAGATTAACGTTTATTTTCGTCCCCAACCACTCTACCATGAGCATTGTACAACAAAGGTTAACGTTTATTGCTGTACATTGCCATACCAACACATAAGCCCCTGCTGGCAAGGGCTTGCAAACTGGGCTCGCAACTAACCAATCCTAATGCCAAACAGTGTATCCAAGGCCTCACCCCCGCATCCCTCAGAACGTCCATATAGATAGAGCTAAGGCCCCCCGGTAGTGTCAGAGACTATAAGGACCGAGATCACCTCCCCTGATACTCTACGACATAATAGTTCTGCTAAAGTTAAGGCGATACGACGATGCTAATGCACAAGACTTGAGTTAGAGATAGAGCTAGAGTGCTGAGGCCCGGCCTATGACATCCCCCCTGATACTCGCTCGCATCAAGTACACCAACCACACACATACATTCACATGTCTATTCCTATCATCATCATCATCATCTTGTTATAAACAATAAAGTAAATATGCAAGAAACAAATAATAGAAATATTGGATGACATGTTGTATGCACATTACAAGCATATTCGCATAGAATCAAGCATAGCATTGGACTCAAGAAATAAAAACAGTTTGTTATTTAACTAATTAGTTTAGATCTTGTTTCCTCACCATAACTTGATCGTAAGTCCTCGTTCAAGCTTTAAGAATAACCTTTATATTGATATTATATTGCTAGAAGACCTAACAAAGTCGATATAATTTAATTAGAATTAATTCTGATTTTAAAAATCATGTTGTTAACTGGGGGTCGATGCTAGGGTCTGAATAATGATCGACCCTGGGTGCGACCACCCCTATTCTGGGCTTCCCGAACACTGGGGGTCGATGCTCAGGGTCTGGAAGGGTCGATTGGCCATCGACCCCCCATGCGACCCCCTGTGGGTTTTGTCAATTTCTCTTCCTTCAGTCCATTCTTCGTTTTGGGGTCTGATGGCTTGCTCATATAGTCCATTCCACACTTGTTCTATGGCCTGAAATCGTGATTCTTCACCTATATGGCTTTCATGACTTTCCCCATGGTTTTCCATGAAAACCTAACCATGGGTGGGTGATTTGGGTTTCTCCGAGATCACACCCTCTTCATTATCTACACTAAGGTCTTTAGAAATTCATGGAAGTAGTATCCATACCTGAGAAGAATACTCCTTCTCTGCATCACTTCTCCTTTTGTCGTCTTCTCTTCTTTCTTTCTCATCTTCTTCTCTTCCTTCTCTTCTCTTTCTCTCAATTCAATTAGGGTTCTAAAAGGAGTGAAAGAGGCTTAGGGACGTCATATTTATAGAGTAGAAACTCCTAAAATAAGTCTCATTGAGATTAGTAAGGAATCCAATTAAAATTAAGAAAGTTTCCTAATTTCTGGTTCATGCTATTTTTACCGAGTACCGGGGGTCGATAGGGTGGGTCGGAGATCCCGTCGACCCCTGGTCCTTAAAATGTCCGACCCCCCATGCCAAACTGGGGGTCTGACTTCTATACTGGGGGGTCCGACCCTCCATTGTTGGGTATGCGATCCTCCCCTTATCTTAAGTATTTTTGGGTCAGTTTAATACCTGGGATCGTGATCTCTTTCACGCACTTGGTCCATTTGGCTCAACCATGATGGGCAGACCTGGCTCAACTTGGTAAGACCGGGTTAGTTTGATACGGGTCTTACAACTCCCCCTACTTATAAAAATTTCATCCCCAAAATTATTCATACTTTCTAAGTCGAATAAGTGAGGGTATTGCTTTCGCATAGCATTCTCTTCTTCCCAAGTAATTTCTTCCATGTCTCTACTTCTCCAAGTAACCTTAACATAATGATATCTCGGTTGCGTAGTCATTGAACCTTTCGGCTGGTGATTTCAATTGGTGTTACTTCAAAAGTCAAATCTTCAGTTAAATCTGGTAGATCTACTGTCAGAACGTGCGTTGGATCTTTGACATACTTCTTCAGTAAGGAAATATGAAATACGTCATGCACACTTGACATAGATGGTGGTAGTGCTAATTGGTAAGCCACTTTCCCACACCTAGCTAAGATCTCATATGGCCCGACATAACTTGGACTTAGTTTCCCTTTCTGTCTGAACCGTTTCAGACCTCGCATAGGCGATACCTTCAAGAATACTTTATCACCCACGACGAACTCAAGATCTCTGCGTCGAGTGTCTGCATATTGCTTCTGACGATTCTGGGCTGTTTTCACTCGTTCCTTGATAATGTCGACCAATCGACAAGTCTCCTCAACAAATTCTGGTCCAGCAATACTACGTTCCCCAACTTCATTCCAAAACAACGGAGTTCGACACTTTCTGTCATACAGTGCTTCATAGGGTGACATCTGTATAGTAGCCTGATAGTATTGTTATAAGAGAACTCGATCAGTGGTAACTTTTCATCCCATGATCCTTTAAAATCAATTACACATGCTCGTAGCATATCTTCTAGAATCTGTATTGTACGCTCTGACTGTCCATCTGTCTGTGGATGGAATGCAGTACTAAACTTCAATGTTGTACCCATAGCCTTTTGCAATCCTTCCCAAAACTTGGAATTAAATCGTGGATCGCTATCGGACACAATGCTGTCTGGTACACCGTGTAATCGAACAATATTATCCACATACAGCTTTGCTAGCCTCTCTAGTGTATACTGGGGTCGTATCGGTATAAAGTGAGTTATTTTGGTCAGGCGGTCTACAATCACTCAAACTACGTCAACTACTCGAGGAGTCACTGGTAATCCCGTGACGAAGTCCATAGTGATGCAGTCTCATTTCCATGCTGGTTCCGGTAACGGCTGTAACAGTCCTGCTGGTCTTTGTCGTTCAGCCTTTACTTTCTGACAATTTAGGCATTGAGACACAAACTTAGCTACATCTGCTTTCATTCCTCTCCACCAATATAATTTCTTTACATCATGATACATTTTTGTGCTTCCCGGATGTATCGAATAGATGGTGGTATGGGCATATTTCATCAATCGGTGTCTAATGTCCAAACTTTCTATTTCAGGTACACATATTCTTCCTCTGTACTTCAGCTCCTTCTCTTCGTCCAAGGTGAACTCAGGGTTAGTCCTACCTTTTTCGATGTCCTCTTGTACCGTTCTTAGGTAAGGGTCTGTTTTGATAGCTGTCTTCACGTCATCAATTATATCCGGTATAAACTTCAATGCAGCGAACATATTTGAATACCGATGAATAAACCCTTGGTTGGCTGGTCCATCTGGTGTATCTATTACAAACTGTTCACTACCGTGCTTGAATACCGTTACGGTAGTACACATTGCCGCAGTTGTGCTAACCTCTCCTTGAGATTTTAACATTGCCTTTCTGCTCAACGCATCCGCTACTACATTAGCTTTCCCCGGATGATAGTGGATATCACAATCATAGTCTTTCAATAGTTCTAGTCATCTTCTTTGTCTCTTATTCAACTCCTTTTGATTAAATAGATAAGTAAGACTTTTGTGGTCCGATTTAATCTGGAACTTCTCTCCGTATAGATAATGTCTCCATATCTTGACAGCATGTACTACTGCCGCTAACTACAAATCATGAGTGGGATAATTTTTCTCATGTGTCTTTAACTATCTTGAGGAATAAGCAATTACTTGTTCTCCTTGCATAAGCACACATCCTAATCCCAGTCCTGATGCATCAGTGTACAAGACAAATGGCTGTCCTGAAACAGGAATAGTCAGAATCGGAGCAGATATCAATTTGGTCTTCAAAGTTTGGAAGCTCTTCTCGTACTTATCCGTCCACACAAACTTTTCACCTTTCTTAGTCAGACTGGTGAGAGGTACGGAAATCCAGGAATAGTTTTCCACAAATCGCCGATAATAACCAGCTAGACCCAAAAAACTTCTAATTTCTGCAACGCCCTTTGGTGCTTCCCACTTTACAATAGCCTCGATCTTGCTGGGATCCACTTTGATTCCTTTAGCGGATACTACATGGCCTAGGAAGGCGACTTCACTTAGCCAAAACTCACACTTGGTAAATTTGGCATACAGCTTCTCTTTCCTTAAACGCTGTAGAGTGGCATTTAGATTCTTAATATGGGTTTCCTTGTCCTTGGAATATACCAATATATCATCAATAAATACAATAACCGACGTATCCAACATATCATGGAATACCCGGTTCATAAGTTCCATGAAAGTTGCTGGTGCATTTGTTAATCCAAAAGACATGACCAAGAATTCATAATGTCTATATCGGGTCCAGAAAGCTATCTTAGGAATATCACCATCTTTAATCTTCAATTGATGGTAGCCTGACCAAAGATCGATCTTAGAAAATAGTTTTGCTCCTTGTAACTGATCGAACAAGTCATCGATCCGAAGTAGTGGATATTGATTCTTGATTGTCAATTTGTTCAACTCCCGATAGTCGATACATAATCGAACGCTACCGTCCTTCTTCTTTACGAACAATACTGGCGCTCCCCATGGTGATATACTGGGTCGAATATAACCCTTGTCTAGTAATTCTTGAAGTTGTACTTTCAATTTCTTTAATTCAGTAGGACCATTCGATAAGGTGCTTTTGATACAGGTGTGGCTCCAGGTATAAGATCTATCACAAACTTTGTGGCTCGATCGGGTGGTAATCCTGGTAGTTCCTCAGGAAATACGTCATGGTAGTCCTACACGACATCAATATCTTTCATCCGTGGTGCTTCTTTGGTGATGTCAACCACTGACACTAGATACCCGATGGCTCCTTTCTCAAGGCACTTCTTAGCCTTTAGTGCTAAAAGTATGAGCTTGCATTTATGGGGAAGTTTGGTTCCCGCAAAACTGAATTCTGCACCTTCTTTGTCTTTAAATGTTAGCTTCTTTTCGGCACTTAATAGGTTCGCAGAATGTCGAGCTAACCAGTCCATTCCCAAGACGACGTCAAAGTCTGCCATCCCAAGTTGGATCAAGGTTGCATCTAAGGTTTTTTCGCAAATGAGAATTGGACATGGCCCACAACCTTTTTCTAACTCCACTACTAACCCCATCGGTGACCGTACAAGTAGTTTGTAGTCTAATGTTTTGATGGCTAAATTCAGCATCTTTCCAAATAACACAGATATAAAAGAATGAGTAGCTCCTGAATCAAAGAATACTCTGGCGGGTATGTCATTTATAGGTACGATACCTGTGATTTATTTTAACTTAGTCTACATGCTCACACAATGTAAACAACTTAAAAGGTTTCAGTCATACCTGTGACCACATCGGATGATGCGACAGCATCCTCAGATGTAACAGCATAAACTCGTCCATGATGTAGCTGCTTCCTGGGCTTAGGGCACTCCCTTGCCATATGCCCCGCTTGATTGCAGTTATAACGTTTTGGACCTTCAGTATTTGGCTATGGTTACTGTTCAGCCACTGGGGTAGTCTTGGGTGCAGTAATAAAGCCTTGAGCACGGAAGGGTTTGAATGTCTTGTTATTCCCTCCGTTATAAGCATTTCCAGCTGGCCTTTTTATACCTCTGTTCTGCATGAAATAGCTCTCCTTCTGGCTCGATTCTATAACTCGAGCAATTTGCACAGCTTCATTATATATTTTATTCTCCAAACCTAGAACGTGCTCTCTGATGCTTCCTCTAAGTCCCGTGAGAAACCTACGGGTCTTAGTGTCTTCTTCTTGCATGCTGAGTGGTGCAAAGAAAAACAGCTCCTCATAACGCTGTTGATATGCATCCACGGACATCTGTCCCTGATATAAACTCAGGAACTCCTTCTCCATAGAATCTTTGAAGCTTCGGGGAAAATACTTCTCAAAGAAATCTTCTTTATATATAGCCCAGGTCAATAGGGTGTGCTTGGTTAATAGGTAGGCCCTGGTAGATTTCCACCAATGATGTGCATCACCTTTTAGCATGAAGGTGGCACATAATACCTTCTCTTCTTCTGTAATAGTCATCATCAAAAAATTTCTCTCCATCTCGTCGATCCAATGTGCTGGCCATAAAGGATCGGACGATTTACCGTTAAAATCCTTGGGCTTCATCTTTAAGAATCCCTCCACCAGTCGGGAGTGGTCCATTTGATTTTGAGGGTATGCCCCAAACATAGGTTGTGGATACTAATAATTAACTTGAACTGCTTATCTCGTGCATTGGAACCCATGGTTATGGACCCGCTTCAGGACCTGGTACTGGCATTTGTGCAGCTGGTGGTTGAGGTATTTGAGGTATTGGGTAGTTACCCACCGGTGCTGCACTTGTTTGTCCGGTCGGCATTGGTGTAGCATGTGCAGCCTGAAACATCATTCCCATTGCTGCTTGCATTTGAGCCTGTGCTCGTTGCATTTGTTGCAGCTGTTGCGCTAGGTTCATAACCACGGTTGTCAGCTCCGGTGGTGGAGGTGGCAAGTTTGTAGGATTTTCCTGACCCTGGTTTACTGGTGGTGCAACCTGCGGATTACCCAGTGCATATATATTTTCTTGACTGACTTCCTCCACGGTTGGTGGTGGTGGAACTGCGTTTTGGCTCTGCCTGGTTACTCTACGCCCTGCCATAATTTTCCTCTGATAATGGTGATGCCTGAAAATCATTAACATACGTGAGTCAATCATTTATACTTCATGTAGGTACGCTAACCGATGTTAATTTTCAAGTTTTTCAGATCATTCTATGAAAAATATTGTCTTTTCTATGCAGGGTCGATGGTGGGGGTCGATGGTATGTCCGACCCTCAGTATCCGACCATGGGAAATCATCTACTTTTCCCGAGAGCCGGGGGTCGATGGGGGGGTCGGAGTATGTCCGACCCAGGGGGCGACCCCTGGTTCTCTGTCAGCTTCCCGAGAGCCGAGGGTCGATGGGGGGTCGATATGGGGGTCGATTGTTCTAATCGAATTCTTCGACCCCCAGACCAAAAATCAGATTTTTACGGTCCGATTCTGAGTTCATTTTCCATTCTTCCTTCTCCGTTTCGACTCGTCTCCTTCCTCTGAGTTGCTACAGTGCCAACTCTGCTACATTGATCATTTGGGTTCCTTGTTTCGACGCCTACACCTTCCCTACAGGTATGTATCTTACCTTTACATGTTTTTAGGTTTTCTTTTCTAGGTTTTCACCCGTATATCTCGTTTCCTTCAAATTAAACTTTTTCAGTCGTAAAAATTTGATTTTTATTGGGGGCTTTTGTTATTGGTGACTCGAGGAATGAAAGCCCTCAAAAATATTTGAGTTTCATCGATTGTTTATCGAGAAACTCAAAATTTTCACTTTTTGCCCTAATTTTGTTGAATTTTGAATTTCTTGAAATTTCTTGCAATTCAATCTAATTAGTTGTAATTTCAAACCGTTTGAATCTCAAAAGTTGATTTAGGATCTATGTACATACTCCTGCCCACGTGTATGGGTGAAAAGTGAGGCTTTTGGCCAACTTACGTCGTTATAATGTCAAATTTTTGGATTTTTCTACCTTATTAACACATTATATATTTTTCTTTCTTATTTGCAGTTACTATGGCCCATACCAAAGTACCCAGAGTTTGCGACCATCTTCGTTTCCGTTCCAACAAAGCCGAGGCACAGTATGCCCACTACGCTCGCAAAAAGGTAGAGGGAGGTCGTAAGGTGAACTTGGCTGAGTTAGCCCTGTTCAATGTGGAGAGAGCATTTGGTGATAAGGGATGGCTCCCTGTCAGCACTTATGACGCGTGTACCCGTCTAGATTTGGTACGCCAGTTCTACTGTAGTCTCCAAGTGGTGGGAGATTACAATGATGTGGAGAGGGGTGAAGAGCTGCGCATCACGAGCCACGTCAAGGGGGTTGACATCTCATTTGATTATCGGTAGCTGGCCGACCTACTGGGCATTTCATACGCTGTCCCCATGGTTTTTCTATGCCCTTGAAGAGCCCCAGTTCTTCTCTCTACAGATGAGGGCTGAGATCGATAGTCAGCTCATCCGACCTGATCGCTGGCAGATGAGAGCGGGTTATCTGCGTTCGGATCTACGGGTATATTGTATGATCATTCGGCATAACTTGATACTGCAGAGTGGTCATTACGAGAGGGTCTCCCTGCTGACCCAGTATCTCTTATACTGTATATGCACTAGGCAGCCCGTTTGCCTTCCATACATCATTATGCGTACCATGATCAGTGCTACGTTGCCCAGTCACACTGGCAACCTTCCTTACAGACGCATGATCACTACCTTGCTTACCCTCCTGGGGGTTGATTTAGTGGATGAGAAGAGTCAGGAGAAATCCTTCTCATCGCCTCTAGATTGGGAGGCTATTTGCAAGATGGGAAAGCGGGATGCCCAGGTCCGTGATGAGGAGAGGAACGTGATGGGGCGCCCTCGCACTCGCGTAGAGATGGCTGACGCTGAGGCAGCAGCCGCAGCCGCTAGAGTTCATATGGAGCCTACTGGTGCTGACGATCGTCTGTACTTGGATGTGGACTCCATACCACCTCCTTCACCTACACATGTTGTTGGAGCTAGCACTTCTTATGCGGCTGGTCCTTCTCATGTGGCTGGTCCTTCACACCCACCTTCTGATATGATGGAGATATTGCATGAGATCAGAGAGGCTCAGTGCAGATCTGATCTGAGGATGGGGGAGTTACTAGACTCTCAGCGCACATCAGACATGAGGATGGGAGAGCTCATAGATGCTCAACGCCGGTCAGATATGCGTATGGAGGAGCTTTTGGGTGCTCAATGCATGACTGATCAACGGGTAGCTGATCTCACAGGTAGTCTTTAGACGACCCAGACTCAGGTAGCCTGGTTGACTAGAGTCTAAGCTGAGGATTATGACAGAGACCGGGAGGCACTGCCTCCTCCTTCGCCTCTAGCTTCATGATTGTATTTATTTTCTTTCTTTGTACTATAGAGTAACTGTCCGGGTTGTGGACTGTACTCTGCATTAGCTATTTATATACGTTTGTTTCTCTCACATTGTATTTAAAATTGTTCTCCCTTTAATAAATGCATTATTCTCTTTTTAAATTTGGTCTCCAACATCACTTATGCTTATAGTGTGTTAATATTACAGTTTTTACTTTTATCCTATCTCAGTTCACAATTTTTCGAGAAGGTATGCTAGTTTAGCGGACACGGCCTAACTTGGCTCTGATACCAAGTTTGTCACACCCCAATTTTGTACAATTCAGAATGGTGTGATGAACTGCTAGCAAACCAACGGTTCAACCAGGATCTCGGACAGACGATATCCATTTTATCCAAACCTCATACATCCACATTCATAATCAGAATAAATACATAATAGCGGAAGTCTTATAATAAAATGAACTGAGAAATCTAACTGTGATATTCATATTTAAATAATAAATTATTCTGTATCAACTAAGACATAAATAAATATCAATTACATGTCTTTACTAAATCCAAATAACTAAAACGAAATCTATTTTAATACGCATGAGTTGCACTCGCAAGAGGAATCATGCGAATCCACTTCGTCTTCAACTTCCATCGCCGCCACGTGCCCGTACACTGGAGCGTTTACATAATCTTCGAAGGTAGTACCTGCATCATCAATTAAAAATATTCGACGTCGAGGGGGTGAGCACGCATCATGGATCAGTGAGCAAACAAAACAATGCAACAATACATATGCATGCACTCAATTCATATCTTTGGTCTGGTTTTAAGTTTGCAATGCGCAATAGAAAGGTTCGGTGGTCAAAGGTTAATATTTATTGACCCCTCCTCTATACATAGGGTGTGGAAGTTCGCCCAAAGGCTAACGTTTATTGTGGTCCCCATCCACCCTACCATGAACATTGTACAACAAAGGTTAACGTTTATTGTTGTACATTGCCATACCAAGACGTAAGCCCCTGCTAGCGAGGGCTTGCAAATTGGGCTCGCAACTAACCTATCCTAATGCCAAACAGTGTATCCGAGGCCTCACCCCAGTATCCCTCAGAACGTCCATAGAGATAGAACTAAGGCCCCCCGGTAGAGTCAGAGACTACAAGGACCGAGACCACCTCCCCTGATACTCTACGACGTAATAGTTCTGCTAAAGTATTGGCAATACGACGATGCTAATGCACAAGACTTGAGTTAGAGATAGAGCTAGAGTGCTGAGGCCCGACCTATGACACCCCCCCTAATACTCGCTCGCATCAAGTACACCAACCACACACATACATTCACATGTCTATTCCTATCATCATCATCATCATCATGTTATAAACAATAAAGTAAATATGCATGAAACAAATAACAGAAATTTTGGATCACATGTTGTATGGACATTTCAAGCATATTCGCATAGAATCAAGCATAGGATTGGACTCAAGAAATAAAAATAGTTTATTATTTAACCAATTAGTTTAGATCTTGTTTCCTCACCTTAACCTTAACTTGATCGTAAGTCCTCGTTCAAGCTTTAAGAATAACCTTTATAATGATATTATATTGCTAGAAGACCTAACAAAGTCGATAGAATTTATTTAGAAATAATTCTGATTTTAAAAACCATGCTGTTAATTTGGGGTCGATGCTAGGGTCTGAGTTATGATCGACCCTGGGTGCGACCTCCCCTATTCTGGGCTTCCCAAATACTGGGGTTTGATGCTCATGGTCTGGTAGGGTCGATTGGCCATCGACCCCCCATGCGACCCCCTGTGGGTTTTGTCAATTTCTCTTCCTTCAGTCCATTCTTCGTGTTTAGGGTCCTATGACTTGCTCCTATAGTCCATTCCACACTTGTTCTATGGCCTAGAACCGTGATTCATTCACCTATATGGCTTTCATGACTTTTCCCATGGTTTTCCATGAAAACCTAACCATGGGTGGGTGATTTGGGTTTCTCCAGATCACAACCTCTTCATTATCTATACTAAGGTCTTTAAAAATTCATGGAAGTAGTATCCATACCTGAAAACAATACTCCTTCTCTGCAACTCATCTCCTTTTGCCTTCTTTTCTTCTTTCCTTATCTTCTTCTTCTGTTCCTTCTCTTCTCTTTCTCTCAATTCAATTAGGGTTCTAAAAGGAGTGAAAGAGGCATAGGGACATCCTATTTATAGAGTAGAAACTCCTAAAATAAGTCCCATTGAGATTAGGAAGGAATCCCATTCAAATTAGGAAAGTTTCTTAATTTCTGATTCATGCTGTTTTTACTGAGTACCGGGGGTCGATAGGGGGGTCAGAGATCCCGTCGACCCCTGGTCCTTAAAATGTCCGACCCCCCATGTAAAACTGGGGGTCTGACTTCTATACTGGGGGGGTCCGACCCTCCCCTTATTTTAAGTGTTTTTGGGTCAGTTTAATACTTGGGATCGTGATCTCCTTCACGCACTTGGTCCATTTAGCTCAACCATGATGGGTAGACCTGGTTCAAGGTGGTAAGACCGGGTTAGTTTGATACGGGTCTTACAACTCCCCCCTACTTATAAAAATTTCGTCCCCGAAATTGTTCATACCTTCTGAGTCGAATAAGTGAGGGTATTGCTTTCGCATAGCATTCTCTTCTTCCCATATAATTTCTTCCATGTCTCTACTTCTCCAAGTGACCTTAACATAATAGATATCTCGGTTGCGTAGTCGTTGAACCTTTCGGCTGGTGATTTCAATTGGTGTTACATCAAAAGTCAAATCTTCAGTTAAATCTGGTAGATCTACTATCAGAACGTGCGTTGGATCTTTGACATACTTCTTCAATAAGAAAATATGAAATACGTCATGCACACTTGACATAGATGGTGGTAATGCTAATTGGTAAGCCACTTTCCCACACTTAGCTAAGATCTCATATGGCCTGACATATCTTGGACTTAATTTCCATTTCTGTCCGAACTGTTTCAGACCTCGCATAGGAGATACCGTCAAGAATACTTTATCACCCACGACGAACTCAAGATCTCTGCGTCGAGTGTCGGCATATTGCTTCTGACGATTTTGGGCTGTTCTCACTCTTTCCTTGATAATGTCGACCACTCGACAAGTCTCCTCAACAAATTTCGGTCCAACAATACTACGTTCCCCAACTTCATTCCAAAACAACGGAGTTCGACACTTTCTACCATACAGTGCTTCATAGGGTGACATCTGTATAGTAGCCTGATAGTATTGTTATAAGCGAACTCAATCAATGGTAACTTTTCATCCCATGATCCTTTAAAATCAATTACACATGCTCGTAGCATATCTTCTAGAATCTGGATTGTACGCTCTAACTGTCCATCTGTCTGTGGAAGGAATGCAGTACTAAACTTCATTGTTGTACCCATAGCCTTTTGCAATCCTTCCCAAAACATGGAAATAATCGTGGATCTCTATCGGACACAATTCTGTCTGGTATACCGTGTAATCGAATAATATTATCTACATTCATCTTTGCTAACCTCTCTAGTGTATACTGAGGTCGTATCAGTATAAAGCGAGCTGTTTTGGTCTGGCGGTCTACAATCACTCAAACTGCGTCAACTACTTGAGGAGTCAGTGGTAATCCCGTGATGAATTCCATAGTGATGCAGCCCCATTTTCATGCTGGTTCCGGTAACGACTGTAACAGTCCTGCTGGTTTTTGTCGTTCAGCCTTTACTTTTTGACAATTTAGGCATTGAGACACAAACTTAGCTACATCTGCTTTCATTCCTCTCCAATAATATAATTTCTTTAGATCATGATACATTTTTGTGCTTCCCGGATGTATCGAATAAATGGTGGCATGGGCTTCTTTCATCAATCGGTGTCTAATGTCCAAACTTTCTATTTTGGGTACACATATTCTTCCTTTGTACTTCAGTACCTTCTCTTCATCCAAGGTGTACTCAAGGTTAGTCCTACCTTTTTCGATGTCCTCTTGTACCGTTCTTAGGTTTGGGTCTGTTTTGATAGCTGTCTTCACGTCATCAATTATATCTGATATAATCTTCAATGTAGTGAACATATTTGAAAACCGATGAATAAACCCTTGGTTCGCTAATCCTTCTGGTGTTTCTATTACAAACTGTTCACTACCATGCTTGAATACCATTCTGGTAGTACACATTGCCGCAGTTGTGCTAACCTCTCCTTGAGATTTTATCATTGCCTTTCTGCTCAACGCATCCTACTACATTAGCTTTCCCCGGATGATAGTGGATATCACAATCATAGTCTTTCAATAGTTCTAGCCACCTTCTTTGTCTCATATTCAACTACTATTGATTAAATAGATAAGTAAGACTTTTGTGGTCCATTTTAATCTGGAACTTCTCTCTGTATAGATAATGTCTGCATATCTTGACAGCATGTACTACGGCCGCTAACTCCAAATCGTGAGTGGGATAATTTTTCTCATGTGTCTTTAACTGTCTTGAGGCATAAGAAATTACTTGTTCTTTTTGCATAAGCACACATCCTACTCCAAGTCCTGACGCATCAGTGTACAAGACAAATGGCTGTCCTGGAATAGGAATAGTTAGAATCGAAGCGGATATCAATCTGGTCTTCAAGGTTTGGAAGCTCTTCTCGCACTTATCCGTCCACACAAACTTTTCACCTTTCTTAGTCAGACTGGTGGAAGGTATGGCAATCCAGGAATAGTCTTCCCCAAATCGTCAATAATAACCAGCTAGACCCAGAAAACTTCTAATTTCTGCAATGCTCTTTGGTGCTTCCCACTTTACAATAGCCTCGATCTTGCTGGGATCCGCTTTGATTCCTTCAGTGGATACTACATGGCCTAGGAAGGCGACTTCACTTAGCCAAAACTCACACTTAGTAAATTTGGCATACTGCTTCTCTTTCCATAAACGTTGTAGAGTGGCGTTTAGATTCTTAATATGGGTTTCCTTGTCCTTGGAATATACCAATATATCATCAATAAATACAATAACCGATGTATCCAACATATCATGGAAAACCCGATTCATAAGTTCCATGAAAGTTGCTGGTGCGTTTGTTAATCCAAAAGACATGACCAAGAATTCATAATGTCCATATCTGGCCCTGAAAGATGTCTTAGGAATATCACCATCTTTAATCTTCCACTGATGTAGCCTGATCGAAGATCGATCTTAGAAAATACTTTTGCTTCTTGCAACTGATCGAACAAGTCATCGATCCGAGGTAGTGGATATCGATTCTTGATTGTCAGTTTGTTCAACTCCCGATAGTCTATACATAATCAAACGCTACCGTCCTTCTTCTTTACGAACAATACTGGCGCTCCCCATGGTGATATACTGGGTCGAATATAACCCTTGTCCAGTAATTCTTGTAGTTGTACTTTCAATTCCTTTAATTCAGTAGGAGCCATTCGATAAGGTGCTTTTGATACTGGTGCGGCTCCAGGTAAAAGATTTATCACAAACTTTGTGGCTCGGTCGGGTGGTAATCCTGGTAGTTCCTCAGGAAATACCTTGGGGTAGTCCCGCACGACATCAATATCTTCCATCTGTGGCGCTTCTTTGGTGAGGTCAACCTCTGACACTAGATACCCGACTGCTCCTTTCTCAAGGCACTTCTTAGCCTTTAGTGCTGAGAGTATGAGCTTGCGTTTACAGGGAACTTTGGTTCCCAAAAAACTGAATTCTGCTCCTTCTTTGTCTTTAAATGTTTTCTTTTCGGCGCATAATAGGTTCACAGAATGTTGAGCTAACCAGTCCATCCCCAAGACGACGTCAAAGTCTACCATCCCAAGTTGGATCAAGGTTGCATCTAAGGTTTTCTCGCCAATGAGAATTAGACATGGCCCATAACCTTTTTCTAACTCCACTTCTAACCCCATCGGTGACCCTACAAGTAGTTTGTAGTCTAATGTTTTGATGGGTAAATTCAGCTTCTTTCCAAATGACACAGATATAAAAGAATGAGTAGCTCCTGAATCAAAGAGTACTCTGGCGGGTATGTCATTTATAGGTACGATACCTGTGATTTATTTTAACTTAGTCTACATGCTCACACAATGTAATACAACTTAAAAGGTTTCAGTCATACCTGTGACCACATCGGGTGATGCGGCAGCATCCTCAGATGTAACAGCATAAACTCGTCCTTGATGTAGCTGCTTCCTGGGCTTAGGGCACTCCCTTGCCTTATGCCCCGCATGATTGTAGTTATAACATTTTGGACCTTCAGTATTTGGCTTTGGTTACTGTTCAGCCACTGGGGTAGTCTTGGGTGCAGTAATAAAGCCTTGAGCACGGAAGGGTTTGAATGTCTTGTTATTCCCTCCGTTATAAGCATTTCCAGCTGGCCTTTTTATACCTCTGTTCTGCGTGAAATAGCTCTCCTTCTTGCTCGATTCTATAACTGGAGCAATTGGCACAGCTTCATTATATATTTTCTTTTCCAAACCTAGAACATGCTCTTTGATGCTTCCTCTAAGTCCCGTGACAAACCTACGGGTCTTAGTGTCTTCTTCTTGCATGCTGAGTGGTGCAAAGAAAAACAGCTCCTCATAACGCTGTTGTTATGCATCCACGGACATCTGTCCCTGATATAAACTCAGAAACTCCTTCTTCATAGAATCTTTGAAGCTTCGGGGAAAGTACATCTCAAAGAAAACTTCTTTATATATAGCCCAGGTCAATAGGGCATGCTTGGTTAATAGGTAGGCCCTGGTAGATTTCCACCAATGATGTGCATCACCTTTTTGCAAGAAGGTGGCACATAATACCTTCTCTTCTTCTGTAATAGTCATCATCAGAAAATTTCTCTCCATCTCGTCGATCCAATGTGCTGGCCATAAAGGATCGAATGGTTTACAGTTAAACTCCTTGGGCTTCATCTTTAAGAATCCCTCCACCAGTCGGGAGTGGTCCATTTGATTTTGAGGGTATGCCCCAAACATAGGTTGTGGATACTAATAATTAACCTGAACTGCTTATCTCGTGCATTGGAACCCATGGTTATGGACCCTCTTCAGGACCTAGTACTGGCATTTGTGCAGCTGGTGGTTGAGGTGTTTGAGGTGCTGGGTGGTTACCCACCGGTGCTGCACTTGTTTGTCCAGTCGGCATTGGTGTAGCATGTGCTGCCTGAAACATCATTCCCATTGCTGCTTGCATTTGAGCCTGTGCTCGTTGCATTTGTTGCAGCTGTTGTGCTAGGTTCATAACCACAGTTGTCAGCTCCGGTAGTAGAGGTGGCAAGTTTGTAGGATTTTTCTGACCCTGGTTTACTGCTGGTACAACCTGTGGATTACCCTGTGCATATATATTTTCTTGACTGACTTCCTCCCCGGTTGGTGGTGGTGGAACTGCCTTTTGACTCTGCCTGGTTACTCTACGCCCAGCCATAATTTTCCTCTGATAATGGTGATGCCTGAAAATTATTATCATATGTGAGTCAATCTTTTATACTTCATGTAGGTATGCTAACCGATGTTAATTTTCAAGTTTTTCAAATCATTCTATGAAAAATACTGTCTTTTCTAAGCAGGGTCGATGGTGGGGGTCGATGGTATGTCCGACCCTCAGTATCCGACCCTGGGAAGTCACCTATTTTTCTCGAGAGCCAGGGGTCGATGGGGGGGTCGGAGTATGTCCGACCCCGGGTTTGACCCCTGGTTCTCTGTCAGGTTCCCGAGAGCCGAGGGTCGATGGGGGGTCGATATGGGGGTCGATTGTTCTAATCAAATTCTCCGACCCCCGGACCAAAAATCAGATTTTTAAGGTCCGATTCTGAGTTCATTTTCCATTCTTCCTTCTCCGTTTTGACTCGTCTCCTTCCTCTAGTTGCTACAGTGCCAACTCTGCTACATTGGTCATTTAGGTTCCTTGTTTCGACGACTACACCTTCCCTACAGGTATGTATCTTACCTTTACATGTTTTTAGGTTTTCTTTTCTACGTTTTCACCCGTATATCTCATTTTCTTCAAATTAAACTTTTTCCAGTCGTAAAAATTCAATTTTTATTGAGGCTTTTGTTATTGGTGACTCGAGGAACGAAAGCCCTCAAAAATATTTGAGTTTCAATGGTTGGTTATCGAGAAACTCGAAATTTTCACTGTTTGCCCTAATTTTGTTGAAATTTTGAATTTCTTGAAATTTCTTACAATTCAATCTAATTAGTTGTAATTTTCAACTGTTTGAATCTCACAAGTTGGTTTAGGATCTATGTTCGTCCTCCTGCCCACGTGTATGGGTGAAAAGTGAGGCTTTCGACCAACTTACTTCGTTATAATGTCAAATTTTCAGATTTTTCTACCTTATTAACACATTATCTATTTTTCTTTCTTATTTGCAGTTACTATGGCCCGTACCAAAGTACCCAGAGTTCGCGATCATCTTCATTTCCGTTCCAACGAACCGAGGCACAGTCTGCCCACTACGCTCGCAAAATGGTAGAGGGAGGTCGTAAGGTGAACTTGGCTGAGTTAGCCCTGTTCAATGTGGAGAGAGCATTTGGTGATATGGGATGGCTCCCTATCATCACTTACGACATGTGTACCCGTCCAGATTTTGTACGCCAGTTCTACTGTAATCTCCAGGTGGTGGGAGATTACAATGATGTGGAGAGGGCTGGTGAGCTGCGCATCACGAGCTACGTCAAGGGGGTTGACATCTCATTTGATTATCGGCAGCTGGCCAACCTACTGGGCATTTCCTACGCTGGCCCCATGATTTTTTTGTGCCCCTGGAGAGCCCCAGTTCTTCTCTCTACAGATGAGGGCTGAGATCGATAGTCAGCTCATCCGACCTGATCACTGGCAGATGAGAGCGTGTTATCTGCGTTCGGATCCACGGGTATATTGTAAGAACATTCAGCATAACTTGATACCGCAGAGTGGTCATTACGACATGGTCTCCCAGCTGGCCCAGTATCTCTTAAACTGTTTATGCACTAGGCAGCCCGTCTGCCTTCCATACATCATTATGCGTACCACGATCAGTGCTACGTTGCCCAGTCACACCGGCAACCTTCCTTACGGTCGCATGATCACTACCTTGCTTACCCGCCTGAGGGTTGCTTTAGTGGATGACAAGATTCAGGAGAAATCCTTCTCATCGCCTCTAGATTGGGAGGCTATTTGCAAGATGGGCATGCGGGATGCCCAGGTCAGTGATGAGGAGAGGAACGCGATGGTGCGCCCTCGCACTCGCGTAGAGATGGCTGACGCTGAAGCAGCAGCCGCAGCCGCTGGAGTTCATATGGAGCCGCTGGTGATGACGATCGTTTGTACATGGATGTGGACTCCATCCCACCTCCTTCACCTACACATGCTGCTGGAGCTAGTACTTCTTATGCAGCTGGTCCTTTTCATGCGGCTGGTCCTTCACACTCACCTTCTGATATGATGGAGATATTGCATGAGATCAGAGAGGCTCAGTGCAGATCTGATCCAAGGATGGGGGAGTTACTAGACGCTCAGCGCACATCGGACATGAGGATGGGAGAGCTCATAGATGATCAACGTCGGTCAGATATGCGTATGGAGGAGCTTTTGGGTGCTCAGCGCGTGACTGATCAGCGGGTAGCTGATCTCACAGCTAGTCTTCAGACGATCCAGACTCAGGTAGCCTGGTTGACTTGAGTCTGCTGAGGATTATGACAGAGACCGTGAGGCACCGCCTCCGCCTTCACCTCCAACTTCATGATTGTATTTATTTTCTTTCTTTGTACTACAGAGTAACTGTCCAGGTTGTGAACTGTACTCTGCTTTAGCTATTTATATACGTTTGTTTCTCTCTCATTGTATTTAAAATTATTCTCCCCTTAATAGATGCATTATTCTCTTTTTAAATTTGGTCTCCAACATCACTTGTGCTTATAGTGTGTTAATATTACAGTTTTTACTTTTATCCTATCTCAGTTCATAATTTGTCGTGAAGGTATGCTAGTTTAGCGAACATGGCCTAACTTGGCTCTGATACCAAGTTTGTCACACCCCAATTCCGTACTATTCACAATGTTGTGATGAACCGCTAGCAAACCAATGGTTCAACCTGGATCTTGGACAGACGATATCCGTTTTATCTAAACCTCATAGATCCACATTCATAATCAGAATAAATACACAATAGCGGAAGTCTTATAGTAAAATGAACTGAGAAATCTAACTGTGATATTCATATTTAAATAACAAAATATTTTTTATCAACTAAGACATAAATAAATATCAATTACATGTCTTTACTAAATCCAAATAACTAAAACGAAATCTAATCGAATATGCATGAGTTGCACTCGTAAGAGTAGTCATGCGTATCCACTTCGTCTTCAACTTCCATCGCCGCTACATGCCCGTACACTAGAGCATTGACATAATCTTCGATGGTAGTACATGCATTATCAACTAAAAATATTCGATTTCGAGGGGGTGAGCACACATCATGGCTCAGTAAGCAAACAAAACAATGCAACAATACATATGGATGCACTCAATTCATATCTTTTGTCTGGTTTTAAGTTTGCAATGCGCAATAGAAAGGTTCGGTGGTCAAAGGTTAATGTTTATTGACCCCTCCTCTATACACAGGGTGTGGAAGTCCACCCAAAGATTAACGTTTATTGTCGTCCCCATCCAACCTACCATGAACATTAAACAACAAAGGTTAACGTTTATTGCTGTACATTGCCATACCAACACATAAGCCCCTACTGGCAAGGGCTTGCAAACTGGGCTCGCAACTAACCAATCCTAATGCCAAACAGTGTATCCAAGGCCTCACCCCAACATCCCTCAGAACGTCCATAGAGGTAGAGCTAAGGCCCCCTGTAGAGTCAGAGACTACAAGGACCGAGACCACCTCCCCTGATACTCTACGACGTAATAGTTCTGCTAAAGTAATGGCTATACGACGATGCTAATGCACAAGACTTAAGTTAGAGATAGAGATAGAGTGCTGAGGCCCGGCCTATGACACACCCTCTGATACTCGCTCGCATCAAGTACACCAACCACACACATACATTCACATGTCTATTCCTATCATCATCATCATCATCATGTTATAAACAATAAAGTAAGTATGCATGAAACAAATAATAGAAATATTGGATGACATGTTCTATGCACATTACAAGCATATTTGTATATAATCAAGCATAGCATTGGACTCAAGAAATAAAATTTGTTTGTTATTTAACCAATTAGTTTAGATCTTGTTTCCTCACCTTAACTTGGTCGTAAGTCCTCGTTAAAGCTTTAAAAATAACCTTTATATTGATATTATATTGCTAGAAGACCTAATAAAGTCGATAGAATTTAATTAGAATTAATTTTGATTTTAAAAACCATGATGTTAAGTGGGGGTCGATGCTAGGGTCTGAGTTATGATTGACCCTGGGTGCAACCACCCCTATTCTGGGCTTTCCGAACACTGGGGGTCGATGCTCAGGGTCTGGTAGGGTCGATTGGCCATCGACCCCCCATGCGACCCCCTGTGGGTTTTGTCAATTTCTCTTCCTTCAGTCCATTCTTCGTGTTTGGGGTCCTATGGCTTGCTCCTATAGTCCATTCCACACTTGTTCTATGGCCTAGAACCGTGATTCATTCACCTATATGGCTTTCATGACTTTCCCCATGGTTTTCCATGAAAACCTAACCATGGGTGGGTGATTTGGGTTTCTCCGAGATCACACCCTCTTCATTATCTACACTAAGGTCTTTAAAAATTCATGGAAGTAGTATTCATACCTGAGAAGAATATTCCTTCTCTGCAACTCTTCTCCTTTTGCCTTCTTCTCTTCTTTCCTTCTCTTCTTCTTCTCTTCCTTCTCTTCTCTTTCTCTCAATTCGATTAGGGTTTATGAAAGAGGATTAGGGACGTCCTATTTATAGAGTATAAACTCCTAAAATAAGTCCCATTGAGATTAGGAAGGAATTCCATTGAAATTAGGAAAGTTTCCTAATTTCCAGTTCGTGCTATTTTTACCGAGTACCGGGGGTCGATAGGGGGGTTGGAGATCCCGTCGACCCCTGGTCCTTAAAATGTCTAAACCCCCATGTAAAACTTGGGGTCTGACTTCTATACTGGGGGGGGGGTCTGACCCTCCCTTGCTGGGTATGCGACCCTCCCCTTATTTTAAGTGTTTTTGTGTCAGTTTAATAGCTGGGATCGTGATCTCCTTCACGCACATGGTCCATTTGGCTCAACCATGATGGGTAGACCTGGTTCGAGGTGGTATGACCGGGTTAGTTTGATACGGTTCTTACACAACTGAGTATCTGACCGTGATAGCATAATTAAGTATCTAATTATCTCCAATATACCTCAAGATATAAAATAAAATAAAATAATCAATTACATGTTCCAATAACTAAAAACTAAGCTAATCAAAAACACATGAGTTGCACTCACATGATGAATCATGCGCATCTTCAACAACTTTTACGTCCATGGTGGCAACGTGTCCATACGTCTACGCATTCATATAATCTTCAATTATAGGACCTATATCATCAACTAAAAATATTCGATGTCGATAGGTGAGAACACATCACGGCTCAGTGAGCAAACAAACAATGCAACAAACATATGCATGCATTCAATTCATATCTTTGGTCTGATTTTTAGGTTTGCAATGTGCTATAAAAAGGTTGGGTGGCCCCCGTACCTCTACACACGAGTGTGTAAATCCACCCAATGGATCAAACACCATTGGTGTCCCACATTCACCCACCATGGAATAGAGATAGAGCTAAAGTGTCCGGATCAAACACCTCCAACACTTTCCCTGATGCCCTACCCATACCAATACATAAGCCCCTATTGGCGAGGGGTTGCAAACTAGGTTCATAACTAATCAATCCTAATGCAAAATAATGTATCCAAGGTCTCACCCCAGCATCTCTCAATACGTCCATAGAGATAGAGCTAAGGCCCCCTAGTAGAGTCAGAGACCACATGGTCCGAGAGCACCTCCCCTGATGCCCTATGACGTAATAGTTCTACTAAGGTAATGGCGATACGATGATGTTAGTTAGGGCGGCTGCTGCTTTGATTTTGCTTCTTTCAAAGTGCACTGCACTGACTAGACAAACTAAACGGCACTAAAGCTTTAACTGACCCTGCCCACCACCCATGAAAAGAAAGACTACATAGGGCCTCCTCAGCCCTGGCCTGGTTCAAATACCATTCTTTTTCACTTTATCCTACCCCGCTCACTACCCCTCAGGCTTAAAAAAAAGCCTTTTCGTTGTCACCACTTAGAGTAGAGATAGAGCTAGAGTCTGGTGATGAGGTCAAAGACCACCATACCACTTCCTCCCCCTATTGTTCCACTCGCATCCAACATACCAACTACACACATACATTCACATGTCTATTCCTAGCATCATCATCATCATCATGTTATAAATAAACAGAATTAAATATGCATGAACAGTAATAGCAGAAATATTGGATGACATGTGAGATGCACATTACAAGCATACAAGCATAGAATCAATCATGGCATTGGACTCAATAAAGTACACGATTTATTATTATCCAATTAGTTTAGGTCTTATTCCCTCACCATTGATCGATGGTTGTTCCTCTTCCAAGCTTTGTAAATCACTTTTGGACCACTTGGAAACCTAATAAATTTATGGATTCTAAGTTAGAGTTATATTTATTAATTACAGTATTTAAATGTCTCATCTGGAATCAATCAGACCTCCAGAAGCTGAGTGGTCGTAGGTGTGGCTGCAACTGTGGTCTCAGTTTCTACGACCACAGGGTGTGTGGTCGATACGTGTGGTAGCATGTTATGCGACCACACACATGAGACCACACCCTCCCTAGAAACTTTCCAAGGGCGTGTGGTTGGCACATGTGCCTCGTGTGGTAGACCATAGCTGTGATTGTAAGACCCGTACCAAACTAACTGGTCATACCACCTTGTACCAAGTCTACCTGTCATGGTCAAGCCACATGGACCAAGTGTGTGAAGGAAATCACAAAACCAAGTATGAAATTGACCCAAATATAGTAAAATGGAGGGTAGGGTCGCATGCCTAAACAGGTAGGGTTGACCCCACCTCAGCAGGGTCTAACCCATGACTTTTGAGTCCTAGGGTCGGATGACTTGAGACCCTAGGGTCGACGGATTCTGTGACCCTAGCATTGACCCTAGGCAAACTGATAGAAATCGGAAATTAGGAAACTTTCCTAATTCAAAGGGAACCTTTCCTAAACTCGTTGGGATGGATTTTGGGAGGTTTTCCTCTATAAATAGGACATCCCTTAGGCTATTTTACTCCTTTTGAAACCCTAATTGAAAGTGAGAGAAAGAAAAGAGAAGGAAGAGAAGGAAAGTTGGAGAAGAAGGCTAAGGAGAAGAGTTTCAGAGGAATCTCTAAATTCAGCAAGTCTAAGGTATGAAAACATTCTTCATAAATTGTGTAAGACCCTAGAATAGTATATAAAGAGGGTAGGATCTAGGAGAAACCTAAATCATCCATCCATGGAAAGATTCCAATGGAATCCATGGAGGGAATCATGGTAAACAAAGTAAAGGAACTTGGAGTTTTAAGCCATAGAAAAATGATAGAATGGACCATGAAAGTAAGCCAAAGGATCCAAACACGAAATAGTGGGCTGTAGGATGAAAAGTCGACTCAAATTACATCTGGTCACACTTAGGGTCGACTGGTAACTGACCCTATCAGACCACAGGATCGACCCCTAGCTCTCGGGAAGTCCAGGGAAGCTATGGTTGCACCTAGGGTCGATGGATAACTGACCCTATGATCGACCCTATACCCTGGGGTCTCATACCTGCGACCCATTCTGTGACCCATCCTGCGACCCTAGCTTTACAGAAAGGTTAAAACTATCGGAATGAATTCTAATTAAAATCTATCGACTTGTTAGGTTTTTCTATTGATATAAAGGTGATTCTTAAAGCTTGAAAGAGGATTTACACTCAAGCAAAGGTGAGGGAACAAGAACTAAACTAATTGGCTAATAATAAACCGTTTTTGTTTATTGAGTCTGATTCCATGTATGATTCTATGATTGTATGATTGTAATGCGCATATCACATGTCATCTACTATTCTATTATTATTGTTCATGCATATTTAATTCCATTTATTTACAACGTGATGATGATGATGATGCTAGGAATAGGCATGTGAATGTTTGTGTGTGGTTAGTGTACATGATGCGAGTGGGGCATTAGGAGAAGTGTGATGCGGTGCGGTCCTAAACACTTTAGCCCTATCTCTACTCAAGTCTTGTCTACTAACATCGTCATGTCGCCATTACCTTAGCAGAACTATTACGTCGTAGGGCATCAAGGGAGGTGGTCTCAGACCATGTAGTTTTCGACTCTGCCGGGGGGCCTTAACTCTCTCTCTATGGATGTATTGAGGGATGCTGGGGTGAGGCCTTGGATACACTGTTTGACATTAGGATTGGTTAGTTGCGAGCCCAGTTTGTAAGCCCTCGCCAATAGAGGCTTACGTGTTGGTACGGGTAGAGCATCAGGGGAAGTGTGATGTGGTGCGGTCCTAAGCACTTTAGCTCTATCTCTATCCCATGGTGGGTACATGTGGGGGCGGCAATGGTGTTTGATCCGTTGAGCGGTTCCACACACTCGTGTATAGAGGTGCGACGGCCTCCAAACCTTTCTATAGCACATTGCAAACTTATATACCAGACCACAGATATGAATTGAATGCATGCATATGTTTGTTGTATTGTTTTGTTTGCTCACTGAGCCGTGATGTGTGCTTGCCTTTTTGAATTAGAATATTTTTAGTTGATGATGCAGGTACGACTGTGGAAGATTATATGAATGCTCCCGCATACGGGTACGTTGCTGCAATAGATGCTAAAGATATAGTGGAGACGCATGACTCATCATGCGAGTGTAACTCATGCGTTTTCAATTAGATTTTATTTGGATCATTAAGGAAATGTAATTTGATATTTTATTTACTTATGTCTCGATTAATACAACATAATTGGATATTTTATTTATGATTATCACATTTAGATTCTCAGTTCATTTAATATTAAGACTTCCGCTATTGTATATTTATTCTGATTATGGTTGTGGGTGTGTATGGTTTAAGCAAACGAACACAGCCTATTTGAGATCATGGTTGAATCATTGATTTACTAGCGGTTCATCACACCGTTCTGAATAGTGTGGAATTGGGGTGTAACAACTTGGTATCAGAGCTCTCAGGCCCTGTCTTTTAAACCAGTATACTACCACAAAAGTTCGTGAACTGAGATAGGATAAAAATTTAAAAAACTGTAATAATAACACACTATAAGCACCTGTGTTGTTTGAGACAAAATTTTGAAAGAGAATAATGCATCTATTAAATGAGAAACAAGTTCATATACACTCGAGTGAAAGACAAACGTATATTTATGTAAAACCAAAGCAAGTTTATGTACATATCTAAAACAGAGTACAGTCCACAACCCAGACAGTTACTCTGTAATACAAAAGGAAAGAAAAAAAATACATCATGAAGCTGGAGGTGATGGGGGAGGCGGTGCCTCGCGATCTCTGTCATAATCCTCAACATAGACTCTAGTCAACCAAGCTACCTGAGTATGGGTCGTCTGGAGACTAGCCGTCAACACAGTCATCCGCTGAACAGACGCACGCTGAGCATCTAGAAGCTCTCCCACCCTCGAATCCATCGCACGCTGAGCCTCCCTGATCTCACGAAGTAATCCCATCATATCATCAGATGGTGGGCGTGAAGGACCAGCCAGGCGTAAAGGAGTCTGTGATGGACCAGCTCCAGTAGAATGCAGAGGTGATGGAGGAGGTATGGTGTCCACATCCATATACATACGATCCTCATCCTCAATATCACCCCCATGAACCCCTGCTCCAGCGGCTGCTGCTGCTGTCTCAGCGTCTGCCACCTCTACCCGAGTATGAGGACGCACCAGAGCGTTCCTCTCCTCATCACGGACCTGGATGTCCCGCATGCCCATCCTACAGATAGCCTCCCAGTCCAACACTGATGAGAAAGTCTTCTCCTGAATCCTCTCATCCACTAAATCAACACCCAGGCGGATAAGCAGGGTGGTGATCAGACGTCCATAGGGCAGGTTTCTTATCTGACCAGACAGCGTAGCACATATCATCGTCCGCATAATAATATAAGCGAGGCAAACAGGCTGCCTAGTGTAGATACAATAAAGTAAATACTGGGTCAACTGGGAGATCCTCTCGTAATGTCCACTCTGGGGTGTCAGGTTGTGCTGGATGATCGTACAGTACACCTGAGGCTCTGGACGTAGGTTGATCGCCTTCATCTACCAGCGATCCTCTCTGATAAGCTGACAGTCTATCTCAGCTGCATCTCCAAGGAAAAGAACTGGGGCTCTCTGGGAGCACAGTATACCAAGGGACCGTCATATGAAATGCCTAAGAGGTCCGCTAACTGCTGGCAGTCAAAGGAAATCTCTACTCCCTTGACGTAGCTCGTGATCCTGAGCTCCCTACCCCTCTCAGTGTCATTGTGATCTCCCACCACCTGGAGATTACAATAGAACTGTCTCACCAGATCCGAACGGGTACAGGCGTCGTAGGTAATCACGGGAAGCCAGCCCATGTCACCAAACACTCTCTCTACATCAAACAAGGCTAGGCTAGCCAAGTCCACACGACGACCTCCCTCTACCTTCTTACGAGCATAGCGGGCATACTGAGCCTCGGCCTCATTATAATGGAAACAAACTGGGTCATGAACCCTAGGTACTTTGGTACGAGCCATATTATCTGCCAAAACAAAGAAAAACAGATAATAGCTTAGTAATGGTGAAAAACCCAAAAATTTTGACATTATAACGGCATAAATTGGTCAAAAGCCTCACTTTTCACCCATACACTTGGGCAGGAGGACTTATATAGATTATTAACTATCCTGCAAGACTCATACAGTTGGAAATTTTATCTAAGAAGACATTCTTAAAAAATTTAAATTTTATCTAAGGTATGAAAACATTTTCCATAAATTGTGTAAGACCCTAGAATAGTATATAAAGAGGGTAGGATCTAGGAGAAACCTAAATCATCCATCCATGGGAAGATTTCAATGGAATCTATGGAGGGAATCATGGTAAACAAAGTAAAGGAAGTAACTTAGAGTTTTAAGCCATAGAACAATCATATAATGGACCATGAAAGTAAGCCAAAGGATCCAAACACCAAAGAGTGGACTATAGGATGAAAAGTTGACTCAAATTACATCTGGTCGCACATAAGGTCGACTGGTAACCGACCCAATCAGACCACAGGATCGACCCCTAGCTTTCGGGAAGTCCAGGGAAGCTATGGTCGTACCTAGGGTCGATGGATAACCGACCCTATGATCGACCCTATACCCTGGGGTCTCAGACACCTGCGACCCATTCTGCGACCCATCCTGCGACCCTAGCCTTACAGCAAGGTTAAAACTGTCAGAATGAATTCTAATTAAAATCTATCAACTTGTTAGGTTTTTCTATTGATATAAAGGTGATTCTTAAAGCTTGAAAGAGGATCTACACTCAAGCAAAGGTGAGGGAACAAGACCTAAACTAATTGACTAATAATAAACCATTTTTGTTTATTGAGTCCAATTCTATGTATGATTCTATGAATGTATAATTGTAATGTGCATATCACATGTCATCTACTATTCTGTTATTACTGTTCATGCATATTTAATTCTGTTTATTTACAACGTGATGATGTTGATGATGCTAAGAATAGGCATGTGAATGTTTGTGTGTGGTTAGTGTACTTGATGCGAGTAGGGCATTAGGGGAAGTGTGATGCGATGCAGTCCTAAGCACTTTAGCCCTATATCTACTCAAGTCTTATCCACTAACATCGTCATATCACCATTACCTTAGCAGAAATATTACGTCGTAGGGCATCAGGGGAGGTGGTCTCAGACCATGTAGTCTTCGACTCTGTCGGGGGGCCTTAGCTCTATCTCTATGGACGTATTGAGGGATGCAGGGGTGAGGCCTTGGATACACTGTTTGACATTAGGATTGGTTAGTTGCGAGCCCAGTTTGTAAGCCCTCGCCAATAGAGGCTTACGTGTTGGTACGGGTAGAGCATCAGGGGAAGTGTGATGTGGTGCGGTCCTAAGCACTTTAGCTCTATATCTATCCCATGGTGGGTACATGTGGGGGCGGCAATGGTGTTTGATCCGTTGAGCGGTTCCACACACTCGTGTATAGAGGTGCGACGGCCTCCAAACCTTTCTATAGCACATTGCAAACTTATATACCAGACCACAGATATGACTTGAATGCATGCATATGTTTGTTGTATTGTTTTGTTTGCTCACTGAGCCGTGATGTGTGCTTACCTTTTTGAATTAGAATATTTTTAGTTGATGATGCAGGTACGACTGTGGAAGATTATATGAATGCTCCCGCATACGGGTACGTTGCTGCAATAGATGCTAAAGATATAGTGGAGACGCATGACTCATCATGCGAGTGTAACTCATGCGTTTTCAATTAGATTTTATTTGGATCATTAAGGAAATGTAATTTGATATTTTATTTACTTATGTCTCGATTAATACAACATAATTGGATATTTTATTTATGATTATCACATTTAGATTCTCAGTTCATTTAATATTAAGACTTCCGCTATTGTATATTTATTCTGATTATGGTTGTGGGTGTGTATGGTTTAAGCAAACGAACACAGCCTATTTGAGATCATGGTTGAATCATTGATTTACTAGCGGTTCATCACACCGTTCTGAATAGTGTGGAATTGGGGTGTAACAACTTGGTATCAGAGCTCTCAGGCCCTGTCTTTTAAACCAGTATACTACCACAAAAGTTCGTGAACTGAGATAGGATAAAAATTTAAAAAACTGTAATAATAACACACTATAAGCACCTGTGTTGTTTGAGACAAAATTTTGAAAGAGAATAATGCATCTATTAAATGAGAAACAAGTTCATATACACTCGAGTGAAAGACAAACGTATATTTATGTAAAACCAAAGCAAGTTTATGTACATATCTAAAACAGAGTACAGTCCACAACCCAGACAGTTACTCTGTAATACAAAAGGAAAGAAAAAAAATACATCATGAAGCTGGAGGTGATGGGGGAGGCGGTGCCTCGCGATCTCTGTCATAATCCTCAACATAGACTCTAGTCAACCAAGCTACCTGAGTATGGGTCGTCTGGAGACTAGCCGTCAACACAGTCATCCGCTGAACAGACGCACGCTGAGCATCTAGAAGCTCTCCCACCCTCGAATCCATCGCACGCTGAGCCTCCCTGATCTCACGAAGTAATCCCATCATATCATCAGATGGTGGGCGTGAAGGACCAGCCAGGCGTAAAGGAGTCTGTGATGGACCAGCTCCAGTAGAATGCAGAGGTGATGGAGGAGGTATGGTGTCCACATCCATATACATACGATCCTCATCCTCAATATCACCCCCATGAACCCCTGCTCCAGCGGCTGCTGCTGCTGTCTCAGCGACTGCCACCTCTACCCGAGTATGAGGACGCACCAGAGCGTTCCTCTCCTCATCACGGACCTGGATGTCCCGCATGCCCATCCTACAGATAGCCTCCCAGTCCAACACTGATGAGAAAGTCTTCTCCTGAATCCTCTCATCCACTAAATCAACACCCAGGCGGATAAGCAGGGTGGTGATCAGACGTCCATAGGGCAGGTTTCTTATCTGACCAGACAGCGTAGCACATATCATCGTCCGCATAATAATATAAGCGAGGCAGACAGGCTGCCTAGTGTAGATACAATAAAGTAAATACTGGGTCAACTGGGAGATCCTCTCGTAATGTCCACTCTGGGGTGTCAGGTTGTGCTGGATGATCGTACAGTACACCTGAGGCTCTGGACGTAGGTTGATCGCCTTCATCTACCAGCGATCCTCTCTGATAAGCTGACAGTCTATCTCAGCTGCATCTCCAAGGAAAAGAACTGGGGCTCTCTGGGAGCACAGTATACCAAGGGACCGTCATATGAAATGCCTAAGAGGTCCGCTAACTGCTGGCAGTCAAAGGAAATCTCTACTCCCTTGACGTAGCTCGTGATCCTGAGCTCCCTACCCCTCTCAGTGTCATTGTGATCTCCCACCACCTGGAGATTACAATAGAACTGTCTCACCAGATCCGAACGGGTACAGGCGTCGTAGGTAATCACGGGAAGCCAGCCCATGTCACCAAACACTCTCTCTACATCAAACAAGGCTAGGCTAGCCAAGTCCACACGACGACCTCCCTCTACCTTCTTACGAGCATAGCGGGCATACTGAGCCTCGGCCTCATTATAATGGAAACAAACTGGGTCATGAACCCTAGGTACTTTGGTACGAGCCATATTATCTGCCAAAACAAAGAAAAACAGATAATAGCTTAGTAATGGTGAAAAACCCAAAAATTTTGACATTATAACGGCATAAATTGGTCAAAAGCCTCACTTTTCACCCATACACTTGGGCAGGAGGACTTATATAGATTATTAACTATCCTGCAAGACTTATACAGTTGGAAATTTTATCTAAGAAGACATTCTTAAAAATTTTAAATTTTATCTAAGGTATGAAAACATTTTCCATAAATTGTGTAAGACCCTAGAATAGTATATAAAGAGGGTAGGATCTAGGAGAAACCTAAATCATCCATCCATGGGAAGATTTCAATGGAATCTATGGAGGGAATCATGGTAAACAAAGTAAAGGAAGTAACTTAGAGTTTTAAGCCATAGAACAATCATATAATGGACCATGAAAGTAAGCCAAAGGATCCAAACACCAAAGAGTGGACTATAGGATGAAAAGTTGACTCAAATTACATCTGGTCGCACATAAGGTCGACTGGTAACCGACCCAATCAGACCACAGGATCGACCCCTAGCTTTCGGGAAGTCCAGGGAAGCTATGGTCGTACCTAGGGTCGATGGATAACCGACCCTATGATCGACCCTATACCCTGGGGTCTCAGACACCTGCGACCCATTCTGCGACCCATCCTGCGACCCTAGCCTTACAGCAAGGTTAAAATTGTCAGAATGAATTCTAATTAAAATCTATCAACTTGTTAGGTTTTTCTATTGATATAAAGGTGATTCTTAAAGCTTGAAAGAGGATCTACACTCAAGCAAAGGTGAGGGAACAAGACCTAAACTAATTGACTAATAATAAACCGTTTTTGTTTATTGAGTCCAATTCTATGTATGATTCTATGAATGTATAATTGTAATGTGCATATCACATGTCATCTACTATTCTGTTATTACTGTTCATGCATATTTAATTCTGTTTATTTACAACGTGATGATGTTGATGATGCTAAGAATAGGCATGTGAATGTTTGTGTGTGGTTAGTGTACTTGATGCGAGTAGGGCATTAGGGGAAGTGTGATGCGATGCAGTCCTAAGCACTTTAGCCCTATATCTACTCAAGTCTTATCCACTAACATCGTCATATCACCATTACCTTAGCAGAAATATTACGTCGTAGGGCATCAGGGGAGGTGGTCTCAGACCATGTAGTCTTCGACTCTGTCGGGGGGCCTTAGCTCTATCTCTATGGACGTATTGAGGGATGCAGGGGTGAGGCCTTGGATACACTGTTTGACATTAGGATTGGTTAGTTGCGAGCCCAGTTTGTAAGCCCTCGCCAATAGAGGCTTACGTGTTGGTACGGGTAGAGCATCAGGGGAAGTGTGATGTGGTGCGGTCCTAAGCACTTTAGCTCTATATCTATCCCATGGTGGGTACATGTGGGGGCGGCAATGGTGTTTGATCCGTTGAGCGGTTCCACACACTCGTGTATAGTGGTGCGACGGCCTCCAAACTTTTCTATAGCACATTGCAAACTTATATACCAGACCACAGATATGAATTGAATGCATGCATATGTTTGTTGCATTGTTTTGTTTGCTCACTGAGCCGTGATGTGTGCTCACCCTTTCGAATTCGAATATTTTTAGTTGATTATGCAAGTACGACTGTGGAAGATTATATGAATGCTCCCGCATACGGGCACGTTGCTGCAATGGATGCTGAAGATATAGTAGAGACGCATGACTCATCATGCGAGTGCAACTCATGCATTTTCAATTAGATTTTATTTGGATCATTAAGGAAATATAATTTGATATTTTATTTATTTATGTCTCGGTTAATACAACATAATTGGATATTTTATTTATGATTATCACATTTAGATTCCCAGTTCATTTATTATTAAGACTTCTGCTATTGTGTATTTATTCTGATTATGGTTGTGGGTGTGTATGGTTTAAGCAAACGGACACAGCCTATTTGAGATCCTGGTTGAATCGTTGATTTATTAGCGGTTCATCACACCGTTCTAAATAGTGCAGAATTGGGGTGTGACAGCGACCACACGAGTGTTTGGTCGACTTTCATTCTCAGTCTTACCCCTTCATGATTTGATTCCTTGAACTATCACTAGGGTCCTTCTTATTTTTGATCTATGGCCTTAATTTCATATTTTTCACAAGAAAAAATTTCATTTACACCCCATCAAGGATTGCTAACATCATCTACACCCACAAGATTGCAAAAACATCTCCTAGGTCCACTTAACTGACGAAAATCACTTAAATTGTTAATATACAATTTTACCCTTCATATTACAAATTAGAAAATTTTAAAAATTAAGTAGAATGACTAGTTTGACCTTGTATTGGAACTTACATTTACTCTCTCAATCAAGAAAATAATTCTTTGTTTCAAGCACAACCAGAACCCCTGTTCTGTTCTGATCATAGGATCTCTGATTCACTGTTGGGATCTAGTGGCCTTGAGGGCTAGAGCTATGTCTCCTGTCCACAGAGACACCTCCGCCAACAGAAAGGAAAGAGATGGTTGAATTATTCTGTTTTGGGTTTTTGACTTCAGAAGGACGAAACTGAAATTAGGAATCGACGAAGAAGAGTGTCGTCCTCCGGTCTCCTCTCTCCTCCCTCGTCCGTAGTTCATCGTCTCCAGCTATGTAGTTGTGCATTATATTGAAGTCTGAATCCGAGCATCTACAATCATTAATTCATTGAATTGTAATTAAAAATTTGACATCAAAATATATTTTTCAGGAGATGGTTACAATCATTAATTTGTTGAATTGTAATTAAAAATTTGCCATTCTCCTCCAATAACATCTCTGGTCGAAATCCGAGCATCTTCTGCCCTGTAAAGGCATTGCCGAAGCATGTCTAATCCTCGAAGTAAACCCAGAAAATCCAAACCCTACTCTGCTTCTTCTCTTTTTCCCTGTAATGGCGTAACCCTAGGTTCAACAATGGCGCGGAAGTCTTTCTAAAACCAACCCTTGCTACTATCCTCATAATTTTAGGCTTATATGCTTTCTTCAACACCGTTCTCTCCCCCATTGACAATGACCCTTCGAAGCTCCACTCCACCTTCTCTTTAGATTCTTCCAAGTCTAAGCTATTCCTTGGTAAGTATTGCAGGAATGGTTGCTAAATCCCTGCTGCTGAAGCCCTTACTCTATTTAGGTGCAGGAAATCTCTCTACCAATCTCTCCTCTTCGTTTGAATTCTCTGAAATCACTTCCTTCCCCTTTCCTCCCCATCTTGGAGCCATCCACCCTGTTGAATCTTTCCACCCGAACCCCTCTATGTTGAGTCAAGGAGACCTTCACAGTCATCGACGAAGAAGAAGAGGTTAGAAATTTTGGGGCTAGGGTAAAAAATCAAATAAAGGGTATATTGGTCTTTTCAACTGACCAAAAGGGTATTCTCGTCTGTAAAAAATTCCAATCCACATGATGTCAGCATCTAACGGGAATCAACTGATGAAGTGGACTTCTTTGATTACCACAGCCAAAGTTTTGGGGTGTTGTGGGTGTAGATGATGTTAACGATCTTTGATGGGGTGTAGTTGAAATTTTTTCTTTTTACAATTATCTACTCTAACCTACTCTTCATGGATTTTCTTTGAGTTTTCGTCTATGGGTTTCATGGTTGAGATCCTACTTTGAATTAATACATCCTCCAAGATCTATTATAGGCATTCAACTAATGTAGGGGATGTTTTCATACCTTAAACTTGCTGAAGAATCAGAGCTCTCTCTGAAATTTCTTTTATTAGTCTTCCTCTTCAATTCTCCTTCTCTTCCTCCTCCTCTCTTTCTCTCTCTTTCAGTTTGAGTTCTAAAAGAATGAAAGAGGTCAAGGGACGTCCTATATATCGAGGAAAACATCCATATAAAGTCCCATTTTGATTAAGAAAGAACCCCCTTTCAGATTAGGAAGGTTTTCTAATTTCAGAGTCAATTATACCATCGTGCGGTTGCACGTGGGGTCACAGGATCCATCGACCACACATCTCAAAACTGTGACCACACGCCCTAGATTCGAGTGGTCTCAACATTCTGAGGTGAGGTCGACCACACCTGTTTAGGTATGTGACCACACATCTCAATTAGATGATTTATGGTTTGAATTACATACCTAGTCTTGTGGTTTCCTCACACACTTGGTCCGTTTGGTCCGACCATGATTGGAAGACCTGATACAAGGCAGTAAGACTGGGTTAGTACGATACGGGTCTTACACAGTCAGTGTCACACCCCAATTCCACACTGTTCAGAAAGGTGTAGTGAACCGCTAATAAACCAACGGTTCAACCAGGATCTCAAATAGACTGTATCTGTTTGCTTAAACCATACACATCCACAACCATAATTAGAGTAAATACACAATAGCGAAAATCTTAAATATTAAATGAACTGAGAATCTAAATGTGATAATCATAAATAAAATATCAATTATCTTTCATTGACTGAGACATAAGTAAATAAAATAATGAATTACATTTCCTCAATAATCCAAATAAAAATCTAATAAAAAACACATGAGTTGCATTCGCATAACGAATCATGTGTCTCCATTATATCTTCTGCGTCCATCATCACAACGTGCCCGTATGTGGGAGCATTCATATAATCTTCCACGGTCATACCTGCATCATCAACTAAAAATATTCAAATTTGAAAAGGGTGAGCACACATCACGGCTCAGTGAGCAAACAAAACAATACAACAAACATATGCATGCATTCAATTCATATCTTTGGTCTGGTATATAAGTTTGCAATGTGCTATAGAAAGGTTCGGTGGCTGCCTCGCCTCTATAAACGAGGTGTGTAAGCCCACCCAATGGATCAAACACCATTGTCGTCCACATCCACCCCACCGTGGAATAGAGATAGAGCTAAAGTGCTTAGGACCGCACCACATCACATTTCCCCTGATGCTCTACCCATTCCAACACGTAAGCCCCTGTTGGCGAGGGCTTGCAAACTGGGCTCACAACTAACCAATCCTAATGTCAAACAATGTATCCAAGGCCTCACCCCAGCATCCCTCAATATGTCCATAGAAATAGAGCTAAGGCCCCCCGGCAAAGTCAGAGACTACACGGTCCGAAACCACCACCCTTGATGCCCTACGACGTAATAGTTCTGCTAAGGTAATGGCGATACGATGATGCTAGTGGACAAGACATGAGTAGAGATAGGGCTAAAGTGCTTAGGACCGCACCGCATCACAGTTCCCCTGATGCCCCACTCGCATCAAGTATACTAACCACACACAAACATTCACATGCCTATTCCTAGCATTATCATCATCATCATCATGTTGTAAATAAACTAAATTAAATATACATGAATAGTAATAACAGGAATAGTAGATGACATGTGATATGCATATTACAATCATACAATCATAGCATCATACATGGTATTGGACTCAATAAACGAAAATAGTTTATTATTATCCAATTAGTTTAGGTCTTGTTCCATCACCTTTATTTGAGTGTAGATCCTCTTTTAAGCTTTAAGAATCATTTTTATATCACTAGGAGAACCTAACAAGTCGATAGATTTTAATTAGAATTAATTCCAACAATTTTAAGCTTACTGTATTGCTAGGGTCGCAGGTTGGATCGCAGGTAGGGTAGCAGTTGTCTGCGACCACAAGATGTAGGGTCGGTCATAGGGTCGGTTACCCATCGACCCTAGGTGCAACCACAGCCTCCCTGGAGTTCCCGAGAGCATGGGGTCGATCCTGTGGTCTGGTAGGGTCGGTTACCAATCGACCCTACGTGCTACCACACGTAGTTTGAGTCAACCTTTCATCCTACAGTCCATTCTTTCATGTTTGGATCCTTTGGCTTACTTTTATAGTCTATTCTATGATTGTTCTATGGCTCAAAACTCCAAGTTACACACTTTACTCTGTTTACAATGATTTCCTCCGTGGATTCCATTAGAATTTACCCATGGATGGATGATTTGGGTTTCTCCTAGATCCTACCCTCTTCATAAACTATTCTAGGGTCTTACATAATTCATGGAGAATGTATTCATACCTTAGGGTTGCTGAGATTCAGATATTTCTCTGAATTTTTTCTCCTTAGTCTTCTTCTCCAATTCTCCTTCTCTTCTCCTTCTCTTCTCTTTCTCTCACTTTCAATTAGGGTTTCAAAAGGAGTGAAAGAGGCTAAGGGACGTCCTATTTATAGAGGAAAACCTCCCAAAATAAGTCTCATCGAGATTAGGAAAGGATCCCCTTGAAATTAGGAAAGTTTCATAATTACGGTTTCAGCCTGTCATCCTAGGGTCAATGCTAGGGTCACAGGACCCGTCGACCCTAGGGTCTCAAGTCATCCGACCCTAGGACTGAAAAGTCATGGATTGGACTCTGTTGAGGTGGGGTCGACCCTACCTGTTTAGGCATGCGACCCTACCCTCAAATTTACTATTTTTGGTCAGTTTCATACCTGGTCTTGTGATTTCCTTCACACACTTGGTCCACTTGGCTCGACCATAATAGATAAACCTGGTACAAGGTGGTAGGACCGGTTAGTTTGATACGGGTCTTACAACTCCCCCCTTCTTATTAAAAATTTTGTCCTCAAAATTGGTACATACCTTTCGAGTCGAAAAGATGAGGGTATTGCTTTCGCATAGCATTCTCTTCTTCCCATGTGATTTCTTCTATATCTCTGCTTCTCCAGGTGACTTTAACATAATAGATGCCACGGTTGTGTAGTTGTTGAACCTTTCGGCTGGTGATTTCAGTTGGTGCTACTTCAAATGTCAAATCATCAGTCAAATCAGGTGGATCTACTGTCAAAATGTGCGTTGGATCATTGACGTACTTCTTCAATAATGAAACATGAAATACATCATGCACACTTGACATAGATGGTGGTAGTGCTAACTGGTAAGCCACTTTTCCACGTTTGGCTAGAATCTCAAATGGCCCGACATATCTCGGACTTAGTTTTCCTTTCTGTCCGAACCGTTTTAAACCTCACATAGGTGATACTTTCAGGAATACCTTATCACCTATGACGAATTCAAGGTCCCGGCGTCGAGTATCTGCATACTATTTCTAATGATTCTGAGCCGTTCTTACTCTTTCCTTGATAATGTCGACTACTCGACATGTCTCTTCAACAAATTCTGGTCCAACAATGCTACGTTGTCCAACTTCATTCCAAAACAAAGGAGTTCGACACTTCCTACCATACAGTGCTTCATATGGTGACATCTGTATAGTAGCCTGATAGTTGTTGTTATAAGCGAACTCGATCAATGATAATTTTTCATCCCATGATCCTTTAAAATCAATTACACAGGCTCGAAGCATGTCTTCTAAAATCTGAATGGTACGCTCTGACTGTCCGTCTGTCCGTCTGTCTGAGGATGGAATGCAGTACTAAACTTCAATGTTGTACCCATAGCCTTTTGCAATCCTTCCCAAAACTTTGAAGTAAATCGTGGATCTCTGTCTGACACAATGCTTTCAGGTACACCGTGTAATCTGACAATATTATCCACATACAACTGAGCCAACCTCTCTAGTGTATACTGTGGTCGTATAGCTATAAATCGAGCTATTTTAGTCAGGCGGTCTACAATCACCCAAACCGCGTCAACTACTCGGGGAGTCAATGGCAACCTGGTGACGAAGTCCATAGTGATGCAGTCCCATTTCCATGCTGGTTTCGATAACGGCTGTAACAGCCCTGCAGGTCTTTGTCGTTCAGCCTTCACCCTCTGGCAATTTAGGCATTGCGACACGAATTTAGCTACATCTGCTTTCATTCCTCTCCACCAATATAATTTCTTTAGATCATGATACATTTTTGTACTTCCAGGATGTATCGAATAGACGGTGGTATGGGCTTCTTTCATTAGTCAGTGTCTAATGTCCAAACTTTCTATTTTAGGTACACATATTCTTCCTTTGTACTTCAGTACCTTTCCATCGTCCAAGGCGAACTCAGGGATAGTCCTACCTTTTTCAATGTCCTCTTGTACCGTTCTTAGATAAGGGTCTGATTTAATAGCGGTTTTCACTTCATCAATTATATCAGGTATAATCTTCAATGAACATATTTGAAAACCGCTGAATAAACCCTTGGTTGGTTGATTCATCCGGTGCATCTATCACGAATTGCTCATTACCGTAATTGAACACTTTTCCGATAATACACATTGCAGCAGTTGTGTTAACTTCTCCTTGAGATTTTATCATTGTTTTTCTACTCAGCACATCAGCTACCACATTAGCTTTCCCCGGATGATACTGGATATCACAATCATAGTCTTTCAATAGTTCCAGCCATCTTCTTTGTCTCATATTCAACTCCTTCTGATTAAAGAGATAAGTAAGACTCTTATGATCTGATTTAATCTGAAATTTCTCTCCGCACAAGTAATGTCTCCATATCTTGATAGCATGTACCACTGCCGCTAATTCCAAGTCATGAGTGGGATAGTTCTTCTCATGTGTCTTCAGTTGTCTTGAGGCATATGCAATTACTTGTTCTCCTTGCATAAGTACACATCCTAAACCCAATCCTGACGCATCAGTGTACAAAATAAATGGTTGTCCTGGAAACAGAATAGTCAAGATCGGAGCAGATATCAATCTAGCCTTCAATGTTTGGAAACTCTTCTTACATTTATCAGTCCAAACAAACTTTTTGCCCTTCTTAGTCAAACTGTTGAGAGGTACGGCAATTCAGGAATAGTCTTTCACGAATCGTCGATAATACCCAGCTAGACCTAGGAAACTTTTAATTTCTGCAATGCTCTTTTGTGCTTCCCACTTCATAATGGCTTCAATATTGCTAGGATCCACTTTAATTCCTTCAGCAGATAAAACATAGCCTAGGAAAGCGACTTCATTTAGCCAAAACTCACACTTTGTAAATTTGGCGTAAAACTTCTCTTTCCGTAATCGCTACAGAGCGACATTTTGATTCATAATATGAGTTTCCTTGTCCTTGGAGTAGACCAATATATCATCAATGAATACAATGACCGACGTATCCAACATATCATGGAATACCCGATTCATAAGTTCCATAAAAGTTGCTGGTGCGATAGTCAATCCAAAAGACATGACCAAAAAATCATAATGTCTATATCTCGTCCTGAATGCTGTCTTGGGAATATCTCTGTCCTTGATCTTCAACTGATGATATCCTGACCGAAGATCGATCTTGGAGAACACCTTGGCACCTTGCAACTGATCGAACAAGTCATCGATCCGAGGCAATGGGTACCGATTCTTGATTGTCAGTTTATTCAGTTCCCGGTAGTCTATACACAGTCGAACACTACCGTCCTTCTTCTTTACGAATAATACTAGCACTCCCCATGGTGATATGCTAGGTCTGATGTAACCCTTGTCCAGTAGTTCTTGTAACTGTACTTTTAATTCCTTCAGTTCAGTAGGAGCCATTCGATAAGGTGCTTTAAATACTGGTGTGGCTCCGAGTATTAGATCTATAACAAACTCTGTAGCTCGGTCGGGTGGTAGTCTTGGTAGTTCTTCAGGAAATACATCTGGAAAGTCACGCACGACATCAATATCCTCCATTCATGGTGCTTCCTTTGTGAGGTCAACCACTGATATTGGATACCCAACTCCTCCTTTCTCGAGGCATTTCCTAGCCTTTAATGCAGAGAGGATGAGTTTTCGTTTACGGGGAAGTTTGATTCCCGCAAAACTGAACTCCGCTCCTTTCTTGTCTTTAAATGTCAGCTTCTTTTTGGCACATAATAGGTTTGCAGAATGCTAAGCTAACCAGTCCATTCCCAAGATGACGTCAAAGTCTGTCATCTCAAGTTGAATCAAGGTTGCATCCAAGGTTTTCTCGTCAATAAGAACTGGACATGGTCCATAACCTTTTTCTAATTCCACTTCTAATCTCATCGGCGATCATACAAGCAGTTTATAGTCTAAATATTTGAGGGGTAGGTTTAGCTTCTTTCCAAATGACACAGATATAAAAGAATGAATAGCTCCTGAATCAAAGAGTACTCTGGCGAGAATGCCATTAATAGGTACGATACCTGTGATTTGTTTTAATTTAGTCTACATGCTCACACAATGTAACACAAAATGAAAGGTTCAGGTCATACTTGTGACCACATCAGGCGATGCGGCAGCATCCTCAGATGTAACAGCATAAACCTTTCCTTGCTGTAGCTGCTTCCTGGGTTTAGGACACTCTCTTAAATAATGTCCTATTTGATTGCAGTTATAGCATTTTACTCCTTCGTTATTTTGCTTTTGTTGCGGTTGAGCTGCTGGAGTAGTATTGGCTGCAGCATTAAAACCTTGAGTACAGAAGGGTTTGAATGTCCTTGTATTCCCTCCGTTATATGAATTTCCAGTTGGCCTTTCAATACCCCTGTTTTGAGCAAAATAGCTTTCTTTTTGGCTCGACTCTATCACCCGAGCAATTTGTACAGCTTCATTGTAGACTTTCTTCTCAAGTCCTAGAACATGTTCATGAATACTTCCCCTAAGTCCCATGACGAACCTTCTGGTCTTCGTATCTTCCTCTTGCATACTGACTGGTGCAAAGAAGAACAGCTCCTCATAACGCTATTGATATGCATCGACAGTCATCTGTCCCTGATACAAACTCAGGAACTCTTTCTCCATAGAATCTCTGAAACTTCTAGGAAAGTACTTCTCAAAGAATGCCTCCTTATATATACCCTAGGTCAGTTGGGCGTACTTTGTCAACAGATAAGTCCATATGGACTTCCACCAGTGGTGTGCATCATCTTTCAGCATGAATGTTGCACATAGTACTTTCTCCTCCTCAATAACTATCATCATCATGAAATTCCTCTCCATTTCATCAATCCAGTGTGCTGGCCACAAAGGATCAGCTGGCTTACCATTATATTCCTTGGGCTTCATCTTCAAGAAATGCTTGACCAGTCTGGAGTGGTCTAGTTGATACGGAGCATAGGCCCTATACATAGGTGGTTGGTACTGATAACCACCTTGAGCTACTTCAGGGTTCTGCACTTGAGCCTGCATGACTGGAGTTTGAGGTGCATGGGGTACCGTGTTACTTCCCCCTGGTACTGTGCTTTCCCATCCTACTGGCATCGGTGTCGTCTGTGCTGCTGGAAAAGCCATGCCTATGGCAGCTTGCATATTAGTTTGTACCTATTGTATTTGTTGCAGCTATTGTGCCATGTTCATTACGGCTATAGCGAGGTCTGTAGGTGGGGCTGGCAAGTTGGTAGGATTTGTCTGGCCATTTACCACGGACGGTGCCGTATTCAGATTCTCCTGTGTCTCAGGATGTATATGGTTGTCTTCCTCCACAGGTGGTGGTGGTGGAATAGAGTTATGGTTTTGTCTGGTCACTCTTCGCCCAGCCATTTTCTGTTCTGATGATGGTAGTGCCTGCAACCAATCATAGCACATGTGAGGCAATCAATATAGTTGTTCTCCAGTCAAAAATCCAACTAATCAATATAATTTTCAAATTTTTCAGATCATTCTGACAAAAATACTGTATTTTCCATCGTAGGGTCGATCATTATGCGACCCTGAGAATCACTGTCAGCTTACCGAGAGCCTAGGGTCGATGGTAGGGTCGGTATATGTCCGACCCTAGGGTCGACCCCTAGTTCTCTGTCAGATCACCGAGAGGCTAGGATCAATGGGGGGTCGGAGGTAGGGTCGCATGTTTTGGTCGAATTATGCGACCCTACGATCCAGAATCAGGTTTTTAAACCTGATTTTGGATTCATTTCCCATTCTTTCTCCTGTCTTCCAACTCAACTCGTTCCTCTGAGTTGCTACAGTAACGACCCCTACCTGTTTGGTGATCCTATCCTTCGTTCGTGACTACCACTCCTTCTCTACAGGTATGTTCTCTACTGTTTCATGTTTTTAAAGCTTTCTAATTAGGTTTTTGCCCATTTACATCGTTTTCTTCAAATTAAAATTTTTCCAACCATAAAAATTTCATTTTTATTGGGGGATTTTGCTGTTGGTCACCCAATGGACGAAAGCCCTCAAAAATATTTGAGTTTCGTCGGTTGGTTGTTGAGAAACTTGAAATTTTCCATTTTTGCCCTAATTTTTGGTATTTTTTGAATTTATTAAAAAATTTTCAAATTCGATCTCTCAAATTTAAATTTCCAACTGTATGAGCCTTGCAGGATAGTTTAGAACCTATATAAGTCCTCCTGCCCAAGTGTATGGGTGAAAAGTGAGGCTTTTGACCAATTTATGCCATTATAATGCCAAAATTTTTGGGTTTTTCACCATTACTGATCTATTATCTATTTTTCTTTGTTTTGGTAGATAACATGGTTCGTACCAAGGTTCCTAGGTCTCATGACCCAGTCCGCTTCCGCTCTAATGAGGCCGAAGCTCAGTATGCTCACTATGAGAGTAAGAAGGTAGAGGGAGGTCGTCGTGTGGACTTGGCTAGTCTAGCCTTGTTCAACGTGGAGAGGGCATTTGGTGACATGGGCTGGCTCCCTGTGATTACCTATGATGCTTGTACCCGTTCGGATCTAGTGAGATAGTTCTATTGTAATCTCCAGGTGGTGGGAGATCACAATGACACTAAGAGGGGTAGGGAGCTCAGGATCACGAGCTACGTCAAAGGAGTAGAGGTTTCCTTTGACTGCCAGCGGTTAGTTGATCTTTTGGGCATATCACATGACGGCCCTTTGGCGTACTGTGCTCCCAGGGAGCCCCAGTTCCTTTCCTTGGAGATGCGGGCTGAGATTGACCGTCAGCTTATTAGAGATGATCACTGGGAGATGAAAGCGATCAACCTACGTCTAGAGCCTCAAGTGTACTGCAAGATCATCCAGCACAATCTGATACCCCAGAGTGGACACTATGAGAGGATCTCCCAGTTGACTCAGTACGTCCTCTACTGCATCTGCACTAGGCAGCCTGTCTATCTCCCTTATATTATCTTGAGGACGATGATCTGTGCTACGCTGCCTAGTCAGATAGGCAACTTGCCCTACGGACGTCTGATCACTACACTGCTTACCCGTCTAGGTGTTGATTTAGTGGATGAGAGGATTCAGGAAAAGACCTTCTCATCGATTCTGGACTGGGAGGCCATCTATAGGATGGGCATGCGGGATGCTTAGGTCAGTGATGAGGAGAGGAACGCTCTGGTGCATCCTCGTACTCGGGTAGAGGTGGCAGACGCTGAGGCAGCAGCAGCAACAGCCGCTGAAGCAAGGGTTCATGGGGGTGATGCTGAGGATGAGGATCGTATGTATATGGATGTGGATTCCATACCTCCTCCATCACCTCTGCATTCTACTGGATCTGGTCCATCTCAGACTCCTTCACGCATGGCTGGTCCTTCACGCCCACCATCTAATGATATGATGGGATTATTGCGTAAGATCAGGGAGGCTCAGCGTGACGGATTTGAGAGTGGGAAAGCTTCTGGATGCTCAGTGCGCTTCTGATCAGCGGATGGCTGTGTTGACAGCTAGTCTCCAGACGACCCAGACTCAGGTAGCCTGGTTGACTAGAATCTATGCTGAGGACTATGACAGAGATCGTGAGGCACCGCCTCCTCCATCACCTCCAGCTCCATGATGTATTTTTCTTTTTATTCTTCTTTTGTATTATAGAGTAACTGTCTGGGTTGTGGACTGTACTCTGCTTTGGATATGTATATAAACTTGCTTTTGGTTTGATGTATATAAAACTTGTTTCTCCCTTTATATGTGCATTATTCTCTTTCTTAATTTTGTCTCAAACAACACAGGTGCTTACAGTGTGTTTTTATTAAAGCTTTTAAATTTTATCCTAACTCAGTTCATGAACTTTTGTGGAAGTATACCGATTTAATAGACAGGGCCTGAGAGCTCTGATACCAAGTTGTCACACCCCAATTCTGTACAGTTCAGAATGGTATGATGAATCGCTAATAAGCCAACGGTTCAACTAGGTTCTCAAATAGGTTGTGTCCGTTTGCTTAAACCATACACATCCACAACCATAATCAGAGTAAATACACAATAGCGAAAGTCTTAAATATTAAATGAACTGAGAATCTAAATGTGATAATCATAAATAAAATATCAATTATCTTTCATTGACTGAGACATAAGTAAATAAAATAATCAATTATATTTCCTCAATAATCCAAATAAAAATCTAATTGAAAACGCATGAGTTGCATACGCATGACGAATCATGCGTCTCCATTATATCTTCTACGTCCATCATCGCAACGTGCCCGTATGCGGGAGAATTCATATAATCTTCCACGGTCATACCTGCATCATCAACTAAAAATATTCGAATTCGAAAAGGGTGAGCACATATCACGGCTCAGTGAGCAAACAAAACAATGCAACAAACATATGCATGCATTCAATCATATCTTTGGTCTGGTATATAAGTTTACAATGTGCTATAAAAAGGTTCGGTGGCCGCCTCGCCTCTATACACAAGGTGTGTAAGTCCACCCAATGGATCAAACACCATTGTCATCCACATCCACCCCACCATGGAATAGAGATAGAACTAAAGTGCTTAAGACCGCACCGTATCACACTTCCCCTGATGCTCTACCCATACCAACACGTAAGCCCCTGTTGGCGAGGGCTTACAAAATGGGCTCGCAACTAACCTATCCTAATGTCAAACAGTGTATCCAAGGCCTCACCCCAGCATCCCTCAATACGTCCATAGAGATAGAGCTAAGGCCCCCCGACAAAGTCAGAGACTACACGGTCCGAGACCACCTCCCCTGATGCCCTACGACGTAATAGTTCTGCTAAGGTAATGGCGATACAACGATGCTAGTGGACAATACTTGAGTAGAGATAGGGCTAAAGTGCTTAGGATCGCACTGCATTACACTTCCCCTGATGCCCCACTCACATCAAGTACACTAACCACACATAAGTATTCACATGCCTATTCCTAGCATCATCATCATCATCATGTTGTAAATAAATTGAATTAAATATGCATGAACAGTAATAACAGGAATAGTAGATGACATGTGATATGCACATTACAATCATACAATCATAGCATCATACATGGTATTGAACTCAATAAACGAAAATAGTTTATTATTAGCCAATTAGTTTAGGTCTTGTTCCTTCATCTTTGATTGAGTGTAGATCATCTTTCAAGCTTTAAGAATCACTTTTATATCACTAGGAGAACCTAACAAGTCGATAGATTTTAATTAGAATTAATTCCAATAATTTTATGCTTGTTGTATTGCTAGGGTCGCAGGTTGGGTCGCAGGTAGGGTAGCAGTTGTCTGCGACCCCAGGGTGTAGGGTCGGTCATGGGGTCGGTCATAGGGTCGGTTACCCATCGACCCTAGGTGCGACCACAGCCTCCCTGGACTTCCCAAGAGCATGGGGTCGATCCTGTGGTCTGGTAGGGTCGGTTACCAATCGACCCTACGTGCTACCACACGTAGTTTGAGTCGACCTTTCATCCTACAGTCCATTCTTTCATGTTTGGATCCTTTGGCTTACTTTTATAGTCCATTCTAGGATTGTTCTATGGCTCAAAACTCCAAGTTACACACTCTACTTTGTTTACAATGATTTCCTCCATGGATTCCATTGGAATTTACCCATGGATGGATGATTTGGGTTTCTCCTAGATCCTACCTGTAAGACCCGTGTCAATCTAACCCGGTCTTATTACCCTGAACTAGGTTTACCCATCATGGTCGAGTCAAATGGACCAAGGGCGTGAAGGAGATCGAGATCCCAAGTATCAAATCGACCTTAAAACACTTAATTTAAGGGGAGGCTCGCATACCCAGCCAAGGAGGGTCGGACCCCCCAAAACAGAAAGTCAAACCCTCAGTTTTGAAGGGAGGGTCGGACAACTTAGAAACCTAGGGTCGACGGGATCATCGACCCTCCCATCGACCCTCAGTTGCCGTCAAAACTAAAATTAGGAAATTTCCTAATTTTCGATTTGGATTCTTTCCGAACCTCAAAGGGACTTAATTTAGGATGTTTCTACTCTATTTAAAGGACGTCCCTAAGCCTCTTTCACTCCTTTTACAACCCTAATTGAATTGAGAGAAAGAAAAGAGAAGGAAAATAAGAAGAAGAGAAGCAAGGAAGAGAATTTAGCCAAAAGGAGAAGAGTTGCAGAGAAGGAGTAATCTTCTCAGGTATGGATACTAATTCCATGAGTTTCTACAGACCTTAGGTTAGATAATGATGAGAGTATGATCTCGGAGAAACCCAAACCATCAACCATGGTTAGGTTTTCATAGAAAACCATGGGAGATACATGAAAGCTATCTAGGTGGATTATTCATGGTTCTAGACCATGGAATGAATGTTGGACTGTAGGAGAAAACCATGGGACCCCAAACACGAAGGATGGACTAAAAGAGGAAAATTGACCAAAGTACACCGAGGGTCGCACAGAGGGTCGATGACCATCCGACCCTAGGTGATCCTGAGTATCGACCCTCAGTGTTCGGGAAGTTCAGATTTTGGGGGAGGGTCGCACCAGGGGTCGATCGGGACTCGACCCTACCTCCGACCCTCAGTTAACAGAATGGTTTTTAAATTCTGAATAAATTCTAATTAAATTTTATCGACTTTGTTAGATCTTCTAGCAATATAATAACATTATAAAGGTGATTCTAAAGCTTGAAAAAGTATCTATTAGTAAGCTAAGGTGAGGGAACAAGACCTAAACTAATTGGTTAATAATAAACCATTTTACTTCTTGAGTCCAATGCCATATTGATTCTATGCATGTATGCTTGTATGTGCATTTAACATGTCATCCAATATTTCTATTATTTGTTCATGCATATTTACTTTATTATTTATAATATGATGATGATGATGATGATGATAGGAATAGGCATGTGAATGTTTCTGTTTGGCCAGTGTATATGGTGAGGGTATGAATGATATCAACCGGTACAACCATGACCGTTCTTCATGGGGTGTATATTGTGCTATGGTCTACTCAAGTCATGTCCACTGATGTCGTCGTATCGCCATTACCTTAGCAGAACTATTATGTCGTAGAGCATCAGGGGAGGTGGTCTCGGTCCTTGTAGTCTCTGACTCTACCGGGGGGCCTTAGCTATATCTCTATGGATGTTCTGAGGGATGCTGGGGTGAGGCCTTGGATATACTGTTTGGCATTAGGATTGGTTAGTTGCGAGCCCAGTTTGCAACCCTAGCCAGCAGGGATTTATTTGTTGGTATGGTATCAACCGGTACAGCCATGCCATTTTCATGGGGTGTATATTGTGCCATTTTGGGTGCTGTGAGCGACAGTGCAGGAGTCATTGGGCGTATCCACACACTTGTATATAGAGGTGCGGCGGCCACCTATCCTTTCTATAGCACAGTGCAAACTATAAACCAGACCAAAGATATGAATTGATTGCATGCATATGTATTGTTGCATTGTTTTGTTTGCTCACTGAGCCATGATGTGTGCTCACCCCTCGAGGTCGAATATTTTTAGTTGATGATCCAGGTTTTACCGTTGAAGACTATGTAAATGCTCCAGCGTACGGGAACGTAGCGGCAATGGAAGCTGAAGATGAAGTGGATACACATGACGTCTCTTGCGAGTGCAACTCATGTGTATTCAATTATATTTTTGGTTTATTTATTTGGATTTATTAAAGACATGTATTTGGTATTTAATTAATTATGTCTCAGTTGATATAGAATAATTTGTTATTTAAATTTTAATATCACATAGATTCTCAGTTCATTTTATTATAAGTCTTCTGCTATTGTGTATTTACTCTGATTATGAATGTGGATGTATGGAGTTTAGATAACACAGATATAGCCTATTCGAGATCCTGGTTGAACCGTTGGTTTGTTAGCGGTTCATCACACCATTCTGAATAGTACGGAATTGGGGTGTGACACTACCCTCTTCATAAACTATTCTAGGGTCTTACATAATTCATGGAGAATGTATTCATACCTTAGGGTTGATAAGATTCTGAGATTTCTCTGAATTTCTTCTCCTTAGTCTTCTTCTCCAATTCTCCTTCTCTTCTCCTTCTCTTCTCTTTCTCTCACTTTCAATTAGGGTTTCAAAAGGAGTGAAAGAGGCTAAGGGACGTCCTATTTATAGAGGAAAACCTCTCAAAATAAGTCCCATCGAGATTAGAAAAGGATCCCCTTGAAATTAGAAAAGTTTCCTAATTACAGTTTCAGTCTGTCATACTAGGGTCGATGCTAGGGTCGCAGGACCCGTCGACCCTAGGGTCTCATGTCATCCGACCCTAGGACTAAAAAGTCATGGGTTGGACTCTGTTGAGGTGGGGTCGACCCTACCTGTTTAGGCATGCGACCCTACCCTCAAATTTACTGTTTTTGGTCAATTTCATAACTGGTCTTGTGATTTCCTTCACGTACTTGGTCCACTTGGCTCGACCATGATAGGTAGACCTGATACAAGGTGGTAAGACCGGTTAGTTTGATACTGGTCTTACAGTCAGTCCGTAGGAGCAAAACCGAGATCTCTGCTGGGTTGTAACCCTTCTATTATTATGTTATCATTATCATGCATCAACTTGGTCAAGTGATTTGTGCTTTAGCGAGAGAAATTTAATCCAGACTATGGGGTAAGGAGTACTCAAGCAGTGGGGCACGAGTATATATAATCCAGGCAGTGGGGTACAAAGTACTCAGGCTGTAGGGTACAGGTATATGTGCTCAAGCAGTGGGGTACGGAGCAGATCCTCACTAGGGTACAGATTGACCATGATTTGTATATACACTTGAATGCCACTCGCAATTGCTTTTTTATTTGCTTCTGAACTACATTCATTAAATTTTTGCATAGGATTGCAATGGATACCTGACTTCTCATTGAGCTGGGATGGGAGCTCATCCCTCAATATCGAATCTCTTTTAGCTTTTATTTTAGGTATTTCTTCTGCTGCTACAGTCATGGGCCCTGATGATGTTGAGGGTGCTTCTCTTAGTGGGGTTCTTCTAAGAGATCATGTCAAGGGCTGTATCTATAGGGATTGCATCTACGGGACCTAAGTCAACGCCTTGTCTGTTGATTTTGTTATCTGTGGATAGATGATGGTTTGACCTATCCATAGGGACATATTCAGATTTACTTTAGTTATTATGATAGGTTATATGTAATATGAATGATATTGTGAAATGGTTTGTAAGGCATAACATAATTATTATGTTAAAGTAACAATAGTTGGCGTCTTGTTCTATATTATGATTTCGTTGCAAATCTATGATTCCGCTACAAATATTGTTATCTATTGTTGATTGTTGTGGACATTGTGTGTGTAGACTGTAGGGTTTGTTTGGTAGATCACTTTGGTTGTTGGTCGCTGAAAGATTCTAGTTGTCTCGTGGATGACTCGAATATCACGTCCAATTCTCCAAAATAGGATGTAACATATAGAACATGTAACCATTGACCTAACATTAGAACTGCAACATATTCATTGTGTGGCATGTGATACCTGATTCCTCATTGAACTGGGTGGAAGCTCACCCCTCGTATCGATACTTGTTTTTCATATTCTAATGTAGGGACTACTCTGTGACCGAATATATGGAGTCTCCGCTATAGATGACGCATCTGCAGGCTAGGACTATTCTGAGGAGCACAGCTAAGGCTGCACCTGCAGCGATTGCGTCTACGCTTGATGCATATTCTTTCTTCCTCCTGATTATTTTGTAGATATAGTTATACAATCAGTCTAGACTATTGACACTGATTTACTCTTTTCATTCAAGGTATTTGTATATTTGATACGATATTATATTTTGGGAAATGTTGTAGTTGTATTCATAACAAGAACCTTAATTTATGTTATGATATCAGTAATTAGCATATGTCACTTATCTAATTGCTTCTGCTACTATTACCCTGCTTCTTTATTGATTATTGTAGATATTACGTATGTAGATTGTGAGATTTGTTGGTAGATCATTGTAGTTGTTGGTTCCTGGGTGGATTTGAATCACCTTGTGGGTTGACCTAGATATCACGTTCGATTCCCGAAATGGTTTGCAACAAGCATGGCCTGTATAATGAATGCCGAGAAGCAAAAAGCCATTAAATTAAATGTGTCGCAGGAAGCTTGCAATTAATGGCGCCATGCTCCAACATTGGCCAAAGAGGGTTTACCATGTTGCAAGCATTTAATGCAAAATCATCATATGCGGAAGGTGCGGCAGGTATCAGCAACCCCCAAAGCATAAGCATTAAATACCCCACATGCTGCTAAAAGCTGAAGGAGCAAGACGACCATGCCAACCTACTAAAACCAAGCTACAATCGGCAGAGTGGACCATACCCTAATCACTAAAGGAACAATGATCTGACATACCTCCAGCCATGTCCACCTGCTCGTGTGCCAGAGATCAACCCAAGCCCAAGCTATAAAGGTGAGCACCTACAGACTCCAAAGGCTAAGTTCATTTAAGACTGTTTCGAGTTGATTTTAAATCAATTCAAGTGAATCCAAAGTCGAAATCTAAGTCAATTTCATAAGTCACTTTGAGCTAAGGAGCTTCAAGTTAAACTAATCTTAAAGCCAACTTGAAGCAAATGAAAAAAGGAAAAAGAAGAGAGACAGCCGCCGGATACAAAAGGACCTCTATAAAAAGTCCCCATTCCTCCGGAATCACAGGCCCTTGTCGTCGTCGGGTTACCTCCTTGGTGCCCACGGCTGCTCGCTACTTGGAATCTGACTTAGATGTCGAAACCGCCATTGGGGCACAAAACCTCGTCCCCCCTCTTATGTCTTCTTCGTACGTATCTTTTGTAGGTCATCGAGTCCGCTGAAGAAACGTAACAATTCTGACAACAACTACATTAAATTCTTACTATAATTCATTTACTCTATCTTCAACTATGCTTTTTATGACATATGTATAATGACCTGATTTTTCCCACTAACATTCATTTCTCTTTTTTTTTTCCTCTTTTTTTTTTTTGGCTGGATTTGTAAGGTCTATGAGGTTTATCTATTGGTGTATTTCTCATTTCCAAAAAAAAAAAAAAAAAAAAAACACTTATCACATGACCCTGGTGAAAAAAATTTCTAGAGGAACATTTTTAATATTATTGGAAGTTTGTTAGAGTGCTACATCTAAGATTCATAAGCTGAAGTCTAATTTCTTCTCTTGTCTGTGACATTTCCTACAAAGTGCTGTATTATATTTACTAATGTAAATAGAGTTTTGAACAGGATTTCCATCATTTCCAAAATTAAATTCATTTTGATCTTTAAGAACAGAATGGTGTATTACAAATCTTTCTCAATTCAATTGCCGATACCCTGTGCGGGTGTGAGAAAATTTGTTCTCACTATAAAAATAAATAAATAAGAGATAATTTGTCCAACCATAGAACTGACTAGTGATGAAGATACAATCATTTGAAAGACGGCTTCGTCTTCATTATTATTTACTCAATGGGAATTTACAAACTTGAAGGTACTGGTACCTTCATGTTTGCAAATTCCGATATTCTCTATTCAATGTGTTCCATTCTTCAATAGAAGCACCATCCAAATTTTTTTAGGGGTTTCTCATTTTCTAATTGTATATCTACTGCAGTTGACCAGAGAGTGGCTATAGAATTTGTATTATTTTGAGAACGACCAACTTTATTAAATTTAGAAGTAATTTCTAAATTTTGATAGCTCTTTTGTCATAAAATCAAATACTTTGAGCAATTGTTTAATTAATTTTATATTAGAAGATAATCGTTGAGCTTTTAACGGAGGAAGAATCAAGATGTATGCTACTTTATACATATAATTGATGAATGCAGTAACATCAGCATATGTTTTTTCATGACAATTTGGACTTGGAAACAGGAAACCGAACCCAGCAAAACCAATTGGTAAATGTAATGGTTAGGAGCTGGAGGAACACCAAATTTAGTTTCTAGCCAGAAATTGTCAAAAAGTGTATCCGAGCTGCAAAAATATCCAGATATATGCAAGCCTGATTACAATTTTGACATCAACCTGACTTGATTAAGCTAAATCCACTACAGGCAGGGTCCTTAATCAATCAGCAACAGAAAATTACAAGATCTCAGCCCTCACATACTTTCCCAATTTCCAGGCACTGTAGGATAACCACATGGATACCTTTATTTATTTTTATATTTTTTTAACCACATGGATCTCAGGATCCAACAAAATACTGTCCATCTGATGTCATATGTTGGAGCTTGAGCTTGACCTATCTCAAGTGAAACCTGCAATATGTTTATACGTAATCCACAAATATCAGAAAAAAATCACGTGACTGTTTAGTCTATAGGATAGAGGACCCCACTGGTTTCATAGTGACACGAGCAAATGGGCAAGCTATCTGGAGGCAGAATCTGCAACAATACCTTCTACAGCTTTGGATGTTTCCGATGCAGCTCCTGGGGCAGACATAGAATGCTCTAGATTTTCAACTAGGTCACGCCGCCATTGTAGATGAGATCTGGGATATGGTCTCTGGAGAATATCCTTTCGGTTGGTATTACTGAACCATGACTTTGTAGGCCTCTCAGCTAACTGGGGTGAAGTTATAGCAGGTGCTTCTGCCTTTCTCATAACCTGATAAAACATAACTTTTAGTATGAGAAATTGCTGATAGAAGCACTTTACTATATTCACTTCTGATTTTTTATTAATTAGTATCAACTTCGGATAGTATGACCTTTTGTGCACCATCAACATTTTCATCGGCCAAAACTTCAACCCTTAAATCTTATCCCCTTTGAAAGATTTGCTCCACAACCCATCTAAAAGATCGCCCTCTAATATATTATCCAGGATTAATCAATGGAATGACAAATTTACAGTGGACTGCCTACCAGATATCAATAAAATCCACAAAAACACCAAAACTGACATGATTAAAGGGCATCCCTAGTGCATGTGGCTCCCACCACTGTGAGGTCTGTGGAGGAGCTTATGTACTCAGCCTTACCTCCGCTTCGCGGAGAGGCTGCTTCCAGATTTGAACCTACGACCACCAGGTCACAATGGAACAACTTCACTGTTGCACCAAAGCCTGCCCTCTACCAAAACTGACCAGATTGCACTCAGTTAACAGCCAGCAACAGCAGTTCTGCTAATTCAATTTCAAAGACCAAGTCAACCGAAACCCCAGGCTGCCCAAGGATACATTATCTTTGAGAAGACCAAAATAAGATTTCACATTTAGTTGTTCATACTGACTTCTGACCCCTACAAGCAATTCCACACATGCTACTTTGTGGCTTCCTAGGCTGTCAGAACAAACTTCACCAAGGTGGTGTTAGCAAAGATACCAGCAAAAAGAAGCATGGCCAGAATACAAAAGAAAGAATTAGAACTGAAATAATTCCAGAACTTATACACCGCACTGATAAATCGCAAGACGAAAGGGGGTTTTTTTTTTTTTTGGGGGGGTAAAAAAAGGAGGTTAATTGAGATATTGCATGTTGCATCATAGGCAACAAAGACTAAAGACCACACAAGCGAAAAGTGAAATGGGACAAGATGAAGGCTCTAAATGGACATTTTAATGGAAATGTGGAAAGACATGAGAATTTATGATTTAATAGAAGATATAGCAATAGCTAAGGTGCCATTGCAGGAAAGGATACAGGTAGTCAACCATGGTTTTGATTGACTTAAAAATGGATATGGTTAATCTTGATGCCTCTTCTGCAACCCTATGGATCAACAGTGGTGACCATAGTTCTGATGAAGACCACGGTGTTATAGAGACAATTGCGGAGGACGAAGAACTGAATAAGATTGCCCCCATGAATACCACGATCCCACTTGACTTTCCTCAAGATGTTGAGCATATTCACTTTGTGATACCTCCCAAATATCTTGAAGAGAGTGGGCCCAAGACAGTGGATTTTCTTCCAACTTCGCAAGCACAGTCAAAGTTTCAAGATCAACAGGTGCTACCTACCGACCCCTCTAAAATCATTCTACATCATTACCGAACTCGTGGACGAGTTCATTTTAAGTGGGGGAGAGCTGATGCAGATCAGGATTATTCAAGAAAAAGGGGCCGCCAGATGTTAAATGGGCTTGAGCCATTGGGTCAGCCTAAGGCTAGTTGGACAGAAATAAAAGCAACTCAGCCAGGCTTCAGACTGCCAGCAGCTAGTAGTCCGCAGCAGCAATAGGATTCAGTAGGATTCTTTTAATTAAAGTCTTATTTTCTTTCCTAAATATATGCTAGTCAGTTAGAAGTTTTAATTACTTGGAGACTAGGAATTTCCTTGAATTTAGTTTCCTAAATATTTTTAGAAACTTTCCTATTCTCTGTTTTAGAAAGTTTCCTATTCTTGTTTTAGAAGTTTTTCTATTCTTGTTTAGGAAGCTTTCCTATTCTTGTTTAGGAAGTTTCTGTTTTGAATTTTCTATTATGATTGTAATCTTCGAGCTTATAAATAAGAAGAAACCGAGTAGCTGGCGGCAGATTTTTCCAGAAAAAAAGAACAGCTCAAATTCTATTTTTCTGGTTGAGTCTCCAAGGTTGTGAAACTCAACTGTAACCCATTCTTTTCTATCTTCTCAATTCCTCCTTATTTTCTTTGATCTATTCTTATGCTACTGGTTCACAGCTCTATAGTTAAAGGTCTATTAACTTGAGGAAAAGAGAACCATGACCTGTTCAGCCAGATTAGTTCCCTGTCACTGGCGGTACAGGTTACAGCAAGTTTCAAGGCTTGCAGCTCCTACAGTCCACCTTTGATCAATCCAAGACTTCAGCAAATGTTCATAATCGTTCTCAAGAGTATCTTCAATCAAGTTTCAAGTGATCTCAAGGGCTAGATTCTCAGATAAGTAGATTTTCCTTTTGTCTTTAACATCAGATTTTGGTTTGGACTGAGTAAAGATCCGGCAGCAAAGAGGGGTTATTGAATAGAATGTGTTGAAACCCCCTTTGCCATCAGAGTCGCTAGTGGCGCATTTATTGCAATGGCTCTCTGTTGCTCTGCATTTATTACGCAGATCATGCTGGTCGTTGCATTGATCACGGAAATGCGCTTCTCGTAGTCTAGTCTAAGGGTCTTCTGCTCTGGAGCTTTCGGCTCAGAGGGCGCCAACCGAGGGGTGCTTGTAGTTTGAAGTACCGCACCGCTCTCAGTCTGTTCTCGTTCTGCACCATAGTTGTCAAGGCATCTAGGTGTCCGGGCAGTAATATATGGGCTAGGCGATGAATCGCCAAGTGAATGTTCAAAAGGCAACTGCCTAGGTCGCCTAGGTCGCCTAGGTCGCCTAGGTGTCTCCTTGGGAGCCCTAAAGGCCTGGGCCCACCTTGTAGCCGATGTATCAGTAAATCATTAATTAAATGAAATTTTTCACATACCTTCCTTAAGGTTTCTGCTTACCCGCAATTCAACCCTCCTCCATTATCGGCCACACACTGTTAAGTTCCCTAACGGAAAAGGTGAAAAGAGTTTTTTACCCTTATACTAAAAACCAGTCCGAAAGTACATCATAGTCTTGCTCTTGCACTCTTGTTTCTTACTTGTATGCTATTATGTTCTAACTTCTTAGTTTATTGATTTGTGCTTTTTTGTTTTTTATAAATATGCTTCTTTATGTCCTATAGTTTATCTATTATTTGTTGGTTTTTTCATATTAATTAGGTTATGCTTTAAATGTTGATTCTACATGTAGCATATTGCATATATATAAACATTAATATAGCATTGATATTTTAGAAATTTTTATATATATAAAATAAAAAAAATTAAAAAAAAAACCGAAAACGCCATGGTCGCCTAGGCAACGCCTAGCGCCTTGTCACCTTAACAACCATGTTCTGCACCAAGCTTCTAACTGTCGCTGAAATTTGCTCCCAAACATATGTTTGATTAGCAAGGAACCATCTAGCCTGGACATACATCAAGTTCAAAGCTAAACTCAAATCATATGGCCCACAATGTGTTGAATATCTTCCCCAACTATCTAAATTTTCATCAAAATTGATCAATTGATTGTTCCACATGGTATAAAAATTTTAGGCTGCAGGTTACCAAAAGTGTGACATCACAATGTATCCATAAATAATTAAAGCCAAAGTAAGCTGCCACATGGCAGATATTTAGGACAAGCATCCCAACAAGGAAGGGGAGGAAAAAAAAAAAGTTTTCCCTCCTTAATAAAATATACAATTTCTTAAGTTCAAAAAATAAAAAATTATACAGGTGCTAAATCAAGGCAGGTTGGGCCGTATGGTCATCATTCCATCTACAAATTACTCTTATTTCATAAGAAGAAGTGTCTACATGTCTTCAATGTGGTATCGTAAAGATTCTTATCTGAGAACTTTCCAACAGATCGAGAAAGCACAAATTCAAACAATAATTAAGCAGATTATAGAGGCAAAACTGAATAGGTTATACATTCCTGGTTCGGATAAAATGAACTATAAGTGAGAACATCACAGCAATTGATTCCAACAAAGTAAGAGATACTGAGGACAATGGGGTAACATGGTAAAGCAGCAACCCAAACAAAGTACTTAATAAGTTGTCTTCGTGAAGGATTCTTTCAGGAAACAACCAAAAAAGGTCAAGCCTTATCCCAACTAAATGAGGATGGCTACATGGATCCTTTTATCTCCAATCAGCTCTATTCAAACCCCTACTTGATTCTAGTCTTAAGCTATAAATATATTTCCTCACCACTTCTCCTACAGTCACTTTAGACCTACCTCTAGCTCTTTTAGCTCTTTCAATTTCAAAAAAATCACCCGTCCAGATTGGAGCATTCAAAGGACTCCATTGCACATCCATGCCACCTCAAATGAGTTTCTCGGAACTTATCATGCATTGGAGCAACTCCTAAATTTGCTCTAATTTGTTCATTCTTTATTTTATCTTTCCTAGTTTTATCACTCAACCATCTCCAAATATCAAATTGGTACCGATATTCCTCATAACATTTTGTATGTTTCACCCAACTCGTCATCTATAGATCAGTAACAGAGCCAGGATAAACTTGGAAAGGAAGACTAATTTTAAAAGTCAGTTCTGAGTTTATATGAGAATCCTTTTCTTCTCCAAATAAATCAACGAAAACTAATCACCAGCTGAGTCCTGCCATAATAACAAGGTTCCAAATCTCGATTCTCGATGGTGTCTCGACCCTCTAAAAAACCGAGATTTCTGAGATCTCAATCGTGAGATCTCGGCGAGACACTGTAAAAAAAGCAGTCAAGGCTTAAAAAATGTCTCAGGGCTCAAATGGTCATTTTAAGGCCTAATACTCCAGGGAATCACTCTTTTAGTATACATAATTACATTTAAACAATAAAATTGAAAAAATAATCACACATGGTGGTTGTTTGGGTTTATACCTATGTTTGGTAGTATTGGTCTGAAGTTCAGATGTAAACCTAGAATAATATTAGCTATTCTACATAATGTTACATTAGTAGAAGATCAAAGAAGGCCAAATGAGCCAGTAAAATTATATTTTAGGAGAAGAATAAATATAATAGTACTTAATTAAATTAATTGTCATAGTCAACAAACCCAAAGTAGTCAAGTAGACCATACAATCATAACTGATACATTATATCAAGACCAATCGAGAACTGATCGAGAATGTCAAGAACTGGTCGACAATGTCAAGACCAATCGAGAACTGGTAAAGACTAATTGAGACCAGGTTTCATATGAGATCTCGTCTCGACCTGTTCCAGAACTTCAAGATCACACCGAGATTTTGAACCATGCATAATATTAGACATGGTATTTACTACACCAAACTATCCTTTGCAGAAAAATAAACAACTGTTACCTTTAGAGTCCTGGACAGGAATGAGGTTCCACTCATTGCCACAGCCTTGTCAACAGACTCCTTGCTATCAAAAGTAACGTAAGCAGACCTGCAGAGATATCAACTTTGAATAATTAATGGAAATATAATAGCAAGAAGAATTGGGTGAAGGTTAGAAATTTATACCCCTTGGGCTGAGCAGTTACAGGGTCGGCCAGTATTACAACATTAACAACTGCTCCACACTTGGAAAAATGCAATGACAAGGCTTCTCTTCTAGCAGCGAAATGGACCTAAGTTTCACAGAGAACGAGTGTATGATTCAAATCATTTGCAAATATAATTACTTGTAAAATTCAGATAAAATACAACAAGACAATATAAGTGAGAAAATAGAGACCAAGTGCCATGAAATAATGTATCATTGATGACCAATTTTTTGTAGACACCACACTTAGGTTACATAAGTTCACAATGTAAAGTGTTCCCACACAACTTCTACAAACATTTGGCAAACAAAACCGCATCTCTCTCTTGCTAATAGAACTCCATCAGTTTTTCACATTTTCCCGCGTGATCAAACTATCTCCTTTAGTGCTACCCAGCTCCCAAACGAAGTTCATCTGAAATCATTCAACTGTTTGTAACACATTTTTAGAGGACCCATAACATAGTAATGGGGTTTCTAAAGCCTAGGGGTGTAGGATTCTGAACAATCCAAAACCAGGATTATGATGAAGGGGAAAACGACCAGAATATAAAGTTAATAAATAACAAAATATCTGACCGTTCAATGTGAACCAAAATTTAATATGATGCATTAAACAGTGATAAGAACAACATATCTAAATACTAAGATGATTCAACAGTTGGATTTTAAGAAGAGTCCATGCGAACCAGGACTGTCACCAACCAAGAAACAATGAACAGAAATAGAAGTCAGTTTCAGATTTAAGGAGTATAACAACTCAGCAATGAAATTGAGGAATTAATGTACTGAGGACAAAGATACAAACAGAAGTCGATTCGAGCTTGAAGTTAACATCCGAAACCCAGATTTGATGTGAGATTGATAGCTAATAATAAAACCCAATCAGAAACTTAATGACATAAAGCTCAGATCTGTACCTGAAGAGCAGTAATTTAATAGTCAGCAAGAAACGAGTAACCAAATGCCCATTAATGGATGGGAACTTAAACCCAGAAACTGATGAGCAGGAAAATAAATGGCACCAGAATCCAATATCCCAATACAGCAGGATCTTCAGAATTAAAACCAGAACATGAATCAACAAGAACTGAGATCTGAATTGACTTCAGAGCTGGAAAAATAGTCAGCAAGAAATCTGGTCGCAGGAAACCTACTTGTTGATTGGAGAAGAAGAGAAGGGTATGACCCGGTTTCCCACCTGGCCTGTTTGGAGTGCCACCAAGGTTGCTGAGTCCCACAGCAGATTCTGAATATCTCAGAGTGAAAAGGCAACAGCCAACAATTTCATTCATCAATATTGTGTGCAGGCAACAGCCTTTACATCCATAAATAGAAACTAAAAGAAATGAACAACTAAAGAGTCGGCTAGGAGTCTAAACCTCCCAACCCGTGGGCAACTTAAAGTTCTATATTAAAACACTTTAATTTCTATCCACTTAAGACTTTATTTCTAAGCTAACACTAATTGACTAATGGACCTCATATATGGCCTTACAATTAAAAGAACTTAAAAATTAAACTAGAACTTAAACCCAAGACAAATTAAAAGAATAACAACTAAAACCCATTAACTAAAGCCCAATAACTTAAAATAAAACAAACAAAAGAAGACAAGCACAAAAAGCCGCAGAGATTAGAATCTGAAGACCTTATAGGCCGACTTTTGAAGCCTTGTGGCAGTTCTTCTAGTAGCTGCATCACATAGGCCAAGTCGTACATCTACCCGAACCCCACCAGCAACAGCAAATAAGAAAAAGGTTCCTATGGGCAATGCAAGAGCAAAAAGGTGCTACTATTGTGAAAAGCTCAGTCACTATGCAAAGTTATGTCCGCAACAGGGTAAATCAAATTTAACCATTGCAACCATCGAAGCCAACCCCAATACACAATTTTGTGAACCCCAAGATGATGGAAATTGGGATATTAATACAGCCGTTGAAGGAGTGGACTGGGACGATTTTTTTGGTGAGGATCAAGAGGAGACTTATGATGTACACACCATAAATCGAAAATTCTGGTCGCCGAAGCAAAAGAAAGATGGGTGACGTCGTTGCATCTTCTACACTTTGTGACTAGTGAACCGATGACATCACAGGTTATAGTAGATAGTGGAAGTTGTGTGAATGTCGCATCTCAAGTCTTCATCATGGAAGGTAAGCCAAAAACAGAAGCTCACACACAACCTTATAAAGTTTCCCTTCTCAACAGCAACACATTGGAGATAAACCAAAGGCATTCGCTGCTGCTGAAGTTAGGAGACGATGCAGAAGATGTATGGTGTGATGTCATACCCATGGTGTTAACCGATGTCCTACTGGGACAACCATGGATGTACGACGACAACGTGCTGGTAGGGGGTACCAAGAATCAATGCTGCTTCGATTTCAAAGGAAAATATTTGGTGTTTAACCCACTTAACATCCCAGCCATGAGACCAAGATTGAAGGCTGCTCAAGCCAAGTGCCAACAGTTGTTGCAAATTTGCAATCAGTTCCAAAAAAAAAAGCCAGCAAAGGAGAATCGAAAGGGAAAGTTACAACAGTCAAAAGGCAGTGACGACCAGCATACAGATAAGAAATTACTAGTTCCATCCCACAGGGAGTTCTTGGCAACTAGCGAAGAGACGGGCCTGATAGTAGCAGTTGTAACTAAGGCGATTACACATTTACACCTGCAAACAATAATAAACGTTCCAAGTTTATTAGGGAACTGCTTTCTGATTTTGCAGACAAAGCACTGGATGATCTGCCTGATGAGTTGCCATCATTGCGAAACATTCAACATGCTATTGATTTGGTGCCAGTATCAGTCCTACCAAATCTGCCCACTTATTCTCTCAGCCCTACTGAGCACGCCGAACTCAAATGACAAGTGGATGAACCCCTGAAGAAGGAATTCATAATAGAGAGTATGAGTCCGTGTGCTGTACCAGCCCTCCTCACTCCAAACAAAGATGGTTCGTGGCGCATGTGCATTGACAGCAGAGTAAATAAAATTACCGTCAAATATCGATTTCCCATTCTGGATGACGAAATGCTAGATATGCTGACCGGTGCCATTATTTTCTCCAAAATTGATATGAGGAATGGATATCATCAAGTTCGGATATACCCCGGTGATGAGCGGAAGCCAGCCTTCAAGACCAAGTATGAACTGTACAAATGGAAGGTCCTGTCTTTCAGTCTCACAAACAGCCTGAGTACTTTTATGCAGGTGATGACATGGGTACTTAGACCATTCATCAATAAATTTCTCGTGGTCTATTTTGATGATATTCTCATACACAGCGGGGTGCAAAGTGAACACCTAGAGCATCTGGGACAAGTGATGAGAGTATCACATGCTGAAAAACTCTACATTGACTTCACAAAGTGTTCCTTCATGCTACCTATAGTGGTGTTTCTTGGCTTTATCGTATCTTCTCAAGGAGTGGAAGTTGACCCTAAGAAAGTCCACAGTGTGGTAAACTGGTGTACTCCCAAAACCTTGGCTGAGATCAGGAGTTTTCATGACTTGGCATCATTTTACCACCGTTTTATTTGAAATTTCAGTGCTATTATGGCACCCATTACCGAATCTATGAAAGGAAGTAAAGGTCACTTCCAATGGACAACAGCAGCAACAAAAGCTTTCTCTTTGATCAAACAGAAGATGACAGAAGGTCCACTACTACAACTACCGGACATTGATCAAATATTCAAGGTAGCCACTGATGCATCCCATGTGGGGATTGGAGGAGTTTTGATGCAGGCAAGAAACCCAGTTGCTTATTACAGTGAAAAGTTAAATGAGGCAAAGATGCAATATTCTACCTATGATCTCGACTCTCGAGTTATATGCTGTAGTCCAGATTTTGAAGCATTGGCGACCTATCTCATAGGCAAGGAATTTATATGATACTCAGATCATGAAGCATTGAAATATCTCCACTCTAAAAGCTGTCATGCCAAATGGACTACCTACATCCAAAAGTTTGTTTTTGCCTTAAAATATAAGGCTGGCAAAGAGAACCATGTTACTGATGCTTTAAGCCAGAAAGTGCTAACACTAAATATCTTCACCACCCAAAGTACCAGCCTTGATTTCATCAAAGGTGAGTACCCTTCGGATGCTGATTCCTCTATTGTCCATGCAAAGTTACAGCAAGAAGGTACAAATGCAAAGTACTCTTTGCAATCTGCATGATGTGTTCCATTTCTTCGAAAAGCGATTGTGCATTCCCAACAACTCTCTACGGCAACACTTAGTTCGTGAGTTAAATGGAGGTGGTATGGGAGGGCATTTTGGCAAGGATAAAACTGAAGCAGCACGAGATCCACAAGACTTTAATAGGGATCTTTCTTTATTTTAATTTTAATTGGGAAAATCTTTGTAATCTTTCATTTTATTTATTGCGCTATTTGTTTCCTAATGGGGATCATTTATTTTCTGTTAGAGGCGTCCCCCCCCCTCTCTCTATTAGAGGCGTCATTATCATTTATTTTATTATCTATTAGTGGCGTGGACCCCACCCCCATTAGACATGGGGCACGATTAGTATTTTCTTTTATCTTTATCTTTTTGTTAGTTAGAGTTTGACTTGGATTGTGCTGCTTAAATAATAGGCTTTTTTTTATTTTCTAATTGGTTTTTTCGAATTATTTTCTAATTAAGATTGTAAGCCTATTTAAAGACAATCTTTATGGAATGAAATGATACATTGATGAATATTGAAGAAAAAAAAACTCACGGCTTCTCTTATCCCTCTCAGTAAGTCTCTCTCTCTTTCCCTCTCATGACTTTTCTTTCTTTGTCCCATTTCTTTCTCATTCTCGGTTTCCCTCCCTCTTTCTTTCTCTGGGCGATAACTCTTTTTCCCCCTCCCCTATTTTCTGGTTCCAATATCACCCCTTCCCTCCCTTACGGCAGCCCCTCTTTCTCCCCTCTCGTTTCCCTCGATTTCCCGCCTCCTTGTCTATCTCACAGAACAACCCCTTTGATGCAGTCCAAGTTACACAAGAAGACCAAAGGAAGGAAATGCCAAAATCAAACCGACAAAAGCCAAAAACACTTTTCACAGTACTGTTCACCCACAGATTAGAAATTAATGTCTACTTCCCAAATTCAATTAAGTTAGATTATTTCTATAAAATTAGTCATTAATTTTGTTTCCTAAATTTGTTTTGTTTCCTAAGATTGGTTATCATATAAGTCATTCATAGATGTTATTTGTTTTGGAAACTTTCCTAAAAGTTATAAAGGAAAGTTTCTCTTTTTTATTTTTGGAAATTCCTTTTAGGAACCAATCCTTCTATCTTTTGTATTTCCTTTTAACATTATAAATAAAGAGGAAGAAGATGCTGGCAGCAGAGTTGGCCAGAGTTCAATATTAAGTGAGACTCAACTGAAACTCCTATTTTTCTCATTCCCGTTTTCAGATAATAGTAATTTTTTTTTTAAATTCATAACTTCTTCATCCATGGTTGGATCACCTTCAAATTTGAGTATGTTATCAAGCACATCCTAGAGTACTTCCCCTCCAAGTTTGAAGACCTTCCAGCGGCTGGGTTCTGAGATAAGTAATTTTTTCTACTGTTATACAATTCTGGTTCTGTTAAAATACCTGTTTGAGACCTACGGGCAAGATTGGTTTCGATCCCACCCGTTGGATCAAACTCATCTTCTGGAATATTGTTCCTCATATCCTAAGGACCATTGTTTTCAAGTTTCGAAGCATTATATTGGATAGATTTGAAGTGGAGTAATTATTTGTCAAATTCAATCATTGTTTTTGTTGTTAAAGGGTAAATTTGGGTTGGACTGTGATAAGATCCTATAGCAAAGAGGGGTAATTGATTTGAATGTGTTGAAAAATCCTCTTTGCCATCACCCTTCCCATTCACCTTCCCTTTATTATCTCTTTTACTATCCCCACAAGTTTGGTGTATACCTTCCATTTTGTCCGCATTAAAAACCTAGTCATTAGTTGCTGATCTGTACTACTAGCCACGCCTACAAAGAGATGTTCAGCATGTTATACAGCAATGCCGCACATGTCAGCTTGCTAAGGAACTAAGCAAAACATGGGCCTTTATTCAACTCTAGTAGTACCACATGCTCCATGGTTCCACATCAGCATGGACTTTGTCCTTGGACTACCAGCTACATGGGAGCGACATGATTCTACTTTGTGGTGGTAGATCGATTTTCAAAGATGGCACACTTCAAACCATGTCAGAAGACATTTGATGCAATCCATGAGCTAAGTTATTCTTCTAAAAGGTAGTTTCCCTTAATGGACTGCCAGAATCCATTGTGTCGGACTATGATGTGAAGTTTATAAGTTATTTCTGGAAGATACTATGGATGCAAACTACCACTAAGCTGAACTTTTCATTGGCATTCCAACCACAGATGGATGGTCAAACCGAGGTTGTCAATCGCAGTCTCGAGCAATCTTCTGCGATGTCTAGTCCGTGATCATGAAAAGACCTGGCCTTCTGTGACATTGTGAGTTTGCCTATAACGGTTTTGTCAACCGTACTACCAAACACACACCATTTGAGATCGTCTTAGGCTGAAGCCATTGATTTGGTACCATTACCCCTCACCTCCGTGTGATATTTGAAACGGATAAGTTTATTTGACATCTCACAGAGGTTCATCGGCCGTATTGCAATTAGCAACGATGCCTACAAGGCCGCCGCTGACCGTCATTGTCGTTTCGTCAAATTTCAGCTGAGAGATCTTGTTATGGTTCTATTGCTGCGGAATGCGTTACCCCGGGTACCAATCACAAGCTACATCCCAGCAAGATGGGCCCTTTTAAGGTGCTGAAACGCTTAGGCCCTAATGCATACATGTTAGAGTTACCACCTGATATGAAGATCAGCAATGTGTTTAATGTGGCAGATCTCACTTTATATATGGGTCATCAATCAAATGAGGATGACACAAGCACGCACTTCGGCTTCCCCCAGTTCGTCTCTCCAGTTCCATATGAGATTGAGAATGTCGTTGTTGATAAGTTTACTACGACTCGGGGTGGTGGTGGTTATTACTCCTTGGTTAAGCGGAAGGGCCATCCGGAGCACGATTATACGTGGATAAATGCCGACAACTTTCGTCGCCTTAACCCGGACTTATACGAGCATTGCATGTCTTTCCCCCATTCGTCAGAGTCGAATGTTTCTAAGCCGGAGGTAGCTGACGTTGACAAGTTCTCAGGCCTTAAGTATAGCCGCAAAAACCAATATGGTTTGAAAACCAGTTGTTGGAATATCTGTTTTGACTAAGTCAATTAAGTTTTAGATTTTTGTTGTGACGTAAATTCAGTTTTAGAGTTTTCTAGTTCTTGTAGAATTTTATAGTTCAGTTTCCTAAGTTTCAATTTACTTTCCCAGTTTGATTAGACTTTCTATTTCTATTATGATTGTCAAACTCTATATCGATTAGGACTTAATTCTAGTTCGATTAGGACTTTACTTTCAGTTTCTATTCAAGTAACATAAAGGCTATTGCCAGAAACGAATATGAACATTTGAGTGCCTATTTGATAAAACTCCAGATTCTAAATTCTATGGATTCTGACTCCTAGGGATCCATTTTGGAGTAGAATCACATTTGGTAAGCCTGGTTGGATTCAAGCTCCCATGGAGTGAAGCGGATTCAAACTGACTTCAATTTCCAAATTTTTGGAATAATAATAAAAACAAGTTTCTTTGTGTTGGAGCAATTTTTGGGAGAAGAAAGAAAGTAAAATAGAAGCTCTCCTCTCTCACACTCCTCTTCTTCATAAAACAAAGGCTTGACCACCGCGACCACCGCTACCACCGCCACCGCCACCACCACCGCTGCCACTGCCACCATTGCCGCCACTGGCACCACCGCCACAACCACCCACCACCTCCACCACCACCACCACCCACTACCACCGCCACCTCCCGCACCCACCACCCACCACCACCACCACCACCACCACCACAACCACCGCCACTTCCACCACCACCACCACCACTACAACCACCAGTTTTCTAGACTTCGATTGGCGGGATAGTGTGTTTATCAAACATGTTTTTGTTCCAAAGATGCTCTGAAATCCATTCCAGAACTGTGTTATCAAACATGTTTCTACTCCCAAATAATCTCAAAGTAGCATGGAGTAGAAGTACTCCTTTGAACCGGAAGTAAGGAATCCAGATCAGAAGTTTTATCAAACAGGCACTAAACATTGAATGGCTTTGCTATTATCTATGAGAGACAGACTCTTGAGAGATCTGTGAGAGAAATATCGGGTGAGAGGCCTTGACCTGAGAGAGGTCGAATGTTACTATCCTTATGTCCTTTTCTCTCATCAATCTCTCCCTTCTCCTATTTCCTACTCTCCATTACTCCTGCAATTTTCCACTCAATCCAGGAAGTTCTACTGCTACTGAGATTTACATCTGTGTGTGTGTTTCTAATCTTCCCATCAAGTTGTCAACTGTTGATTTCTGCTCACAGATTCAAAACATAACTTGCGATCACAATTCCATTGGGCTTCTACTAAGATTCATTGTGAGGCAGTGTTTGGCCTTGCATTATTTGTAAGCTACCAGAATATTGTTATAGGCTGAAGCTGGACGTACAACACATGGAATTGATTCATCACTTGTACAAAACTCAGTTGAGTTTTTACAGAGAAGAAGAGAGTTGATGCAGATACAACACAACATTGGGCTTATTTTTAAAGAAATAAATCTTGGGTTGGGTTATATATATGTTGGGCCTTTTGATCCCATGGGTTTTTATTGTAATAGACCACTTTAATGGGCCTAAACTATGGGTTGAAGGAAGGAATACGGGATTAGTGTGTTAGCATCCCAAGTCTAGTTAAGTAAATCTTTATCTAGTTAGATAATCTTTATCTAATTGCATAAAACTTTAATGCTTCAAGTCTTTTATTTTAGGTAGAAATATATTAGAAATACACTACGTCCAAGGTAAGTTATTATCTATAGGAGTTCTAGGACTAGTTTACTTCCTATTTTGAGTCTTCTATATATGTTTGTAAGGGGCTACAAACCTGAGGATAAATTTTCTACCAATAAACATCGCTGCTGCCTTTTATTTCAACTGTGAGATTCAGTTAGTGGTGAGATGGTGCTGTCCTAGTGAGATGCTAGAAGGGTTGATGAGATGTCAACAAGTTCCTAGGTGGGATGCCTGAGGTCCATATCTTTACTTTCTGTTTATGTTCTTCTTCTTCCTTCTTCAAGTAAGTATACTTCCTGCAATTTATTTCAGATCTGTTATTAACCTCCACTAATCATCTTTTATTTTCTGTTTGCATTCACCCAATCATCCTTCAATTGTGTCCATTAATAGCATTGACTGAGATCTTAGATTGCACTCTTGCATTGAAATCAGGTCATGATCTGCTACTGTTCTTCATCCATTCATTTACACCTACATCCGTTAGGACCTATCATATATCAGCATCCATCCATTAGATCAACCTCATATTCTGATATGAAGTTTCAATTCTGTTTTACAGCATCATTACAAAGTATGATCAAGGATTAAAGTATCGTGTATCGGTAGCATATCGGTTAAGCGATTTTAAGAGATGTATTGTATCGTATCATGGATAAGGTGGATACACTAAGATATGCTAGGATACAGAGCAAGATACACATGGGAATCATTAGGGAACATGCAAAACACAATTTTTAACCATAAAAAAACTATAATAAGCAATCTTGAAGTATTTTCAAGGATTAAAGACATAGTTGATGACATTCAATGAGCTACAACCTTCCGTTCCCATGAACGGTAGGTTTTTAGCAAGGAAGAACAGAAAAGTAGAAAAAAAAATCAGTTGTATCAAGCTGTATAAATGTGTATCGACCGTATCGAGGTGTATCGGTTCATATCAAGGTGTATTGGTCCGTATCAAGATTATCGAGCCGTATCGGTAAGTGTATCTTATTTTTGCGAGATTGAAAACATAAGTGTATCGACACATATTGAGTGTATCAACCATATCAGAGTGTTCGAGCCGTATCAATTCGATACAGTCTATACATATGGATACACTTTTTGTTTTAAAAAAAAATATGTATCGAAGAGTATCGTATCGACCACTGTCGATACGGATACGTATCAGTGGATACGGGGCATATCGTATCGATACTTAAAACCATGAGTATGATCATCCATCCATTGGTTAGATTTTTCTGTTTTAATTTCCATCAAAAAATTGCTTGCATCCTTCCATTAATCCTACTTCATCTAGGACTTTATATCTGGCAATCCAACTAGAATCCATCTGTTAAATTGCTTTTATTTTTGGATATATCGTTCATTATCATATTACTTGCTTGTATCCTAAATCTGATCCCTATCTGTGGGGTAGATTTTATGTTGTTAACATAATCCCTATTCTGGTCCTATCCAGTTCACTGCAATCTGGCTTTTGGGAATCTGTCCCTTCATCAGTAGGATTGAAGATAAAATCAATTATAAAACCTTCGATACAAAGGCATGCAACAGTCTCAGGTCGGCAGAATAGAGGAGCAACGAAGCAAGTTGCATTCATGGGAATGAAAATACATCAAGAGATAGTGCAAAAGGCATGCATGAACATTCTATTGTGCTTACATTTGTCACAAAAACAGTTCTCGACTCAACATCTTCCTCAGGATGATCCGGTGCACCTGCAAAGAATAATCAAATGAAGTTTTCCAGTCTAACGATCTTTTAGAAGCCTAGAGTATGTAAATATAAAATCATTACCATAACCAATCTATAAGTTTGTCTCCATCAACAGACATTCAGTAGAAAGTTTAACTCTAACCAAACAGAACAGAACCGGGAGAACTAAACTGGGACAGAATTCAGAACTTCAAAAAGCAACAGCAATTACTGCATTTGGCTTGGAGGAGAAAATGAATTGATCTGTATAAGCACAGAAATAGAAAAAACAGTGCTGATCTATAGATTTAACTAACAAGAAAAACTAAAAAAAAAAAAAAAAGAGGGGAAAGAAAAACTTAAGTCAATTACAGTAACAGAAGAAGGGTAGAAGATAACTCCCACACAGGGCTGTTCTTATATTTTGAATCGTTATATAATTCAGTATCCAAAAAAAGTCAGCACATAATTCCTTTTTTGTTTAGCATGACAGAAGTGTTCTGCACAAATTTAGAGATTACAGAAAGTCCCATTCCATATTCCAGATAATATCACAGGAACCTACCAGGAGTGTTCAATACAAATTGACTAACCCCATACATGGTAAACTGGAGCTGACATGTAGAAAATGCCACAAACCGTTAAATTTCAGATGGCAAACAGTAAATTTAAATGCTAGGAGCAACTGAGATTCTAGAATGCATCAGTTCCTATGATTAATCTAAATAAGATTGCAACAGGTGCAGAGGTAAATTACCAGAAGTTGGCAAGAGGTTGAACTTGCCACCATTGCTCATCACTGCCTGCTTTGACCGAAGCTTAGACATTTCCATTTCAATTTGACGCAATTTTAGTTTCATATCTAATACTTTCTGCACGAGAAGCAGCTTGGATACTTCAACAAGTTGACCAAGTAAAGACCTTACTTAAGATAGAACACAAAAACAAAATGATCAATTGTATTTAAGAAAAGCTTGTCCCTTACAGCTTGCACAGGTTTCAAATTGGCATTGACATTGTTTTCACTGTTGACGGTCTCTTGTTTAGCAGGTGAAGGACAATTAACTAAAACCAGACTCTGACTAGCAGCCTCCACAGCTTCCCCAGTCAAATCTACCAGAGGCGCTTTTTCCTTCCTCACAGTGGGTGTGATATCAGATTTAAAACACTTGTCCTGGCTATCCAACTTTCTAGTTTCATACCCAATATGTTTTAAGCTCTGTGCATGGTTAGCAACTGAAGTTCTTTGGAAACCTTTATTTTCTTCTTTCCCTTGAAGATGCCTGTCCTTGATATCCACCAAAGATGCCGACCCACTACCAGGAGCAGGACCAGTACCAATCTCAGCAAAGTGCCTCTTCCGCCTAACATTACTTGAATCACCAACAGCACGGACATTGACTCCATGCTCTGGTGTCCTGCGGTCATCAGAATTTGTCAGAGAGATATTACCACGGCTATTCTCATGGACAGGAACGTCTGCCTTCAACCGCCTACTCAGCGTGGAACCAGGAACAGAGGGCATCAATTGTTCTAGCTTTTCACCATCATGTTCCAATATTTTCTTCTGGATAATAGGAACTGTGTGTGCATCAATTTTCTCATCCCTCACAGCGCTGTCGCCTTCAAAAGGTTTGCCTAATCTGTCCCACACATTGCCTCGAGACCTAGCATTCTGGTCAGAAATAAATTGTGCAGCCCTCGAAGATATCCTTTTTCTAACAGCATGAGCCACAGAGCGATGGATAGAACAAGGATTTTCTGCATGAGAAAAAGAAACCATGAAAACCATCTGTGCTTCACTAGCATGAAAGTTGCTTGAGGTTTTAAGAAAAGACGTGCAATCATGTACCCCTATAACATCTCAGCACGAATAAATGAGCATATCCATGGGTGTCCATGAATTTTTTATATGACAAGATGCACTTATCTGAATACAATATCAGTCAAACACCATGCAAAAAAAAAACTAGAACTATCTATATAAAAAGGCAAACAAGTTCCTGAAGTCTTCGCATATATCCTACCCGTAATGGCCTGATATTTCTTTGGCGAATGCAGAAGTTGACGAGACATTGCATTGCAATTACTGCTGACTATCTGTTCTACGATATGCAATTTCTGGAGTTAGATGAGGATCCTGTGTTAAGAATAAATAGGACAAAGTAAAGCAGAAGGCTTAGCTCTGTCAACCTTCTTATCTTGATTCACATATTGCATGCTTTGCTCACCACCAGCAGAAATTCCAGAAGATCCCCTCCCCCTTGAAGTGCCATATGAGGATTCATCAAGGTTATCCTCTATTTCTCCAGATTTTTTCAGAATTTCAATTCTACATGCCCAAGCTTGTGCCTCCAAATTTAACTCATCTGTAGGACCAGCAATTGCTTGTTGCCTATTTTGAATGCCTCCAGAAATGTCCAGATGATTTGAGCAAACTGGATTACGGCCATGTATTGGTATGCAGCCACACTTCCCATCCTTCATCTGTAAAGACAATAATATCACCAAATTTATTCTAATAGTTAATACTTAAACATCAGAAACATAAAACTAGCAAATGGTAATTACCAGTGGGTTATGACCATTGCCAATGTCATGATTCTGAAGGTCCAACAACCTGCTGCTTCTCTTCTTCTTGTCTACATCATCATTATCGACACTTGTAGCTGTGACATCTTGTAGATATGATTCCCTAATAGATATATTTGACTCATGGAAATTTTTCAGGAGAAGATCCCACAGCCTGTCCAAAACATCATGATTTATAACAATTGTGGTGACAATAAATTTTTTTAACAAAGAAAATATTTCAAGAATCAAATACCATGATACAAATTCTGAACTCCTTCCACCAAGAAATGCTTCCAAGTCATCCCTTGCTTGATTCTGATTCTTGCCATGACAAACAAGCACTATAATGTACTCCTATGAAAAGAAAGAGATGAAAAACCATTACAGGGAAAGTCAAAATGCAGAGTATATTAGAAGAAAAAAAAAAAAAAAAGCAACTATCACCACAAATGCCATGACTCCACATAAATTAGTGAAAGAAGGAGAAACTCTATGAGTGGGAATCAGTGTTCGGAGTTGACTCTAAATTTTTGACACCACAAACAAGGGAGTTTTATGCTTCTGAGATTCAATCACATATTAATTATTACAAACAAAATTGAAGCCCTATGTTCTTCCTTCACTGGCCGGTAGCTTGTTAGCCAGGAGAGTGAAAATTCACAAAGCATGCAGTTAACTGACGAACCAAACAAGCTAGTAGTAATTACATTTTAAGAAAAAGCATCTCATTGATGCAAAAATAATTCAAGAAGAGCAAAGAAACAATAACCAACCAGAATCCACTGAATGGAACCAAAATTTGACACTGAACACGGGACATTCACCAAATGGAACACAAATCAGACCCAGAAGCATCTCTCTCTCTCTCTCTCTCTCTCTCTCTCTCTCTCTCTCTCTCTCTCTCTCTCTCTCTCTCTTCCAGCCTTTGCTTATCAAATTTTATAGAAAAAGATGTGCTAGGGGGGAGAAGTTAGTTGGAACCATTTACTCACCTTCTAACCCATCAAAACATAGAAATGTAGGAACCATAGGCCAAAGTTTCAAATTAAATACGGCTGAAATCGTATCTGCTATCTTGTATCATTGAGATATCAATGTCTGACATCCAACGGACTTGACCAAGTGCCACCTATATACTTTATTGTCTAACTATGACATTCAATTCAAACTTACAGACGTAAATAGCTCTAAATTAGTTTTATTTGGGCACCTTGTTGGATACCAATGAACTCAATGAAGTATGACAATGAAGTATGAACACTTCATCCATATAAACGAAAAATCCACAGCAAGTGAAAAGGTAAAAGTAAATAGATCACAGTGTGCCTGCATCAGATAGAGTTGGAATTGCATAGCGACGAATTAGAAGACAATGACCAACATTTGAAACTCAATATCCTATCTACACCCTAATACAATAATAAGTAAACAGATAAAACCAGCAAAAAAATTCCTAACCAACAGTCTTTTTTTTTTCTTTTTTGTTGGTAAGTATTCCTGACCAACAGTTAAAAATCCCAAATGTCAGGAGAAAACTCAATTTTAGGTAAACAAACTCAGAAGTTTCGAAGAACAATACCGCGAGTACGTCGTCCGTATAGTTATCGAGAAATTCAACAAGCTTTTCGGCAACAGACGCTTTGAGCTTCGCCGCGAACGCTGACTTCCGGTCCAGCTTGAAAGATCTAGGGTTTAACGAGAATATATCCATTGCTATGTGTGACTGAACGAGACAGAGAGAAACATAGAGAGATCTCTGGCTTCTGCAGCAGCAGACGTTTTGCTACATTCCTTATATATCGGCAAACCCACGGAGGAAAGAGGAAGAGACATCAATAACACATAGTGAGAGACCGAGAGTTATAACTTGCGCCAGGACAATGCGGCGCGCCCAAATATAGAAGCTTATGGCATTTTCGTGTACTTGCCTACATGGAGGGTGATTAAGTGATTTGGCCATGCCACATGGACGGGGATTTACCCAAACACAAGGATCCAAATCGTCTCCTCCCTGAGATTCGGGAGGAGGGGCGGTGACCCCACTGGATGGTCGCCATGTGGAGGTCGGATGAATCCGACTCTGTTCGAGCCGACAAGAGAGTGTCGGCTCGAACGGAGGGGTCGGATTCATCCGACCTCCACATGGCGACCATCCAATGGGGTCGCCGCGTCTCCTCCCTGAAGTACAGGGAGGAGACGATTTGAATACCAAACACAAATGTGGCCTGGAGAATTGGTATCCAAATCCTCTCCTCCCCGGCTCCCACCCCATCCAACCGTTGGAGTTGTGAGCTGGCTCGTACTCCAACACCGTTGGAGTTGTGAGCTGGCTTGAACTCCAACGGTTGGATGGGGTGGGAGCCGAGGAGGAGAGGATTTGGACTCGGAGAATCGAACACATTAGCGCTGCAACAGAATCGGGTCGATTGGGCTGCGCTTTTTAAAACCCAAGCCCAACCCTGAGTCTCTTTAACTGTGCCCAAACCCAGGATTTGAGAAATCCAATCCAAACCCGCCCTCAGGGTTGAGCCGAGCTGACCCTAAAATTGGCCCTGACAATGAGGAAGGGGAAGGAAGATGAAGAGGCTAAGCTAGGCCGAGGAGAAGAAGAAAGAATAGGTAGAGGAAGAAGAAGAATGGAGAAAAAAAGGAACAAGAAAAAGAAGACAGGTCGGGTTGGGTCGGGCCAGGCTCAAGCCAAGGCCTCAATCATAGCCTGGCCTGGCGGGCCCTAACTCAAGGCCAGAAATTCCTAGCCCTAACTCCCAAGCCCTGTTTGGGCTTTTGGCGAGCCAGGGCAATCTCGGGCTGATAGGGTCAAACTTGCATCCCTTACATCACACAATGCCTAGGACAGAGCAAAGTGACACTGAGCTACAACAACCATTGTACTAGACAAAAAATACTAAGGGGGTGACTCGAGGATTCCATCTTCTACTTCGATAGGTTTACATTGTTGCAACGGCCTTAGAAATCAGACCCAAGCTAGTGGTGTAAGACCTGCACCTAAAAATTTAGGTCTAATTTGAATCTTTTCCGCATGGCAGGTCTTTCCACCGAAACAACACCAGAATTCGTACCCATTTAGACACGTGATCCCACACATATGGCTAGATGCTCAAACCCTTATGTTGTAGTTCATAGCCATGTAGGAATCATGTAAGAACCAAGAAAATCCACAATTGGATCAAACCGCAGCCAAACAGCACTCAGTTGGTGTCCGAGAAATGGTGTTTGGGTGCAAAACCCGAGTGCCCGCACGAGGCTAATGAGCCTCCAGTGTTACACCCTATGTCACAACCCATTCCGAGAATCGAGTGTGAAATCAGGGTCTACCCACAAGACGACCCGAATCCTCCCAAGAACCGACAACTACAATGATCTACCAATGTGCAATATCCACAATAATCAATAAGAAAAAGCAGAGTAATAATAATAGCAGCGGAATAATAAGTGACAGAATGCTTTCTACTTGTATCATAACTTAAATAGGGTTAAGAGTTATGATTACATCTCAGTGGTTTCACAAAATATAATATATTTCTCATATACAAATATCCAAAGGAAAAAGAGTAAATCTATATCCAATGTTTAAATAGACTACATAAACCATCAATAAAATAAATCAGGAGGCATTGGGAGTATGGGGAGGGCTGCGTCAAGCTTAGACACAATCACTGCAGGTGCAGCCCTTGTCGTGCTCTTTAGAATAATCCTCACCCATGGATGCATCACTTGCCAGCGGAGACTCCATATAATCAGCCACAAAGTACTCTGCATCAGAATTTGAAAACAAGTATCGATACGAGGGGTGAGCTCACATTCCAGCTCAGTAAGGAATCAGGTATCACATGCCATGCACCAATGAGTATGATGCAGTTCTAATGTTAAGCCATGGTGTGGTTTTATAGGTGCATTTAGTATGTTTACCGCAGCTTTCGACCCTGCCTATGGCTTGACAGCTTTCACACTTCATGCATCGAGCTAAGATAGAAGCAGGATGCCCAAGTCTCTTTTACCAAATTGTTCTACAAGCAGACCCCCTCCCCCCAGATTTTTGGTCTAAGGCGTGGCACCTCCCTTGGGCTAGAACCAGGGTGATGCAACTTCCTAATGCCTATCATGTGAAACAACATGTAAAATATAATGGGACTGCACCACAATAGAGACCACCGGTCCCCATTCCCTTGGGCCACCATGTCCCCACTAAGGTGCTAGCAATAAGTTTGGGCCGATGTACCCATGCGTTACCTTCCCTTGGTATCCTCACGTCACACAAGTCCAGGACCCATGTACCCATGCATTACCTTCCCCTGGTACCCGCATGTCATACAAGTCACACACAACACCAACCACAATACCATAAAATCAAACACAGTTATTATAATGCAAATGCATGCTCAAATATCACAATTATTGGATGACATTTTATATAGCACATAACATAGACATACAAGATATGTCCTAATTCTATGAACCCGACCCCTCACCTGTAGGCACCACAAGTGTTGTACAACCTGGAAGCCAACAAAAGGTTTCGTTAACTACCCACTTCGATTTACCTATTAAATTACGTAAGTTTCATTAGGTTAGTTGAGAAACTTTTAAACCAACATAGACATGATCCCAATGTTACTATGCGGATCCCAAGTAAACCAAGACCATAACGGTTGTTCCCAAAGGATCTAAATAGGCATATTGGCATGGTGCCTCCGGAATCAGCCGTCGACTGAACCTTAATGATTTTTAGCATATAGAGAGCCAAAGGATTAAGGTGGATGGTCATGCCTCCGGCTCTACCTCCGACTTGAGTCTGTTATCTCAGTAACGCTTCTGTGCGTGAGGCAGAGGCACTGGTTGTCACACCCAATTCTGGACTAATCAAAGTAGTATGATGAACCATCAATAAACCAATGGTTCAACCAGGATCTCATATAGGTCGTACCCACCATATCAAACCACACACACATTCACGGTAATAATAAAAAATAATAAATAATTAAGTACAAGTCTTTATAAATAATGAACTGAGTATCTAACAGTGATAAATAAATATTTAATCTAGTTATCTTCAAATAACTTAAGACATAAAATAAAATAATCAATTACATATTCGGTAGTAAAAATAACTAAACTAATCAAAGACACATTGATTGCACTCGCATGAAGGATCATGCGCATCTTCTACAGCTTCTACATCCATAGCAACTATGTGTCCATACGATGGCGCATTCACGTAATCTTCTATAGTAGACCTGCATCATCAACTAAAAATATTCGACGTCGAAAGGGTGAGCACACATCATGGCTGAGTGAGCAAACAAAATAATACGTAAACATATGCATGCATTCAATTTAATATCTTTGGTCTGGTTTTTAAGTTTGCAATGTGCAAGGTTTGGTGGTCCTCGCACCTCTATACACGAGTGTGTGAATCCGTCCAATGAATCAAACACCATTACCGTCCCACATGCACCCACCATGGAATAAAGATAGAGCTAAAGTGTCTGGATCACACACCGCCAACACTTTCCCTGATGCCCATACCAACACGTAAGCCCTTATTTGCGAGGGCTTGTAAACTAGGTTCGCAACTAACCAATCCTAATGCCATCCAGTGTATCCAAGGCCTCACCCCAGCATCCCTTAATATGTCCATAGAGATAGAGCTAAGGCCCCTAGACAGAGTTAAAGACCACATGATCCGAGACCACCTCCCCTGATGCCCTATGACGTAATAGTTCTGCTAAGGTAATGGCGATACAATGTCAGTGGGCAAGACTTGAGTGGAGATAGAGCGAGAGTCTGGTGACCAGGATGAACCATAATGTCACGTCCTCCCCCTGATGCTCCACTCGCATTCAACACACTAACCACACACACACAATCACATGTCTATTCCTAGCATCATCATCATCATCATGTTATAAATAGACAAGAATAAATATGCATGAGCAGTAACAATAGAAATATTAGATGACATGTGAGATGCACATTACAAGCATACAAGCATAGAATCAATCATGGCATTGGAATCAATAAAATAATTTATTATTATCTAATTAGTTTAGGTCTTGTTTCCTCACCTGTAAAAATACTCAATCTCTTTCCAAGCCTTGTAACTCTCTTTGAATCAATTTAGTAACCTATAAGTTATATGAATTTAAGTTAGGATTCATATGTAATATGTTACAGTAGTAAAAAATCGAAATAGATCACTGATAGGTGTCTGATTTGTCCTATGGTCTCATGTTGATGTCGATCATACCACGTACGGTCGTTACCCTACAGTCACACAATATGCGACCACACCTGCTACCATACGCTTTCTAGATTCTTCTTGAATGGCTATGGTTGATACTCTGGTCATCCTATGGTCGACCGTAGCTACGACCATACGAGTTTAATATGATTTCTTACTTCCAATACAGATTCCTCCTCTTGGGTCATCAACTGGGTCTTCCCTAATGATCATTCTAAGGCCAACATTCATAGTTTTATCGAGTTAATTTCTTTAACTCATTCTCCATGGTCCCCTTGAGGTTTGCTCAGAAAATCCCATAGATGAATCCTTACATTGGGTTTGGTATTACAATTTACGTTAGAAACTCCTACTCTTGGTATTCTAAGGCTACAAAGACAAGGTTCATACCTTATTGGTTGTAGAGAGTCTGGAGAACTCTTTCTCTTAGCTTTCTTCTCTGTCTTCCTAGTCTTCTCTTCTTCTCCTTCTCTTCCTTCTCTTCCTCTAGGTTTTGATAATGTTCCAAAAGAGTGAAAAAGGGTTGAGGAACATCCTTTATATAGAGAGAAACTCTCCATATAGAGTTCTCCAACAATAGGAAAGAGATCCCCCTTCTATTTGGAAAGTTTCCAAACTCAAAGTCTGATTTGGGGTTGTACGATCAGATGTACGATTTCAAAATCCATCGACTATACGCTTGAAAACATCGATCGTACAGCTATTGGTCAGTGGTCTTTATTTCCTATCGTATAGTCAACCATACCTACCCAGGTAGTCGACCATACACTTGGTTTTAAGTGTTTTTAAGTCGATTCTCATACCTGGTCTCGTGGTTCTTCTTCACACGGTCAGTCCATTTGATCCAGCAATGATGGAAAGACCTGGCACGACACAGTTAGACCAGGTTAGTAGAGTGCAGGTCTTACACTGGTGGATGGTAGTGCCTCTGGCTTTGCCTCCGGCTTACAGATGGCTTACCAGGCCCCTTATGGGCATGGCGACCCCAAGGCATAGCCCGGGGCTACCACTCGAAGGATCTTGCCACTAGCTTAAATTCATATGATAGGGAAAACTAACAAAGAGCAAAGCGGAGGCACTGGCGGTAGATGGTGCCACCGGCTTAGCTTAACCAAGATACTAAGGTTAAGTGTGAGTCTGACGGAGGATGGGGCCTTGTCGGCCCCTCCGCTAACCAGACCATACATGGTCAAGGTGCCAGACTCGGAGGCAAAGGTAGTGCCCTAGCCTCTGGCACGAGTGCGCCAATTGAGTCCAAAAGACTAGACTCAATCAGGGACGGTGGTCTCATCTTGGGGAGCTTTGACTCCTTAGCTTCATTCAACTATTTTTAAGTAATGGGAAGCATATTCACACCCTTGAATACTTATTGGAGTTCATTAAGACTCCAAAAATTTCTCCGTTGGATGTGGGATGAACAAAACCTAACTTTCTAGGGTTTGGTGGCCTCCATTAATGGAGGCCATTTATGGAGGAACCACCACCATCATGGGTGGCTATCACAACCCATTCTGGGAATCGGACGTGATATCTGGGTCGACCCTCAAGGCGACCCGAATGCACATAGCGACCGACAACCACAATAATCTACCAATGGATCACATAGTCTACACTAGCAATATCCACAATAAACAATTGAACAAACAAAATAATAATAGTGAAGCCGAATAATAAATGATAGATACTAACTAACTTGTACCATAGCATAATAGGTTATCAGTTATGAATTTACATTGTTGTTCCATCAAAATACTACATATCACATATACAAGTAGCCAAAAAGAAAAGAGTAAATCTGTCCACTGTGTTGATAGATTACATCATCTATTTACAAAATGAAATCATAAGGGAGAAGGGGGAAGAGTATGGTGAGGGTTGCGTCAAGTGTAGACGCAATCGCTGCAGGTGCAGCGCTCACCGTGCTCCTTAGTGTACTTCTTGCTAAGGGTGCAACTGTCACACCCCAATTCCGCACTAATCAGAATGGTGTGATGAACCGTCAATAAACCAACGGTTCAACCAGAATCTCACAATAGGCTATCCCACATATGATAAACCAAAACACATTCCACATTAATCAGAGGTAATAACATAAATAACGGAAGTTTTATAGTAAATGAACTGAGAATCTAACTGTGATAACCATAAATAAATATCAAATTATTGTTAAATCAACTGAGACATAATTAAATAAATATCAATTTCATGTATTTAATAAAATCTAAACAAAATCTAATCGAATACGCATGAGTTGCACTCGCATGAGGAGTCATGCATATCCACTAAATCTTCAGCTTCCATTGTCGCCACATGCCCGTACACAAGAGCGTTCATATAATCTTCAACGGTGGTACCTGCATCATCAACTAAAAGTATTCGAATTCGAAAGGGTGAACACACATCACGACTCAGTGAGCAAACAAAACAATGCAACAATACATATGCATGTAATCAATTCATATCTTTGGTCTGGTTTAAAGTTCGCAATGTGCTATAGAAAGGATAGGTGGCCGCTGCACCTCTATACACGAGTGTGTGGAAACGCCCAATGAAAATGGCACTGTCACCCCACATGCACCCGCTATGGACAATATACACCCCATGAAAATGGCATGGCTGTACCGGTTGCCCATACCAACACGTAAGCCCCTGTTGGCGAGGGCTTGCAAACTGGGCTCACAACTAACCAACCCTAATGTCAAACAATGTATCCAAGGCCTCACCCCAGCTTCCCTCAATACATCCATAGAGATAGAGCTAGGGTCTGGTGACCAGGCTAAACCACAATGCCACGTTCCCCCCCTGATGCCCTACGACATATTAGTTCCGCTAAGGTAATGACGATACGACGATGTTAGTGGACAAGACTTGAGTAGAGATAGAGCTAGAGTCTGGTGACCAGGCTGAACCACAATATCACGTCCTCCCCTGATGCTCCACTCACATCAAGCACACTAACACTTGCTTAGTGGACATGACTTGAATAGACCATGGCACAATATACCCCGATGAGAGCGGCATCGAAGTACCGATTGATACCATCCCTACCCGCACCATGTACACCAGCCAAACACAAACATTCACATGCCTATTCCTACCATCATCAACGTCATCATGTTATAATCAATAAATTTAAATATACATGAACAGTAATAATAGAAATATTGGATGACATGTTGAATGCACATTACAAGCACACACGCATATCACAATCATGGTATTGGACTCAAGAAATAAATAGTTTGTTATTAACCAATTAGTTTAGGTCTTGTTCCCTCACCTTTGCTTGTTTGTAGATCTTCTTTCAAGCCTTAAGAATCACTTTTAGATCAATATTATATTGCTAGAAGACCTAACAAAGTCAATAGAATTTAATTAGAATTTATTCTAATTTTTACAGCTTGCTGTTAACTGGGGGTCGATGCCTAGGGTCGGAGGTTCCATCGACCCTAGGTGCTACCCCTCCTTTCCTGAACTTCCCGGATGCTGGGGGTCGATGCTAGGGTCGGCGGTTCCATCGACCCTAGGTGCGACCCCCCATGGTTTGAGTCAAAAATATCAAATTTCGTCCATTCATTCATGTTTGGGGTCCTATGGCTTGCTTCTATAATCTATCCCATACATGTTCTATGGTTTAGAACTATTCTTTATTCACCTACGTGGTTTCAATGATCTCCTCCATGGTTTCCATTGAAACCTAACCATGGATGGGTGATTTGGGTTTCTTCTAAGTCATACCCTCTTCATAAACCATTTTAAGGTCTTAAATAAATCATGGGGAATGTATTCATAACTTAGGTTTGCTGAGATTCAGAGTTTCCTCTGAATTTCCTCCTCCTTGGTTTTCTTCTTCAATTCTCTTTCTCTTCTCCTTCTCTTCCTTCTCTTCTCTTTCTCTCAATCCAATTAGGATTGTAAAAGGAGTGAAAGAGGCTTAGGGACGTCCTATTTATAGAGTAAAACCTCCCAAAATAAGTCCCATTGAGTTTAGGAAAGGTTCCAATTGAAATTAGGAAAGTTTCCTAATTTCGGTTCGTGCTGTTTTTCCCGTTTGCCGGGGGTCGATAGGGGGGGGGGGTCAGACAATTCATAGTGTCACACCCCAATTCTGTACTATTCAGAATGATGTGATGAACCGCTAATAAACCAACGGTTCAACCAGGATCTCGAGTAAACTATTCCCGCGTTATCTGAACGTACACACATCCGTAATCATAATCAGAGTAAATACACAATAGCGGAAGTCCTATAATAAGAAGAACTGAGAATCTATGTGATATTAAAATTTAAATAACAATTTATTCTGTTTCAACTGAGACATAAATATTTAAATACCAAATACATGTCTTAATAAATCCAAATAAAGAAACCTATAAAATATCTAATCAAATACACACGAGTTGCACTCGCAAGAGGAGTCATGTGTATCCAATTCAGCTTCAGCTTCCATCGCTTCTACATTCCCGTACGCTGGAGCACGCATGTAGTCTTCAACTGTGAAACCTGCATCATCAACTAAAAATATTCGACGTCGAGGGGTGAGCACACATCACGGCTCAGTGAGTAGCCAAAACAATGCAACAGTACATATGCATGCAATCAATTTATATCTTTGGTCCGGTTTAAAGTTTACAGTATGCAATAGAAAGGTTTAGGTAGCCAAAGGTCGCGTTTATTGACCCCGCCTCTATACACAAGTGTGTGACGTCACCCGAAGATCATGTTTATCGTCGACTCACATGCACCCAACCATGAACAGTATATAACAAAGGTTAACGTTTATTGCTATATATTGCCATACCAACACGTAAGCCCCTGTTAGCGAGGGCTGCAAACTGGGCTCGCAACTAACTAATCTTAATGCCAAAAAGTGTATCCAAGGCCTCACCCCAGCATCCCTCAGAACGTCCATAGAGATAGAGCTAAGGCCCCCCGGTAGAGTCAGAGACTACAAGGACCGAGACCACCTCCCCTGATACTCTACGACATAATAGTTCTGCTAAAGTAATGGCGATACGACGATGCTAATGCACAAGACTTGAGTTAGAGATAGAGCTAAAGTGCTGAGACCCGCCAAAGGTTAACGTTTATTGACGTCCTCATCACACCTCCCCTGATACCCGCTCGCATCAAGTACATCAACCACACACATACAAGCATATGCCTATTCCTATCATCATCATCATCATCATCATGTTATAAACAATAAAGTAAATATGCATGAACAAGTAATAGAAATATTGGATGGCATGCTGTATGCACATTACAAACATATTCGCATAGAATCAAGCATGGCATAGGACTCAAGAAATAGAAAAACAGTTTTGTTATTAACCAATTAATTTGGAGTTCCGGTTCCTCACCTTAGCTTGCTAATAGATACATTTCCAAGCTTTAGAATCACCTTTACAATGTTATTATATTGCTAGAAGACCTAACAAAGCCGATAGAATTTAATTAGAATTAATTTTGAATTTAAAAACCATGCTGTTAACTGAGGGTCGGAGGTAGGGTCGGAATCCTGATCGACCCTCGGTGCGACCCTCCCCAAACTCTGAACTTCCCGAACACTGAGGGTCGATGGTCAGAATCACCTAGGGTCGGATGGTCATCGACCCTCGGTGCGACCCTCTGTGCACTTTGGTCCAATTCCCTCTTTTAATCCATTCTTCGTGCTTGGGATCCTATGGCTTGCTCCTACATTCCATTCTACATTCATTCCATAGTCTGAAACCATGTATAACCATCTAAAATAGTTTTCATGCATTCTCCTATGGTTTTCCATGAAAACCTAACCATAGATTGATGGTTTGGGTTTCTCCGAGATCACACTCTCATCAATAGCTAACCTAAGGTCTATAGAAACTCATAGAATCAGCATCCATACCTGAGAAGAATAATCCTTCTCTGAAACTCTTCTCTTTTGGCTTAATTCTCTTCTTTGTTTCTCTTCTTCCTCTTCTCCTTCTCTTCTCTTTCTTTCAATTCAATTAGGGTTGTAAAAGGAGTGAAAGTGGCTTAGGGACGTCTTTTAAATAGGGTAGGAATATCCTAAAATAAGTCCCTTTGAGATTAGGAAAGAATCCCAATCGAAAATTAGGAAATTTCCTAATTTTATTTCCTACGGTAACCGAGGGTCGATGATCCCGTCGACCCTAGGGTTCTAAGCTGTCCGACCCTCCCTTCAAAACTGAGGGTCTGACTTTCTGTTTTGGGAGGTCCGACCCTGCTCAGCTGGGTATGCGACCCTCCCCCTATTTTAAGTGTTTTTGGGTCGATTTGATACCTGTGATCTCGATCTCCTTCACGCCCTTGGTCCATTTGACTCGACCATGACGGGTAAACCTGGTTCAAGGTGGTAAGACCGGGTTAGATTGACACGGGTCTTACACATAGACCCCCTGCGACCCCTGGTCACGGATCGATGGGGGGGTCGATGGGGGGGGGGTCGGACCTGCCTGTTAAAACCTGCGACCTTACCCTCATTTTGATTGTTTTTGAGTAAATTTTCATATTGGGTCTTGGTTTTTCTTCACACACTTGGTCCACTTGGCTCGACCATGATATGTAGACGGGTCCCGACACAAAATATAAGGTTAGGCTGGGTTCGTGGCGTACGGGTCTTACAGCAACATTTGCACTGAAACCGTTTACCGAAATTAGACCGAACCATTTACACCGAAACCAAGAGACCGTTTAGTAATCGATTTGGTTCTGGTTTGAAATATGACACCATTGACCTAATCGGTTCGACACCGATTAAACCGTTTAAACCGTTGGGTTACACCGGCTAGACACCGATTAAACTGAATAGAATGTGAACTGTTTAATCCCTTAAAAACTGAACTAGTAAACCCTAATATCATTATTCATTCCCTATTAATAATATAATATTTTATTACCCCAATACCCCAATCCCAACCCCAACAGACTAACCCCAATTAATATATTATTTTCCCAAGACCCAACACCAATTCCTAAAAGCCTAAACCATAAAACCAAAATGGAAAATTTTAATTGGCATTTATGATTAGGCATAGCAATTAGCAAGAGTCTCACTCTCTCCTTCCCATTTGAACTTTTTCATTTTTTTTAGTTATGAAAAATCGATTGTTAACCGATGCGTTAAACTGTTTATAAACCCCAAGCAAAACCAATTAATAAAAAACCGTTTAACAACTGATAAACCAAAATCAATTACTAATCGGTTTTGGTTTCAATTTTGAGACCGTTTAGTTAATCGGTTCTATTTTGGTTTTACCCTTTTATAAACTGCACTGCACCTGATCGGACCGTTAAACAGATTATAAACCATTTAACACCCTTACTTCTCGCCCACAGAAGCATCGCTTGCCAGCGGAGACTCCATAAATTCTCCACAGAATAATCTGCATCAGAATCTGAAAACAAGTATCGCTATGAGGGGTGAGCTCCCTATTAGATTTATGTGGGCTTAATTAATTACCTAAACTAGTTAATTTAGTGGGAATCTGATTGACATGGTATAACCGGTTTGGTTTAGTTCGTCACATGGTATGAGATAGGTTTGGTAACCCTAATTCTATTGTGGGAAGGGTTTTAGGGTTACATCTGTATTCTATAAATACAGGGTTAGAGTCCCCACAGCCACAGTTAATCAGTTCTCTACACCCATTAGCAAGAGACGTCAGGATATCCTCTGGAGGCTGTGGAAGACTGTAGCCAAGGGATTTCGATCAAAGCTTGGAGCGTCAATGAACGTATGGAATTAATCTCTTCACAAACAGGTATTTCTTTATGATTCATAGTTTATGGTTTCTCTATTGTGTTCTAGGGCAACTGTATGGGATTGGAATGAGTCTCATTGAAACCCTAAATACATAATATTCTAACAGTTGGTATCAGAGCTAACCATACAGACCTAGAATCAATGAAGATTGATTATAAAGACTGATGATTAATGGTTAAATTGAAAGAGAAAATTTTCTCAAATTTTAGATCGAATCTCGATCAGATTTGTCAGAGTTTTCCATCGACGAAAATTTTTTCGATTGACAAAATAAGTCAAAAAATACACCGTTGGAAAGGTCTCGAAGAGACGGAGCCGACAATATAAAAATCGCCGACTGCCGGATACGCCGATAATCGCCGGCGGAATCCGTGAGTGGATCTCACTCGCGGGTGGAAAGAAAGAAAAAACAAAAAAAAATTTCTGGCGGCGTTGACCCGGTCATCGTCGGGTCAACTCGGAAACCCTAACGGGTTGACCGTGACTCAGACCGAGTCGACCCAAAGAACCAAAAAAAAAAAAAAAAAATTTACGGCGCCGATTCATCGCCGAGCTAACTCGGCTTGAATCAAAAACCCTAGCCTACACTTGGGCCGAGCCAAGCCGAGTTAGCTGGCCCGGCTAAACTAGAGCTGGTCCAGCCCAGGTTTAGGGCCAACCCAGCCCAGCCACAGGCAAGCGGGTTGAATCGACAACCCAAATAGGTCGACCCGGTGACCCGATCCACCGACCCATATATTTGATCCGGTAACCCAAATTTTTGACCCGTTTACCATTTGGTCGGACTGGATAACCCGGTGGTTGAACCTTTGGGCCAGACCGTAGTTTGGTCTGCCCATAGGCCATGTGGTTCGGCCTGGACCAAAGTAAGTAAAAAAAAAAAAGGTGGAGAATAAAAAGGGAATATTCGATTTGGTTTTGAGAGAACCAAACCGATTTTGGTCAGACCAGATCGAACCGACCCAGACAGGGTTTTCTTATAAGGACCTGTTTGGTTTAAGTTTTTTAACAAAAGAACATTAAACAGTGATTCTGGGAGCTAGGAATGTCGGATTGACCTCCGGTTTGTTTCGTTGGACTCCATTTTTAATGCTCTTCAATCTGATATATATTTTGGTATATTTTGATGCATTGAAAAATATGTTATTATGGAAAAATGCCCTATGAAAACTCGGTTTGCAATGTTTTTGCTGATTTTTCTTAAAGTTATTGTACAAAATTGATTGATTGAGCTAATGTGCATTTTCATATGAATGTTTAGACTTGTAAAATTGTATTTTAAAGCATTCATGGTTAAATAAATATCCCACATAAGCTGTAGTTTAGGATTTGTTCATATCATGGTGGAACTTGGTGTGACCACCAAAGTGACAACCTTGTTTTATTATGATGTGTTCAAATTCTACAATATGTGTTTGTAAATGCTTCAGTTTTGATAATGTTCACCCAAAGGTGACATTGTCCAAGTTTATTCAAATTATGATTTATAACTATTGTGTAAGGATTATGGTGTGACCATTAAAGTGGCAACCTTAGTTCTATCATAATATGCTCAAATCTAGCATTTATGCATTTACAAACTACTGTAAGGAAATATAGTGTTCACACAATAGTGACACTAATATAAACTCTCACTTTTATGGATGCAACAAAGAATGACACTGTCCACCCAAAGGTGGCGTTGTCTAAGATTATAAAGAACGACACTGTCCACCCAAAGGTGGCGTTGTCAAAGAAAATAAAGAACTCATGCACATGGTTGAAGGATTGTGGCTTTAGGGGTCTTTATCCACCCAAAGGTGGTGAAATTTTTGAAAGTCATTATCTCTTCGTAGTTATTGCACAGATATTGAGAGGATCAGTGCACATATTGTCCCAAAGGATGTGTGTGTAGTTCAGTTGACTTTTCAAAGATATTAATTAGCTTACACATGTTATGTATATATATTTTTGCTAGCTAATTTTATTTGGTATTAATCGTAAACTTATAATTATTTACATTGTTGTGGACATGTAATGATTAAATACCTTAAGGTGCCTGTCTCTGTCTGCCAGTTTTATGAATTGACATGGAAACTGAAAACTAGTCTAGGATTGTTTAACCTAGATGTACTCAATAGAAAAATTTTATTATGATCCTTAGGGTGTTCAGTCCTTAAGATCAAGTAAAACAATGTTCAGATGAGAAACATTGAAAAAGGATATTTCTTAAGAAATCCAAATAAAGATTTGATTTTTCAAGAAGGGGCAGAGAGATGTTTTATTACTCAATGCATCAGTATCAGTTTTTGATGATAAGAGATGGTATTTAAAATGTGAGGAAGTACAAGGTAGAGCTGTTAAGTATTAATGATCAGCTCAAGGATAAGTGAATATTTATAGGTTCATTAAAACCTATGTAAGTGACATTTTAGACTTTTCACTTCCTTACAAGAATTGTATAGTCAGATCCTGATGACCTATAATACTCAAAAATATAGTGAACCCTAAAGTGAAAGAACTAAGGATAAAAGTTCAAAGAAAAGAGAAAAATATGAATGCCAATGTCATAGTGCATAATATATACCCAGACAAAGGCAAGTTGTAAAAGGGGTAGGAAAATCCATAGAAAAAATATTTTTTCATGGAATAGTCAGAAACTTTATGACAAAGAATTAGACATTAAGAAACTACAAGATAAAATGGATCTAAGTAGAATAAAATTCTTGTAGAGTAACCCAGAAGGGACATGTAAAGGAAAAATTTATATAGCTGGACAGCTTAAGTGAAAAAGGAATAAGGATTATGAAACTTTTGAGCAAGAAGGTGCAGTATAGTGGATACTTAAGCATTAATCTATAAATTATTCTATCTTTAGAAGTTAAACTGTATATTGTAATCTTCCACCCTGGTCATAAGGGTTTATGACTGTTGTCCAAAGAAAGATTAGAAAGAATAATATTATAAAATTCTCCTTCCAAGGTTTATTACATGTATATATGTGAGAATTATTTAAAAGAGAAGATGACAAGATTAAAGTAAGTAAAGGTTATTCACAATAAGAATTTATTAGACTTGGTGGACATTGAAATTTCATCTAGGACTTCTTGTCACAGTTTAGTCTATGGTTGTTTTTCCAAATAATGAAAATTAAGATGGAAAATTTTTTATTAAAAGAATTGAAACTATTGGATCTGAATGAGAGAGTTTTGGGAGACCATGTGCTACTGGTCTATTTCTAATAAATTTAAGCAAATATTTGCAAAAGCCTAAGAATGTATTTGATCCTGTAAGGAAATAATTGATATTGTAGCATATATTGTTAATAAAGTGCTTACTCAGTTCCAGTTTAAGTTATCTTCTTGTTTAAAACTGTAGAACTGACATGGTTTCATAACACTCGTAGGAGAGTGATTATTTTAGGACATTAAATTATCATATTATGGGATGTCAAAATAGACCCAAGAAACTTGAAGTTTGATGAGACCACATGAAAATGCATGTGAAGTAACCAGTTGAGATAACATAAATGTTACCAAAGTATAATGAAATGATTATAGAAATATTCATTAAGATCGATACTTCAGCCATAGTAGCAGAGCCAGATGAGGCAATGAAGAGATATACTAGACCATGTAGATCTGTGATTTCATCCAATCACATGTTGTACTTCAAAATAGATGATGTTGGTGATGGACAAAAATAAAGATTCTAATGATTTTGAGCAAGTTATTAGTAATGAAATTGCTCTTGAATGTTTAATGATCATAAAGGATGTTTTGTTGTCTATGAAGAATAACGAAACTAGAATTTTATGCTTTTGTCAATGAGCGGTGTACTCATAGGTTAAAAATGAATAAACAAAGAAAATGTGTGATTCCAGTGGGAGAATTGATTGCTACAAAGTAAGATTTATAGCAAAGTGGAATCACACAAAGGGAAGAGAAAGTGAACTTCAAATTTTGAGATCTTAGTTGCTCAATTTATTTTGGAGTTGCATCAGGTAGATGTAAAGATCATTTTGATCAAAGAAAATCTTGAAGAAAATGTTTATATATTTTAATCATAAGGTTTTGTGGTAAGGATAAAGAAGATATATTTTGTACTCTTATAAAGTCAATATGTGGATTAAATAGGTATCCAGATAATGGTATTTAAAATTTGACAGGGTTGTATCTTCTTTCAACTTTGTTGAGATTGTCATTGACCATTGTATATATCTATAGGTCAGTGGGAGTGGATTCACTTCCTTGTCATGTGTGTTGATGGTTTTCATTGGCCTGTAGTGACATGGTTTACTAGTTGAAATCAATGTTTTTCGTCTGATAACTTCGACATGTAAAACTGTATGAGCAAGTACCTTTGTACCTGAAATTGAGTTTGCTCGTGACAGGAAAAATAAAATTTTGAATTTATCTCAAACTATAAATATTGTTCGTGTTTTCGAAGGTTCAGTATCCATGTATAACTAGTAAGTTGCGGATGCTAAGATCAGTAAAGGAGATAAATTGACAGAATTGTAGACAAAGAATGATACTGAGTATTAGCATCTACAATGCATAGAGAGCTTGATATATGTTTAAGGTTGTAATCTTTTCATATAGCCTTTTCATTGAGTGTCATAGGATGTTTCAGTTGGATGCTGGTATAGCTTACTTGACAACGGGGTAAAAGGAAGGTCATGCAGTATATGTAGAAGACTAAAGATTATATGTTCATTTATAGAAGTAGTGACACTCTAGGTTATTTTGATGTAATTTATAATGATTGCATTGATGACAAGAAACCAATATCAAGGTTCATTGTCATGGTGATAGGGTTTTGTAACTCTAAGTAAAGATAACAAGCAAGGTATCTGGTATAAAAGTTTCTTCTCTATTTTGGAGGTTGTACACTCCACTTTTAAACCTATTGAGATGTGTTCTGACAGTTGTTCAGTTGTATTCTTCTCAAAGAATAATAAGAAATATAATATTTCACAGCATAATGGAGATCAAATCTCTTTAAGTAAGAAAGATGCCAAAAGATTTTATATCATTGTAGATTCTCGGACGAAGGTTTTGTCAGTGGGAGTCTTTAAGGGACGGTATGTCCAATATAAGAATGGATGAAAACAAATAATTTTATCAGAGGCTTAAGTGGCCAAATATCTGGGAATCAGTGGGAGTCTCTAGATATGCTTAATCAGTGGGAGACTCTTTATGTTTATACTTATGTTTTCACATTGCTTACTGTGCTTGATTGTATTGCTCATGATTTGATGGTACAATTTTTTTTTGTAACTATGATTTTGTTTTCATTAGCATTTACGTTATTGCTATTTTGCATACATAGTTATGTGTTTGACATGTCACAGATATGATGCAGTATTTAGCTAAAGTTTCAAGGCAGTATTTAGCCAAAGTTTCAAGGCAGTATTTAGCCAATGGATGAACAAGGCAGTATTCAACCAGATATATAAGGCAGTATTCAGCCAAGATAAGAGGCGGTATTCAGCCATACAAATAATGACGGCAAGTCAAAGTGTGGTATTAATCCAAGCTAGAGGCGGTTTGCCATGAAAGGATAATATCAAAGAATAAAGGCGGTGTCTAGCCAAAGTATGGTATTATAATTCCGAAATATTCAAATACCATGTTAAGTTGCCCATAAAGGTTTTGGGGCACTTTGATTAAGGTTCTTTAATCAAGTTTGGACTCGCATGGGAGTTTACTTTCATGCATTATCTCAGGCGATTCATGTATTGAGTAGACCTCTGTTGTGGCTGACAGAAGTTTATACACCATATGTTAAGGTGTATTATTCACTGTTGCTCGCATTGGAAAGCTTGATGGATGTTTCAAAGTTAGTGATGATTTAGTGTGTTGGATTCCATAGCCACACTGGTTGACGATAGTTTTGTCATTAATATAGCTCAAGTGGGAGATTGTTAGATTTATGTGGGCTTAATTAATTACCTAAACTAGTTAATTCAGTGGGAATCTGATTGACACGGTATAACCGGTTTGGTTTGGTTCGTCACATGGTATGAGATAGGTTTGGTAACCCTAATTCTATTGTGGAAAGGGTTTTAGGGTTACATCTATATTCTATAAATATAGGGTTAGAGTCCCCACAGCCACAGTTAATCAGTTCTCTGCACCCATTAGCAAGAGACGTCAGGATATCTCTGGAGGATGTGGAAGATTGTAGCTGAGGGATTTCGATCAAAGCTTGGAGCGTCAATGAGCGTATGAATTAATCTCTTCACAAACAGGTATGTCTTTATGATTCATAGTTTATGATTTCTCTATTGTGTTCTAGGGCAACTGTATGGGATTGGAATGGGTTTCATTGAAACCCTAAATACATAATATTCTAACACTCCCATCCCAACTCAGTAAGGAATTAGGTATCACATGCCATGCACCAAGGCGTATGACGAATCCTAATGTTAGGTCATGGTATGGTTCTATAGGTACACTTAGTGTATCCACTGTAGCTTTCATCCCTGCCTATGGCTCAACAACTTTCACACTTCATGTACTGGGCTAAAGTAGAAGTAGGATGCCCAAGTCTCTTTTGCCATATTGCTTTTACAAGTGAACCACCCTTTGGATTTTTGGTCCAAGGCATGCCACCTCCCTTAGGCTAGAACCCGGGTAATGCAACCTCCTAATGCCTAACATGTGAATGCAACATGGGAAAAATAATGGTGCTGCCCTCTAGCAAAAGCCCCCGGCCTCTAGTTGCCCTAGACCATCAGTGCCCCCGCTAAGGTGCTAGCAATAGGTCTGGGCCGTGTATCCATGCGTCACCTTCTACTGGAACCCACACATATTAGCATTCTGTTTCTTCGTGAAAGTTAATATATGAGTCAGCTAAGCGTACAAGCTTACGGATTGAATTTTCATTGTGTTTTTTATTTATGGCGGAATTTATGGTGCAATTGATCAAAATCTGGAACAGATTTTGCCAATGCACATACCTACACTTGTGGTGCATTTTTTACCTACCTATGGTCTCTATTGGAACCCGGGTAATAAGAACAAAATCTAGGGTTTTGTGTCCTCTTTCCATTGCATTATTGTGAGCCAAATTTGAGCAAGGGAAGTGTTTCTTATGATTGTTCTAGCACAAGTCGAAGGAATCTGTCACAGTGCATGAACTTCATGTTCTTGGATCTATAAATAGGTCATTAAAACATTATTTGGCTGCATTCTTTTGAGATATGTGAGCCCTAGGAGTCTAAAAGACACCCATATTATTGGATAATTTTTTTGAGGCTTACAAAATATAATATGAATATTTCCCCATGACTGGTCTGGATCTGGAGCCAGTCTAGA